>JAUTXW010001077.1:1622500-2222500 GCA_030620095.1 Kuschelorhynchus macadamiae
TATCGCTTTGGATTTAATATTTGGTGTGGGATTTTTGGTAGCAAGATTATAGGCCCTATTTTCTTTCACAATTCATTAACTTCCGAGCGGTACCTTGAGATCTTGAGGCACGATTTAGAAGATGCATTAGATAATTTACCGTTGGGCGCTGTACACGGCTGTTGATTTCAACAGGGTGCTCCAGCCCATAACTCCATAGAAGTTCGCCAATATTTAGCTGAACGGTTTGAAGGAAGATACATTGGGACTTACAGTGAAACACCTTGGCCTACAAGGTCTCCGGACCTAACTCCCTGGGACTTTTTCTTGTGGGGCTACATAAAAAATGATGTATTTAAGGAATGTTTTGACAACGAGGAACAATTTTATCAATCAGTACGAGCAGCATTTAATACAATTACTCCTGAAATGTTAAGTCATATTTTGGACTCTACCGTGAGACGGGCGTACTTCTGTTTAGAAAATGGAGGTAATTTGTTTGAACATTTGTTATAATTAGTAAATAAATAAATACATTTATTCGAACTTGTCAACCGTTTTTTATTCCTTCTATCGTTAGGATTTCATGCCCTACTATAATAAAATGCTAGAAATGTATTAAAAAGCCATTTTTCTGGATAAAAACATAATCAATCATATTGTGCTGAACATCGTTGAATTCGCAATGAAAAGCGCAATCTAATACTGGGTGTACTTTTTTCCCGTCCCATAAGAAAAAAGTTGATGGTGGTTCCATTGAAACGAAACGTTGTAATAAAAATTTGTTAACGTCACATTGTACAGTTTAAAAAGTGAGAATGAAAAACTGTTTTCCATTTTTTCATATCTTTTCAAATAGCTTAAAAAAAAATTAAAACGAAATCGCAATATTTCGGTTTTTCTCGGATATTTCTGGAACGGCTTAGAATTTTCCAGTTTGTAAAACGGGACTTTGTTGAGCATCAAAATACGCAACTTTTGCCTAATTTAACCGACACTATATCTTTTACCGTTTCCGAGATACCCATGCTGTGCATCCTTATCTTGGACACACTGTGTATATATATATATATATATATATATATATATATATATATATATATATATATATATATATATATATATATATAAACTCATGGACAAAATTATCGAATATTTTTTGTAATCATTATTTTTTCAAAATAAATTTTAAATAATCGCCGTAAACGTACATGAGCTGAATATTAGGATCTAGTAGGCTGATTACTCGCTTGTTTTAACATATTTTGACGTTTAATTAACATTAATGGCGCATATCATTTTCTTTTGTGCATTTTAACAAAAACAAATAATAACATATTTTGTGAATTAAGCTTCAACTTAAGTTACTGTAGGTTAATTAACTAAGTAATAGCAAAAAGTGTTTCAGTTTGTTGCTAAAAAACATCAGTATGCCACCAGTTAGACACTGCACTGAAGTTGAAGCGGTGCAAATTGTAACTCTATATAACGAAGGATATAAACAGAAGGATATCGCACGACGTCTAAGGAGAGGTCAATCTACAGTATCGAATATTTTAAAAAGGTATGAAGAGACTGGAAATTACGTACGTAGACCTGGTCAAGGGCGCAAGAGTTGTACAACAGCAATTGATGATCGATTTTTGATACTTAATTCTACACGAAATCGCACATTGACATCGTCGCATCTCAAAAATGAATTACTTAATGTAAGACAAGTTAATGTAAGTTCAAAAACAGTTAGGCGAAGATTAAAAGAAGCAGGTTTGAAGCCAAGACGGCCCGCCAAAGTTCCACGTCTTCTCCAAAATCACAAAGTTCAACGATTAGAATTTGCTAGAAGGCATATTCAGTGGGATAACGAAATATGGAAGAATGTTCTCTTTACGGATGAGACCAGAATACAATTATGGAAGCCCGATGGTCGAAACCACGTCTACAGAAGAGTTGGAGAACGGTTTGCTCCCTGCAATCTCGTAGAGACCGTTAGTTTTGGCGGTGGCGGTATAATGTTCTGGGGCGGTATTTCTTGGGAGGGACGCACCGAACTTGTGGAAGTGATTGGACGAATGACAAGTGACTTGTATATTGAAAACATTCTTCAAGAACATGTTATGCCTTATGTCGGCTATATTGGATATGAAGAATTCATATTAATGCACGATAATGTTCGACCGCATGCAGCTGATATAGTGACTAATTACCTTGATGCGGTCCACATTCAAAGATTAGATTGGCCACCATATAGCCCCGACTTAAATCCAATAGAACATGCATGGGACTATCTTAAACGCCGCATACGACGAAGAAATCCCGTTCCAAATACAATAGACCAGCTTCGGATTGCTGCACAAGAAGAGTGGAATGCAATTCCTCAAGAATATATCCAGAACCTCCTTAGCAGCATGCCGAGAAGAATGGAAGCAGTAATTAGATCTCGAGGCGGGAATACTCGTTACTAACTGTGCTTTAATTTTAATCAAAAAACTTGTAATTGCCTTCCAATTATTATTTAAATAAGATGTAAATATCCTTAATTTTTATAACGTTTAGCATTAATTTTTTTCACGATCTTCTTCTGGTAAAAACTTAACATTGTTCACTAAAATATTTTAAAATAAACAGTTTCTTGCAAATGGTAGCATTTAAATAACTTGATTCATCAGTTTTTTTTAAAGAATGAAAAATTAAAAATATTCGATAATTTTGTCCATGAGTGTATATATATATATATATATATATATATATATATATATATATATATATAATGGGTTCAAAATACGAATAACACATCGCCTTAAATAGAGAAGAGAAACAATACAGAATAAAAGGAAATTGTGACATACAGAACACAGCTTTAATTTACCTGCAACTGTAGGTGATCCAACTGGTACGCTGTTGCTTTCTGAAGACAGCCTTTTACGTTGTTTCTGCGACAGTTTAGTAGTTTTCGGCCTCATATCGATTCTGTGGGGAGTGCGACTGTGAAATTCAGATGGCTTCGGAGGACTGTTTAATAAAGGAAATTCAAACGAATCAACAAACGAGCTACTAAGACTCCCAGATTCCGATTTATTTCTTAAACTAGTAAAACTTTCTTCAATTTCTTCATTCCTACCTATTTCGTTGGCTATTACAATTGCTCTTACACGGTTTGGTAGAGAATATTCAGTTTCAGCTTCTTTTTCTGGGATGTCGGAAGGAGTTACGCTATTCAAAGTGGAATCATTTTCTAATGACTGTGATAACCGTTTGTCTGAAGAACTCGTTTTACTAGCCCGGATACGTTTTTTTGAACCAGTAAGTTTTTGTTTGTCTTTGCTGATCTTCTCTTTTTTTTCTGATATATCAGTAGGATAAAGCGAACTGATCTCGGCAATTTCCTCATCTGAGGCTGCCGTTGAGTAAGGAGTAATTACTCGGCAATCTAAACGCCTGCTAATCTGATAAAATTCGGAAAATTCTTTAAGTAAATGGGGTGCTAGATCGTCCAATAATCGTATTTCTAGGAAGGACGTCACATTCTGATGTATAAATTCAAAACAATTTTCTTTCAAGTTGTCCGCGTTGTAAGTATCAGCAAATGTCAGCAATTGAATAGCATTCTTAATTGTTAATAGAGTGGATAAAATGTTTTCGCACTGGTCTTTTAGTCTCGTGACGAAAAATTGGTCGGCAAGTATTATAATTCTGAACAGCTGGTCTACGTCCCTTTCTTCCAGTCGATCCAGTGAATCTGTATACAAGAATTCCAATAGAGCTTTCACAACTACCTTGGTGAACGGCATTGTAATTTTAGAAGTTTTACCCTAAATTACAAAGAATATATTAGCGCTTCATTTCATTACTATTTGTTAGTTAACGTTTTCTTAAACATAGTATAATATACCGGGTGTCAACGAATCTATTAGACAGGCCATAACTTTTAGTTTCAATTCAAAAAATAACAGTTTCAATTTTTTAAATGGAAAATTTTGAATACTTTTAAATTTTTGGATTCCTGAGACAATTCTGAATCAGAATGTGACATTTTAAAGACTTTTTACGCCTACTTGATTTTTTTATAATCATGTTTAAAATTGCATCTAGGTGGCCATAACCGGACGCAAATTAATCTAAAGACCTGAAATGATGACCGAATAATACAATCGCATAGTTTTGGTGATTGGCCTGATAGCTGGGAACAAGAGAAGTTGATAAAATCAAATTTTTGTGTCTAACTATTTTTATTCAAATTGCGACCCTTTTTAGACAAGCACTTTTTGAAAAGAGGATTTTTCTGCGAATCTAACGTTACTAACTTTTTTGCGATTGGATTAAAAATAAGCTCAAAAATTAAATATTACTAAGAAAAATAATCGATAATCAATTATTTACTTTTATCAAGTGTGCCATGGATATCCATGCTGGATATTAAGTAGGAATTTAAATTGTGAAGTTCACTGTAGTTGTTCAAAGTGCATTCCTCCTGGTTCACGACACATTTCCGTTCGTTCAAATGCTTCTCTCAACACGTTATGTAGCATTTGAGGCATAATACTTCTAAATACACGTACAATCCTTTTTTCTAAGATTTGAATAGTGGCTGGGGCTGTTACATAGACTCTTTCTTTAGCATATCCCCAAATAAAGAAATCGAGAACAATGAGATCCGGTGAACGGGCGGGCCACCGTATTGGGCCATTGGTTGCAATAACTTTATTATTAAAATGTTTAATTAAATAATTAAGAACTTCTCTGGTATTGTGAGGCGGTGCTCCAGCTTGCTGGAAGTAAATTCGGCGAAAAACTTCTAAAAGTAGATCATTAAGATGTTGCTCAATTTCATTTTGCAGAAAGCCTAAGTACCTAACCCCTGTTAATTGGCCTTGTAGCTGATTCATAACTTAAACCCAGTTCGTGATTAATTTTTCTTAAAGAAACAGTTTTATCAACTTCAACCATAGCAAGAACGTTAATCTCCATTTCTTCATTTATAATAAATCTGTCTTCCGCCACTTGATTTCCTTCTAGAGGCCTAAATCGATTCTCGAGATATGGAAAATACTGATGGACTGGATGTTGCCGGTCGGGGTATCTCTGAGCATACAACTCAGCAGCATTCCTTCAATTTTTATGACATTCTCAAAATATTAATACTATATCGACTTTTTCACTTTGAGTATACATTATTTTGACTTTTGAAAACAAAAATAATACTGAAAATCAAGAAAAATAAGGAAATATTATGTCTACTGAGAAAGAATAGGTAAGTTTCACTGTCAAAACAAAAAATCCTACTTAATATCCAGCATGGCTATCCACGGCACACTTAATAAAAGTAAATAATTGATTATCGAGTATTTTTCTTAGTAATATTAAATTTTTGAGCTTATTTTTAATCCAACCGCAAAAAGTAAGTACCGTCAGATTCGCAAAAAAAATCTCTTTTCAAAAAGTGTTTGTCTATAAAGGGTCGCCATTTTAAAAAAAAAAAGTTAGACACAAAAAATTGATTTTATCAACTTCTTTTGTTCCTAGCTATCAAACTAATCACTAAAATTTAGCGATTTTATTATTCTGTCATCGTTTCAGGTCCTTAGATTAATTTGCGTCCGGTCATGGCCACCTAGATGCAATTTTAAAAATGGCTATAAAAAATCAAGTAGGCGTAAATATTTATATTTAACAATACTGTTTTTGTTAAATGTGCGAAGTATGTAAAATTTTTCCTCTTCTTTATACCTAACCTATTTTACAGATTAAACTATTTCCCTTTGACGGCTAAATAAGTTTTAATTAACATTAAAGACATCTGAATCTTCCGCTGTGTAGGGGGTTTAGGTATAGGACATATTTAGTAAAAAATGAAGGTATTCCATGAATAATTTTAATGAAACAAAAAAATACAGGGTGTCCTATTTAAAAATATTGAGATATTGCATATTTAATTTTGGTAAATTGGTAAATTCATAAAAAAGACTGTAAAAAAAATTTACAAAATATCACTAGGAACCTATAGCAGGTATCTTAGACTAACTGTGATAAAAATGTTGTTGGTGTAAATTGAATCCATAGATAACTACGATATTTTAAACGGACCCTCTGAAATACAAAAATATCATAAAAAAATTAATTCCGTGGCAACGCTGTACTAGAATATTAAAAACGAGATATCAAACTAAAGCTTTCTCTATGCTGAATCATATAATCATATAATATACAGGGTGTTCCTTTTAAAAAAATTCATATTTTACCATAACTTTTTTTAACTCACCATGGTACAGGGTGTCCGGATTTCTCGCTTATTTTTAAAGATAGAACTTTGCGGTTTTCACGAACCTGAGCTAATTTTTTGTGAAACTCATGAAGCCGTAAACAATGGCTTTGTATTTTCTGTATCTCATAAACGAAGAAGGCTATGAAAATTTTGTTTATGGCTTCATGAGTTTCACAAAAAATTAGCTCAGGTTCGTGAAAACCGCAAGGTTAAATCTTTAAAAATAAGCAATATATATATATATATATATATATATATATATATATATATATATATATATATATATATATATATATATGTATATATATATGAGCCCAGTCGCATATGTATTGGACCAAAGGAATACGTAAGAGATATTTATTTTTGTTACCTAGTATTTATTGTAGTGATATAGATATGTGATATTGTTAATTAATTGTTACTACCACGTAAAATCTAATAAACGTATTTTCAATTGTTGTAGCTATGTTACATGCAGTAAATACTAGGTGACAAAAATAAAATTATTTTAAATACGCTCTTGGTCCAATACATACGCGACTGGGCTCGTATATTTATATTTATATATATATATATATATATATATATATATATATATATATATATATATATATATATATATATATATATATATATATATGTGTGTATATATATATATATATATATATATATATATATATATATATATATATACATATATATACAGGGTGGCCCATCGAAAACGTACCGCAAGGCATAACGGCCAGGGTAATTTTTTTTTCAAAAAATCCAAAAACACATCAATTTTGTTTGTGAGGGGGACAACTTTTGCCCTTAAAATGATCGCAAAATTTTCAACCCTCTAAACGGGGGTGTCATCCCCCAAACTTTTTCAAATGGGAAGAGGGGTCAAGTGGTACCGCAATGAAAAGGGCTTTCTATTCTCTATACATTCCCGCTTTGGTTTTGAAAATCGGTCAAGTCATTTAGAAAATATGAAGGATTGAAATTTGAAAAATACATTTTTCAAAAAACGCATAAATTGAATTAAATAAAAAAAAACTTACCGTATTAATGAAGCAAATGCTGAAAATGTTGCCCGTCGACCTCCATACAGTAATACAAATTAGCTTCAAATCGTTCTCGAACATTCTGAAGAACTTGAGGGGTCACTTCGCGACAAACGTCAATAATTCGTGTTCGCAGATCTTCTAATAAGGCAAGTGGAGTGCTATACACTTTACTTTTTATGTGTCCCCATAGAAAAAAGTCTAAAGGAGTCAAGTCGGGTGACCGGGGAGGCCACTCAATGGCACCCCTTCGTCCTATCCACCGCCCGGGAAAGTTAGTGTTTAAATAATTACGCACATTTTGAGAGTAATGTGGAGGTGCACCGTCTTGTTGAAATATCAGTTCCGCTTCAACGTATCCAGGATTATTTTCGATGATGTCAGTTAGGGCTGAGTCGATGGTATTTTCCAGTAAATCTAAGTACATATCACCTGTTAGAGTTACAGGAAGAAAAAAAGGACCCACAATAGAATTTCCAAAAATACCAGCCCACACGTTCAATTTCTGAGGATGTTGTGTGTGCACCTCGTGAAATACCCTGGGGTTGTTCTCAGCCCAGTACCGACAGTTATGCCGATTAACTACACCGTTCAAAAAGAAAGTGCACTCACCCGAAAAACACACATTGAATAGAAAATTATTATTATTGGCCACTCGTTCACTAATAGTTTCACAAAATTGCAAGCGGCGATCAAAATCGTCTTCGTTGAGTTCTTGTACCAACTGAATTTTATACGGGTGGAAATGGTGTTTTTTCAATATTCTTTGGACACTTGTACGATTCACGCCGGTCTCATTGGCTAATTTTCTTGTACTCAGCGTACTATCCATGGCAACTTGGCCCAATACAAAGACCTCCATAGCTTCATTTACTACAGGATTTTCCATCTGCCTCTTTTTATTTATAAGGGATCCAGTTTCGCGAAATTTTGCTACTAACTCGCGAACAATTTTGCCGGAAAGGTGTTTTTCAGGATGTCGTTCATTAAATATCTGCGCAACCCGATTGCCACATTCATTATTTTTAAAATAAAGTTCGATTATTTCCACTTTTTCTGCAAGTGAGTACACCATAATTATTGATAAAAAATTTAATGATATTGAGAAATTTAAACGCACAAGTTACAGAACAGCTATCTAGCAACTACCGCATCTGATCGTTGTGGCATGTCAAATCACTAAAATCAGCAGTAAACATCTAAAATAACAGGACAAAAATAGCGAATTGGTCGAAGGAATTTATCCTTATCATTTACTCTGATAATTTGTAATTAAACATTTTAAATTTCAATCCTTCATCTTTTCTAAATGACTTGACCGATTTTCAAAACCAAAGCGGGAATGTATAGAGAATAGAAAGCCCTTTTCATTGCGGTACCACTTGACCCCTCTTCCCATTTGAAAAAGTTTGGGGGATGACACCCCCGCTTAGAGGGTTGAAAATTTTGCGATCATTTTAAGGGCAAAAATTGTCCCCCTCACAAACAAAATTGACGTGTTTTTGGATTTTTTGAAAAAAAAATTACCCTGGCCGTTATGCCTTGCGGTACGTTTTCGATGGGCCACCCTATATATATATATATATATATATATATATATATATATATATATATATATATATATATATATATATATATATATATATATATATATATATATATATATATATATATATATATATATATATATATATATATATATATATATATATATATATATATATATATATATATATATATATATACAGTGTGTCCGAAATTGGTTATGACAGTATTGGGATCTCGGAAACCGTGATAGTTACAAGAACGTTTAAATGGAGAAAGTTTTAGACAATTATGTTTGTAATTTAACGCCGTTTTGCTCGCGATTCTATCTTTTTTAGTTTTTGAGATATTTTGAAAAAACCAAAAAACTGCATTTTCGAAAAAGTCCTATAATTTATTTATTTATGAAAATTTTCAAAATCTGTAAGAACATTATTAAGGCAACTTTTTACGTAGAGTGTACCTATTAAGCCAGATTTTACATACAACGTTTCGATTTTCTAGAACCATCATCAATTTTGTTTTTTCTTGTGGCCGCTGTGTTCGATTTTAACAGTTTTGAAAAGAGTATTTCTTTAGCTTTTCAACGGTGTATCACACTTTGTAATTAGGTTATTACTAAAGATGCAAAAAGTGCGTAGAGGAAATATTTAAACGTTTTTTGGAAAAGTAAAAAGTTAAAAATTAATAGTGTTAAATAGCAATATATTGTAATTTAACATCCAGTTCCACAAAAAATCAGTAAAAACTACTTAATAACATAATTGATTCGTGCACAATGTTCACACATGTTCAAACTACCACCCGCATATAACACTAACATCTTTGCCCAAGTAGGCTTTGCGTTTGAAATAAGACTGTTTAAACATTTTTTCGAATTATCGATATAAATTAAAATTTAATAGTTTCAAATAGCAATATTTTTAAATTGGACATTAAATTCTGCATAAAATCAGTAAGTTCTACTCAGTAACATTAAATACTATGTGCACTGCACATAATGTACCCCGAAGAACGACTGTCGACAGAACTTCTTTTCAAGCGCTGCCCTGATTAGAAGCTTGCTAGGGTTAGCCAATTTTAAGAATCGCAACAGAAAGTATGCAAGTATGACAAGGAATGGAATAGGCAAATATTAGAATATTTTAATGAAAATCTGGTTTTTTCCATAAGAAGAATTGAAACAGAACTTCACATTCTGAAGTCAACCGTTCATGGCGATTTAAAAGTACTAACCTTACAAGAATTAACAGAAAATCAGTATGAAGTACCTACTCAATAAAATTAATAAAAAAATGCTACATAATACTAGGATTAAAAATGTTGACCGTTTTTTTCTATGCAGTGTCCGCATTTCCTTTCAACTGTTCTGATTACCCGTTAAATGGTATTTCTATTTATATTTTCTAGAATATTTCGGGTTCGCTGCTCAAGAACTTGCCTATTTTCTGGGGGGTCAAATTCGTATATTTCATTTTTCGCACATCCCCATAAATAAAAATCCAACGGCGTGATATCCGGGGATCTAGCTGGCCAGCGGACAGGACCACTGTTGGATATTACGTTTTCACCAAAAGTCGTTGTTAAAAAGGTTTGTACATCCCTGCTGTTATGTGCAGGACAACCGTCTTGCTGAAACCACAAGCTATTAAACTGATCATCTGGCACAGCTTCTCGAATGGCAGGAACTATTTGATTCTGTAACATGGCAAGGTATCTTGGGGCTGTCAGTGTCTGATCAAAAATAAAGGGACCAATGAGACGATTTCCTAAAAAGTAATGGAAAATATTGAATTATAAGCAATTCAATTAGACTATGTTTATCTTACCAAGCATCCCGCACCACACATTAAAACCAAATCGCTCTTGCAGCCTGCGTGGATCGCGTAGTTGCGGATTTTCAATAGCCCAATAATGGTGATTTTTTTTATTAAAAATGCCACAGTTTGTAAAATGAGTCTCATCTGACCAAATGACTTTATTGCAAAAAGCGGGATTTTCTCGACATCTATTGATATACCAATTACAAAAAACAATTCTTCTTTCGAAATCACCTGATTGAAGTCCTTGCACAATTGTTGGCTTGTAAGGACGATATTTAGTTACTTTTAAGACGCCATGAACGGTAGATTTTGGAATTTGAAGTTCTGTTTCGCTTCTTCTTGTAGATGAAGTTAGATTTTCATTAAAATATTCTAGGATTTGCCTATTGCGTTGCTCGTTGTCTTTTGCATACTTCTTTGTGCGAATCTTATTAAAACTGCCAAACTCAAGCAAGTTTCTAACCAGCCTTTGAAAATAAGTTCTGCCAGGCTGCCGTCTTTCGGGGTACGTGTCAAAATACACATCCATGGCCCTGTTTGCATTTCTTTCATTTTTAATATAACACACTAACATATCAAACATTTTTTCATTAGAAAAGTTTAACGCCATTGTAATCCTTATTAAAACAGCGATGAATGTTAAATAAAACTTAAACGTTGCATTTTTGACAGATTAAAACATTCTATTATTTCAAAACCAAAGCCTACTTGAGCAAAGATGTTAGTGTTATCTGCGGCTGGTCATTTGAACATTTGTGAACATTGTGCAATGTTATTGAGTAGTTTTTACTAATTTTTTGTAGAACTGGATGTTGAATTACATATTGCCTTTTAACACTATTAATTTTTAATTTTTTACTTTGATAATTCCAAAAAACGTTTAAATAGTTTCTCTACGCACTTTTTGCACCTTTAGTAATAACCTAATTACAAAGTGTGATACACCGTTGAAAAGCTAAAGAAATACTCTTTTCAAAACTGTTAAAATCGAACACAGCGGCCATAGGAAAAAAAAATGATGATGGTTCTAGAAAATCGAAACGTCGTATGTAAAATCTGACTTAATAGGTGGACTCTACGTAAAAAGTTGCCTTAATAATGTTCTTACTGATTTTGAAAATTTTCATAAATAAATAAATTATAGGACTTTTTCGAAAATGCAGTTTTTTGGTTTTTTCAAAATATCTCAAAAACTAAAAAAGAATCGCGAGCAAAACGGCGTTAAATTACAAACATAATTGTCTAAAACTTTCTCCATTTAAACGTTTTTGTAACTATCACGGTTTCCGAGATCCCAATACTGTCATAACCTATTTCGGACACACTGTGTATATATATATATATATATATATATATATATATATATATATATATATATATATATATATATATATATATATATATATATATATATATATATTAACAGTAACGCATGTCATTTTAGACATACCTCAAATACATAACCTACCCAAAAATGACTGAAAATTCTTAATAATTTTGATTGATATATCTGCTTTATAACATTTCTCTAAACCTATCAAACTTTTATTATACCAATTCCGCTATTCGACTTAAATTAAAGTAAAACAAGTTTAACAAAACTTACCCCTCTCCACCTTGACGAAAACATACTATTGAAATAATCCAATCTGGCTGCCAAAATACATTTATGTGCTTTTAAGACCCTGTCATCTTTACAACATATTTCAATATCTTGCAATTCTGAACATATATTTTTATTGAATATAATAGGGGCATTTCTAATTTCCCTGCCGTCTTTCTTAATCCTTACAACGTGCTTTGTCATATCTAAGTTGCTTAAGATCTTTTGCAACACGATTACTTCAAACCTTTTCGACATTTCATGAAGCATTCTTACAGGATTATCTAATTTCCGTTCACTAATAACATCAACAGGCTTCTTTTTAGAGTAGTACTCAAAGGCAGATTTGTTTCCATCAAATGCCACGTTTTCTTTTTCGACTTCCATTGGCCTCTCGCACAGCCGGATAAGAGATTCGCTTTTCAGCTCTCCAATTTGTATCAGTTCCGTTGTGCCGGAATAAATATATCTCAGGAACTCCTCGAATATTATTGGATTATACCCTTTCAACTCAAAAGCCTGATCTTTACTTTTAGAAAAAAGATTAGCAAAATAATGACTTCTACACGCTAATATGTATCTGTGTGCAGGAAATATTCTACCACCTACATTGAGCTCTACATCTGCAATATCATCACACGAGTCGGCCGAATATAATAAGTCGTACATGTCATCGGACATGGTCGATTCGGAAACATCAAAACGACTTAAATATTTATACGGGCGTTCCTAAAAATAACAACAAACATTACAAGCTAAGCATTACGCATGGAAAGAGAATTCAAAATAATATGCGCCACCAATAACTCATCTTTTAGAGCCCTGTCATACTAATAATATCAACTTCGAGGGGGTCAAAAGAAGAGCTGCAAAAAGCCGAATCTGAACACAGAATGAGATCAGAGAGATTCAGGCGGGTTTTTATACCCGACTTGTGCTCGCCCAACCGTGACCCTGTGTTAAGGTTGGTTTCCGCGTGTAATGTAGACCAGCGGCGGCTCGTGAGATGAGGCAACTGAGGCGCGCGCCGCCTCACTCGCTTTCCTATAAATATACATTTTTATTTTCAAAATTAATTATTTCCAAGTTGATACATTATTCTCTGAAAATTGTCTCAAACACTATGAAAATTTCATTAAATATGCGCAAATCATAAATAAACACTTTACTTTACTAACCAACAGTATAATGTCCAATAACTGCAATATCATTTCTTTTTTATTCGACTTTACCTATAAGCGGCGATGCGAATTGCGCCTCGGACACATGAATGGTATTTGGATTTTTAATAAGTCTGAGAAAGAGGGAAAAGGGCCGTGTTGCATATGTAGATTCATTCCATCTCTTTTTATTGCATTTGAGGCGATGAAAACTTCGCTTAATGATTGAGACGTTGCCATTTAATGTTAGCACAGATTGAATATAAATGGAAATAATTATTATTTATCGGTAAATGACAATCGCGCATCCGGCTGCAAAATGCAAGCCGTTTTTGTTTTTGTTGATATTTGCGTGGGCGTGTGGGGTATCGTATTTAACTGTTACCGGTAACGGTTTGAGATTGAGCGGGAAGTGGGTGGATATTGAGATTATTCGGCAATCATTTGGTGTTTGTTTTATAGTATTATTTCGTGAATGTCGCGCGTTTAGTCTGTGCCGAGTGTTACTCTATCTAAAGTATTTTTGACGTTGTGTTAGTTTAATTATTGAGTAGATAGACTGATAGAGTAGTTTATATGAATTAGTGATTAAAATTTAAAATAAACGAAACGTGTGAACTATGAATCCAGTCCACGATATGTCACTATTGACAACGGCATTTTCCAGGCGTCCCGAGGATGAGAAAAAAGAAATTCTTCGCGGAGATAGACCCATGCCGAAGATAAGTACCTTAACTAGTGATAAAAAAGACGGTCGACAATATAAACGATCATTTCAAACGTCATGGTATCAAACACACACTTGGATTTGTGGAAGAGTTTTTAAGCAGCGTTTATATTGTTGGCCTTGCTTAATACTGGGAAAAACAAAAACAGTATGGACTTCTGATGGATACGTTGATTTTAAAAATTTTTCTAGAGCGGTTAAAACGCATGAAGGGTCTAAAGACCATATTCAAAATACCTTAGGTTTTGTACGTTTGTCTCAAAATATGACTACAATTAAAGATGCACTAATCGAAAATGCTCGTTTATCTGAATTATTGTACAATGAAGATGTTAAGAAAAATCGCTTGCTTTTGACAGATACGACTATATTACTGGGAAAACAAGAACTGGCTTTTAGGGGGCATGACGAATCCGAATCTTCTTTTAACAGAGGGAATTTTAAGGAAGTTTTTAATTGTTTAATTAAACGTAACACCGAACTTGTAAAGCATTTAGAAGAGAAAAGTGTATTTACGGGACAATCGAAAACTATTCAAAATTAATTAATATTTTGTATTGACGAACATATGAGAGACTTTATTAAACAAGAAATATCGGAGGCTACATTTTTCTCATTAATTGTAGATGATACGACGGATATAGTTGCAAAAGCCCAATGTTGTGTAACTGTTAGGTATGTAAATAAATTAGCCGAAATAAAAGAACGTTTTTTAGGCTTTATTGATATAAGTGAGGATTCTAGAGCTAATGCACTCTATAACTTAATTGTAAGAATATTGGAACCTTTAAATTTTAAACGGAAATTAGTAGCACAATGTTATGATGGAGCTGCGGTTATGGCCGGAGAATTGAGCGGTCTACAAACACGAATAAGATCAGATGCCCCACAAGCAATGTACACTCATTGTGCTGCTCATCGTCTCAATTTAATTTTACAACAGGGTTCAAATTATATTAAGGAAAGCAGAATCTTTTTCGCAACTTTGAAAAGTTTGCCTGCTTTTTTCCATAAATCGTACAAACGCACATCTATATTGGACAAAATAATAAAAAAACGAGTTCCGCAAGCAAGTGATACAAGGTGGTATTCTCGATCAAAAAGAAATTTTTTTTTGTTATTGATATCCTGTTTCAAGTTTTTCAGTTAAGTAACCTAGAAATTGATTTCTGCATTTCACAATTGAATATTGCCGTCAAACGATTAAATGAGCTGCGCACTGAAAATTTCCTTAAATCCATTTTTGAAAAAGCAAAATCACTTACCGGATTGCCATGTAGTAGACAAACCCGTAGCATGAGCGAATCAGATTTAATGGAAAAATATAAAAATCTGTTTTATGAAATTTTAGACTGTATAATTTTTCAAATTAACATCAGGTTTGAAGATTTACACAAATTGGAATTTGTGAAACTTCTTAATACATCAAAATACAAAGACTTTGCCACAGAATTCCCTATTAGTCTATTAAATTCGTTAGAAAAAACGTATCCAAAAATGTTTGCCAAAGACCGCCTCAAAAATGAACTAAGCATAATTTACCGATGAACAATTTTATAAAGTCAATATTCAAGAACTCCTTAAACAAATTAATAGTTTAGAATTAATTTCAGTATTTTGTGAAGTATATCGACTTGCGACATTAATTTTGACAACCCCCTTAACAAGTGTACAGGCCGAAAGAGATTTTTCGTGCTTAAAGCGAATAAAGACCTACTTACGAAATAGTATATCTCAAGATAGGCTCTTAGCCCTGTCGATCATGGCAATAGAAAAAGAATTATTAGTTAAACTTTCTGAATGTAATGGTGACTTTTATGACAAAATCATTGAGAAATTTGCTTCTTTAAAAGACAGGCGCATTAATTTAATTTACAAAAAGTGGCTTAACTGCACCATCCACATACCTATTTGCTTAAACAGTTTTGGTTTTTTATAAAAAAATTACTGTCCACACCATATTAGATTATTACAGGTTTATTACACTTTAAACTCGATCCTGACTATTTTGATTAAGTATTTTAAATATTTTTTATAAAAAAATCCAATGATGAAAAATGTGTATATTATATATCTTTGAGAAGAGTATATATGTACATATATCTGAGAATAAAACGAACTAGGGGAAGGTTGCCCAAGAGTACGCATATAACTTTTAAAGGGGAATAACTTATAAACAAGGTATTTTTTTGTGATAAAATATTTATTATCATATTCGATATAAAAAAACTCTGTTAAAAAACATACAACAAAAACATAAATGCTTTGGTAAATAGCTTAAATAAAATAAAAACTAAAATTCTTAAAATGCGCACTCTTGGAATGCATTGGATCCACGAGTACGCAACGTGAAATCTAAGAGAACGCATGTAACACCAAGAGTGCGCACACAATAGGTGAACTAGCACAGGTCACAAAAAAAAATTGTTAAACCCTTCATAGGAAGTGCAGATTTCGTGGTACCATCTGTCACACTTCTTACATTGAATCAGGTCAGTTTCGGGTGGATCAAAATAAAATTCTTGACATGCCGGACATGTACCTGATATTTCTCTCTCCTTATCCACTTTCTCTTTATCACATTTTTTTGGTTTTTCAGTCTTATTTGGTTTTGTATTAAAATTCCGTTTAACTTGAGTTTTCTTTTTTTTGTTCACGTTTTCTTCTTCTAATGAGTCCTTAAATGGAGTACTCGTTAAAACTTCTGATTTCTTACTTGCAGCTTTCCGTTTTTTTGCACAGCGAGGTTTCCGCGGTATTGGACACAATTTATCCAAGACACTCACGTCTATAAAAAAGTTAGTTTTAGTAAGTTGTCCTTAGTTTTAGATTTTTTATAACAATTACAAACCTTCAGATTCATTTGCTTTTAAAGTAGGAGGATCAAAATACAATACCTATTTTGTTTTGGTCCTCTTCAGATGGCAACTGCGAAGGCATAGCTTCTGAAAAAGAACTTTTTGGTGGCGTCTGAGGATCAACGGCCCAACTCGGGCCAGGTTTTGGAGAATTAACAAGTTGAATAGGTGCTGAACCTGTTGGCAGCAAAAAATAAACATTTAAAAAAATACATTTACTTAAAGTTTACTTACTTACCTATATCCAAGTGCGGGGCTACTACCTCGGGTGTTTCAGCAGTAGCTAAAATCCTTGGTTCTGCTGGCAAATCTTTCAATATCTCTTGTTCTAAATCTCCATTTTCAATGATAATTTCAATGTCCGATTCTAAGACTTCTGAAGAAGTTACCGTGGAGGGCGCAAAATCAACTTCTGAAAAGACATTAGGGTTATAGGGCCATATTCTCGTAGCCGAAAAAGACTTTTCCGAATTTTGAAGGGATGCCACTCTAGCATATGCTTTGCCAAATAGTCCTGCCACCTGATATATTGTAATTAATTTACCAGGATTTAGAGTCATCCAGGTATCTGCCTCTTGACAATAGGCCGCTTTCAGCGGACCAAAAAACCCAACGTCTAATGGTTGAAGCCTGTGACTACAATGAGGCGGCAGGCTAAGTAGATGAATTCCATTTTTACGGCAAAACGATATCGCTTCTAAACTGATGTGTGAACTGTGGTTGTCCAGTATTAATAGTACTGGGTCTTTAATTGACGGTTTTACATGCTGGTTAAAATGATTTAACCACTTAATAAAAAGCTCTGCATTAATAAAGCCATAATCTGATAACATCAAAATGGTGTCTTCTGGAGCACCATACAGAAACTCTTGTTTTTCTCTTTTTCTAGGGAATATTAATGCAGGTGGCAAATATAGTCCTCTAGCATTTGCACAACACACAGCTGTTATTAATGTTCCCCTTTCGCCCGAAACAACTTTTCCCACCGCTTTTTTACCCTTAATGCTCACAACTTTTGGAATTTTATTTGGGACTGTCAACATCCCAGTTTCGTCCATGTTGTAAATATTTTTGCCACTAAACGAATGAGTTTCAATAAGGCGCAATAAATTAGTAAAAAACCTTGATACTTGGACTTTATTAAACCCAATAGTTCTAGCTATGCTCACCTTCTCGGGTTGTCGTACCGAAAGATTACGCTTTTGGCAAAAAGTTGTAAGCCACTTTTTGCCGACTAATTTAGTGGTTTTATTAAAAGGGTGAGAAAGTTTCAATTGTTCGGCGAACTGGTAAACCAATTTGCGCAATTCTTTAGCCTGGAGTCCATAAAATAGCTCGTCTAATTCTTTGATCCTCTTCACCAATTCTAGTTCATTCTCTTCGGTAAATACTCGCTTATATCTTCCCAATGAAGTCGGCACATTTCCAACTTTAAGCCGTTTTCTTAATGTAGCCTCATGGATTCCATATTCTTTTGCAACCGACCTTTTTGATTGACCAGCAGCTACCTTTTTCTTTATTTCATTTAGAATACTTTCTGTAAATTTTAATTGGCGATTGCTAGTTCGTTTATAAGGGCCCATTTCGAAAAAAAAAAGATGAAACTAAAAAAAATACCTAATTTAAATAAAATTTTTAGTATTTGTACAGTGTGTATAGTCAATTAGATTTTTTTCTGATTTATATGTTTTTTTATTTATTTTAATAGGTGAAATATTAAAAGAGATAATTATCCATTTATATGTAAAGAACATTAAAATCCAAGAGTACGCATGCGTACTCTTGTGTTAAGCATTACTGCGAACTCTTGGATTTCTGTTCGCTTTTTAGTTATTCCCTTTAATAGCCCATATAATGTTTTAAATATGCGATTCAACTGTATGTGGCGGACTGGGAGACACTCCTCTTTTAAACTTCGCGCTTTTCAATCATAACCTAACTTTTTAAAACTTTTTATCACTGTTTGAATTTTGAAGAAAGTTACATCGGAAGGAAGCAAAAACTTACAACGAAGCTTTGGACAATTATTTTTTAACCGATTTAGTTCAAATTTTGGAATTTACTTACCTTTTAATGTCACTATACACTAATATTAACTGACGGTCTATACACGTCTCACATTCTCTAAAAATGACTGTGCATACTCTTACATTGTGCGTGCTCTTAGGCAACCTTACCCTACATGAAAATTGAGTGAATATCTTAAAGATTATTATTTTATTTTTATATCTGTGGTTGTCCAGTATTAATAGTACTGGGTCTTTAATTGACGGTTTTACATGCTGGTTAAAATGATTTAACCACTTAATAAAAAGCTCTGCATTAATAAAGCCATAATCTGATAACATCAAAATGGTGTCTTCTGGAGCACCATACAGAAACTCTTGTTTTTCTCTTTTTCTAGGGAATATTAATGCAGGTGGCAAATATAGTCCTCTAGCATTTGCACAACACACAGCTGTTATTAATGTTCCCCTTTCGCCCGAAACAACTTTTCCCACCGCTTTTTTACCCTTAATGCTCACAACTTTTGGAATTTTATTTGGGACTGTCAACATCCCAGTTTCGTCCATGTTGTAAATATTTTTGCCACTAAACGAATGAGTTTCAATAAGGCGCAATAAATTAGTAAAAAACCTTGATACTTGGACTTTATTAAACCCAATAGTTCTAGCTATGCTCACCTTCTCGGGTTGTCGTACCGAAAGATTATGCTTTTGGCAAAAAGTTGTAAGCCACTTTTTGCCGACTAATTTAGTGGTTTTATTAAAAGGGTGAGAAAGTTTCAATTGTTCGGCGAACTGGTAAACCAATTTGCGCAATTCTTTAGCCTGGAGTCCATAAAATAGCTCGTCTAATTCTTTGATCCTCTTCACCAATTCTAGTTCATTCTCTTCGGTAAATACTCGCTTATATCTTCCCAATGAAGTCGGCACATTTCCAACTTTAAGCCGTTTTCTTAATGTAGCCTCATGGATTCCATATTCTTTTGCAACCGACCTTTTTGATTGACCAGCAGCTACCTTTTTCTTTATTTCATTTAGAATACTTTCTGTAAATTTTAATTGGCGATTGCTAGTTCGTTTATAAGGGCCCATTTCGAAAAAAAAAAGATGAAACTAAAAAAAATACCTAATTTAAATAAAATTTTTAGTATTTGTACAGTGTGTATAGTCAATTAGATTTTTTTCTGATTTATATGTTTTTTTATTTATTTTAATAGGTGAAATATTAAAAGAGATAATTATCCATTTATATGTAAAGAACATTAAAATCCAAGAGTACGCATGCGTACTCTTGTGTTAAGCATTACTGCGTACTCTTGGATTTCTGTTCGCTTTTTAGTTATTCCCTTTAATAGCCCATATAATGTTTTAAATATGCGATTCAACTGTATGTGGCGGACTGGGAGACACTCCTCTTTTAAACTTCGCGCTTTTCAATCATAACCTAACTTTTTAAAACTTTTTATCACTGTTTGAATTTTGAAGAAAGTTACATCGGAAGGAAGCAAAAACTTACAACGAAGCTTTGGACAATTATTTTTTAACCGATTTAGTTCAAATTTTGGAATTTACTTACCTTTTAATGTCACTATACACTAATATTAACTGACGGTCTATACACGTCTCACATTCTCTAAAAATGACTGTGCATACTCTTACATTGTGCGTGCTCTTAGGCAACCTTACCCTACATGAAAATTGAGTGAATATCTTAAAGATTATTATTTTATTTTTATATCTGTGGTTGTCCAGTATTAATAGTACTGGGTCTTTAATTGACGGTTTTACATGCTGGTTAAAATGATTTAACCACTTAATAAAAAGCTCTGCATTAATAAAGCCATAATCTGATAACATCAAAATGGTGTCTTCTGGAGCACCATACAGAAACTCTTGTTTTTCTCTTTTTCTAGGGAATATTAATGCAGGTGGCAAATATAGTCCTCTAGCATTTGCACAACACACAGCTGTTATTAATGTTCCCCTTTCGCCCGAAACAACTTTTCCCACCGCTTTTTTACCCTTAATGCTCACAACTTTTGGAATTTTATTTGGGACTGTCAACATCCCAGTTTCGTCCATGTTGTAAATATTTTTGCCACTAAACGAATGAGTTTCAATAAGGCGCAATAAATTAGTAAAAAACCTTGATACTTGGACTTTATTAAACCCAATAGTTCTAGCTATGCTCACCTTCTCGGGTTGTCGTACCGAAAGATTATGCTTTTGGCAAAAAGTTGTAAGCCACTTTTTGCCGACTAATTTAGTGGTTTTATTAAAAGGGTGAGAAAGTTTCAATTGTTCGGCGAACTGGTAAACCAATTTGCGCAATTCTTTAGCCTGGAGTCCATAAAATAGCTCGTCTAATTCTTTGATCCTCTTCACCAATTCTAGTTCATTCTCTTCGGTAAATACTCGCTTATATCTTCCCAATGAAGTCGGCACATTTCCAACTTTAAGCCGTTTTCTTAATGTAGCCTCATGGATTCCATATTCTTTTGCAACCGACCTTTTTGATTGACCAGCAGCTACCTTTTTCTTTATTTCATTTAGAATACTTTCTGTAAATTTTAATTGGCGATTGCTAGTTCGTTTATAAGGGCCCATTTCGAAAAAAAAAAGATGAAACTAAAAAAAATACCTAATTTAAATAAAATTTTTAGTATTTGTACAGTGTGTATAGTCAATTAGATTTTTTTCTGATTTATATGTTTTTTTATTTATTTTAATAGGTGAAATATTAAAAGAGATAATTATCCATTTATATGTAAAGAACATTAAAATCCAAGAGTACGCATGCGTACTCTTGTGTTAAGCATTACTGCGTACTCTTGGATTTCTGTTCGCTTTTTAGTTATTCCCTTTAATAGCCCATATAATGTTTTAAATATGCGATTCAACTGTATATGGCGGACTGGGAGACACTCCTCTTTTAAACTTCGCGCTTTTCAATCATAACCTAACTTTTTAAAACTTTTTATCACTGTTTGAATTTTGAAGAAAGTTACATCGGAAGGAAGCAAAAACTTACAACGAAGCTTTGGACAATTATTTTTTAACCGATTTAGTTCAAATTTTGGAATTTACTTACCTTTTAATGTCACTATACACTAATATTAACTGACGGTCTATACACGTCTCACATTCTCTAAAAATGACTGTCCGTACTCTTACATTGTGCGTGCTCTTAGGCAACCTTACCCTACATGAAAATTGAGTGAATATCTTAAAGATTATTATTTTATTTTTATATCTATGTAATAATTTTTATTTTAAAAATTACTTAATGTAAAATTGGGCATATATCTTGGTATTGGTATGTAAAAGACAAAAACAAATCATAAAAATGAGTCAATTTGGGCGTGGCAGCCCAAAAATTTTTAGCCTGCGGCGCCATCTACCTGTTATAAGTAACAAACCTTTTCTCGCTTCACCAGTTTTAGACACCACGAGCCGCCACTGATGTAGACTGTAACCCGTATCTCTACTGACGTTTTTTGTATGTTTAAAAATTTCAATAGATTCTTTGATTTTTTAATTTATAAAGCGAATTTATGTTTAGATATCCTTTAAGTTTATATACATTGTATGTAACTTCTAAATATGGTAGTTTATGAATGCATTTAATATGAATCGAAGATCGTTGTTGATAGTAAATATCCAAAATGGTTTGATCTTCCTTTAAAAAAAGCTTATTGGGAAAAAGAATCGCCTTTACAAAAAATATAAAAGGACTGAACAACATGTCGATTATTTAGCATATGACGTGAGGTTAAACTTCGAATTGATATGTGTTATCTTACATATGTGACACAAACTGAATTACTTAGCCAAGAAAATATAAAATATTTTTAATTAATAATAATAATAATATTTATTGTCTAACAGGAAACCCAATTACAAGACAAATTAGCTTAATATATATAGTTTACATCATTATTAACTTACGTACATTATACAATTGAAACTAAATAAGTATCACAAAACCCAATTCAAACTAGTCTTGGTATAGTTACAAAATAAATGGAACAATATTTGCGTAACAATCACCCCAAAGCCCAGCCAAAGATAATTATTTAACAATAATGCATATGTAAATACTCAACACCTTTCTTTCTAAATTTACTGAAGGTTAGACCGTGAATGTCAATGTCGATCTCTGCAGAGATAGAATTAAAATACTGACATGCCCGAAACAGTGTGGCTTTGTGCTCTCCATAATTTCGATAGAGTGGAAGATAAAAATATGTCGTAGTTCTCATATACCGTTGGGGTACATGAAAGTTAAGTTTCTGCAGAAGGGAACTGCAGTCGATCTGGTTATTGGCCAACCTAAATAAAAAAGTTAAAGAAGCATAAGCCCTTCTACCAGATAGGGACACAAATCCAAACCTTTGAAGCAGGGCTGAGTGATCAAACCCTCGAGCAGGATACACTCCATCCAACCTATATGCCAAGTGTTTTAAGAATTTTCGTTGCACATATTCAATTTGGTTTATTTGCACCATGTATATAGGTGACCACACTATAGAGGCGTATTCTAGTTTGGACCGAACAAGTGCATTGTACAACGTTATAACACATTCACTGTCAGTGAATTTACTGGTTGTGCGAATGAGAAAGCCAAGAGTTTTCAATGCAGATTGCGTTATCTCCTCAATATGACCATTGAACGACAAGGTCCTGTCAACAACTACTCCTAGATCCCTAACCGATTCACAGTTAGATAGGACATTATTGGAAATACTATACTGAAACAGAATTTGATTATGCTTTCGGGTGAGTGTCATCTTCTTACATTTTTGTACATTTAAGGGAAGCTTGTTTGTGCTACACCAATCAGTAATAATTTTCAGATCATTCTGAAGTTCCTCGCAATCAGCCGTGGAACGTACCACCCTGTAGACCTTCATATCGTCCGCGAATAAGATGATCTTGCTAGAGATTCCCATTGCAATATCATTGATGAAAATGGAGAAAATTAACGGGGCTAGATTACTCCCCTGGGGGGCCCCACTTGTAGCAGAGAATTTACCTGATTGATACCCATTATATTCTACGAATAGTTGACGGTTTTTTAAGTATGAATGAAAAAAAGAAATAAGGTTGCCGT
Organism: Kuschelorhynchus macadamiae; assembly: GCA_030620095.1. NCBI lineage: Eukaryota > Metazoa > Arthropoda > Insecta > Coleoptera > Curculionidae > Kuschelorhynchus > Kuschelorhynchus macadamiae. Next base: position 1,646,623 of record JAUTXW010001077.1, read on the forward strand.
CGAAGCGGATATCCTGCATTTTGGTTAGTACAATTTTGTGGTCTATTTTATCGAACGCTTTAGAGAAGTCTGTGTATACTACATCAACTTTATAGTGTGATTTTATAAGATGTCAATGTTTGTGTTGTATTTTATTTTAGTTTTAACTTAATTTTAGCAATATATGTATGTATCTTTCATGTTGATTTTATATGGATCTGTATGTATACTTATATTTAAAAAAAAAAATATTTAGTATTTTCTACTGTTTGACGTGTGTAAACTTTTTTTTTTTGTACTGACACGAATAAAGAAATTTGAATTTGAACTTGAATACCCTCATCTAAAGCATCATATACGTCCTGAAGGAAGCTAGCTAGGTTTGTGACGGTTGACAGGTTGTTCCGGGATAATAACAGATTTAAGTTGAAAAAACAATTTATTATATACAGCCTTCTCAAGAACCTTTGCAAAGTTTGGGATGATTGAAACAGGGCGGCAGTTTGATATTGAGATTTTTTCCCCTGATTTGAAAATGGGACAAATTTTTGATATTTTCCAGATCTCGGGAAAGCTGTTAGTTTTTAAGGATAAATTAAAAATGGTTCTAAGTGGTAAGGCAAGTGCATGAGCACAATCCTTTAAAATAAATGAAGGAATATTGTCGTGGCCAGGTGTTAGTTTTGGCTTAAGAGATTTTAGCGAGTTTGTGACATCTTCTACACTCAAAGTTCCTAGTTTTATTAAGTTGCTATTATTTTGAGGTGCTATTGGGGTCGTGGAATTCTGATCCGTGGTACTAGAGGGGGAATACACACTCTTAAAAAAGTGGGCAAAGGAGTCCACAATGTCCTGCTCAGAGGTAATTTCATTACTATTATATGACATAGTGCTTGGAATTCGTGATTTGCGTTTTTTACTTTGGACATAGCTCCAAAAACGTTTTGGATCCAGCTTCATAGAGCCCTGCACAGAGATTAGGTATATATTATAGGCCTCATTAATTTTCTCTTTGATTTTAGTTCGAAGGTCTCGATAATCATTCAGAAAATTGATTTGTTTAGTTTTAAGCCACCTATTCCTGAAAAGAGATTTTCTCCTAATATCAACAATAATATCCTGAGTATACCAGTTTGGATAATTAAATTTACGCTTCTTAAAATTATTATATTTAGGTACACATATATCAAACATTATCATTAATTCCCCATAAAAACTCTGAGCTGCTGCTTTGACTTCATATTAATATAAGTTCATAGAGCAAATTAAAGTTAGCTTTCCTAAAATTAAATTTTTTATTATATGGATTAGCTCTGAAATTATTAGTTTGGTTACTTGTTTCTAATTTGAGAGTAATATTTAAAGTTGGATGATAGACGTCTTCTTTTACTAAACATTGACATTCACTGTCCACCATACAATAGATGTCTGCAATAACCAGATCAAGCAGGTTATTATACTGATTGTAAATAGAGTTGTGTTGTGTAAGATTTAAAAAATCCATAAATTCATATACAGCATCCAATCTGGAGTTTGTATTATGAAGTTCAATGTTACGCTCCTGAAAATGGGTATTAAAGTCACCCAGAATTACAAAGTTATTATTGGTTACACACTCTAACGATTCGATATATTCAAACATGTGCCTGTAAGTTTCCACAGCTGTATTTGACTGTATATAAACACAAAAAATCATAGCAGTGCAATGACCTAGTAATATCTTGCATCCAACCATATCAATTGATGGGATGGCTTCATGGAAGATGTTTAAATTTAGTTTATAGGAGATCAGATCAGAGCGTACAGCCAGCAATACACCTCCTCCTCTCGTCACATTCAGGGCATTAAGATTTCTATCTGACCGATAGACTGCATAGTTTTCGTCAAACAGTTCGGAATCATTTACTATTGATTGAATCCATGTTTCACTAACTGCTACCACCATATATTCCGCTGAACTTGTAGATTTATAAAACTCGTGCATTTTTGTGTTCAGACCCCTTACATTCTGGTAGATAATATTAAAATTACAGTTACTGTTAGACAGTTATCAGTTTTTTTGCTCCTGGATACTTTTTGGTGATCCATTAATATATTTAATTTTTAGATTAGCTTCACCATTTGCTTGACGCGTCGTAAGTTGTTGCTTTATTTCACGAAATTCTTTAAGTTGTTGTGGTGTTTTGTCTGAGTTGACAGATAAGTGTTTCAAGTTATCGTGTTCTTTAAGTTCCTAGAATTCCTTAGTGCTTTAATAACTTTCTGTGATGAGGATAATCTAACTTTGATTGGTCTAATTTTATTTTGGGAGGGACGACCTAGACGATAAACTTCTATGACATCGTTTACTTCTATATTCGGACACAAGGTTTGCAGAATCATGGTGGCTGAAGTTTGCCCAATGTCATGAGTTATAAAGGTGAGGAAATTATTGGGTCAAATAACATCACAAATCCTTCTGCTACTCACTTTTAGTCCTACTATTCTCACCACCACCCCAATTTGGATTTTAGTAAGATTGGTCCCATAAGTTGTTTGGGAAAATTACTTTTAACGTATTGTTTTACCGAGGCAGGAATCTGTAATAAAATAAAGGGCCTTGATCTCTCTAAGAAAACTGGTCCAGATGGAATCCGCACTATTCTATTGGTAAGATGTTGTCAGTCATTGCCACAGCCTCTTTGTATAATCTTTCAGAGATCCTTCAACCTAGGTTCTTTTTTTGAAATTTGAAAGTTTTCTACTCTCTTGCCAATCTTTAAATCTGGTGATAAAGGCGATATAAAGAATTATAGAGTTATTTCTGTACTTTCACACATACCAAAGCTATCTGAGGCAATTATCACCGATGATATCTTTGAATCATTAAAACACTACATTACGAGTATGCAACATGGTTTCTGTCAGGGTCGCTCCACGACTACAAATCTTGCAATATTTCAGAATTACTTAATGACATCGGTTGAGGCTGGCCAACAGATTGATGTCATTTACACTGACATATCTAAGGCTTTTGACAGTGTTTGCCACCAGCTTCTATTACGGAAATTGCAGCAAATTGGGTTTTGTGGAAACTATCTGGAGTACATCAGATCATATTTGCATACACAGGGATGTTTTTGAAACGTCGGGTGTTCCGCAGGGTTCACATATTGGACCAATTTTATTTTTACTCTCTTTATAAACGATATAGTGTCTTGTTTTAAAATGTCTAAATGTCTATTATATGCAGATGACTTAAAATTCTTTTCACCGGTTTCCTCTGACTCTAATCCACTGCAGTCTGACATTGAATACATCTTGAAGTTGTTACTTCTTTCACCGATCTGGGTGTTATTTTTGATGAAAATTTAACTTTTAATCTGCAAATTGATAGCATTGTATTTAAGGGTTTTAGATTGCTGGGCTTTATAAAATGACATACAAAGCATGTCACTGATACCAAAGCAATTGGGTGTCTGTATAACTCATTGGTTAGGAGTATTTTGGAATACTGTTCTGCAATATGGAGTCCTTCATATCAGTGTCATATTGACAGAATCGAAAAAGTACAAAATAGATTTGCAAAATACCTCTTATATAAATTTAATTTTCCATATCAAGGCCTGACATATAATTCAAGAGCTCTTCTTTGTGGCCTGCAAACCCTAGGGTTTCGAAGAAAGAAGGCGCTTCTTATTTTTCTACACAAATTGCTCAATGGAGTGATTAACTGTGAAATATTGAAATCAATTTATCAAATGCTCTATTCTTCTTATTTATCAGAATGACAGTCTCCTTTGAAAGATAACATGGATACTTCAGAGGCATAGCGAGCCTCTTTGGAACATACAGTCGACAACTATGATAACAGATAACTTTCAAAAACCTTCAACACGGTGCCCCCCAACTGTTTACAAATAGATCTCAACTGTGAAAATCTGTCATAATCATTAATAGAATTAGATTGCATATATTATTTATAAGCAGACTTCCTCCATAGAATATTTTGCATAAGTTTCTGTCTGGTTTGACTGCGAACTTAAGGCCTAGATGCCACAACGCAATACCTTGCAAACTTACGGAGAGACAATATAAATACTTAATAACACAAATTAACTTTAACTAATTACTCACCTGTACAATTCCGAAGTTGTGGCCTTTAGGATCACTTTGAATACTAACACCTCTGTGTATCCTAGGAATTTTTTCCAATTTTACAACAATACATTCGTCTCTCTCTAAAAACTTATGAAAATCACTTTTTGTACTTTTGTCTTTTTCTACGGCCACTACAGGTTTCTTCCGTCTTGTCTTAGTTTCCCCTTTAAATGCCTCTCCATCGTTAGTAACAAAAAGTAAATGATTTATGTTAAGTGCAATTTGCTTGATATTTAGTGTTCTGTTGATTGAAAATACACATCTTCGCAGAACAGGGTCCGTCTCCTGCCACAATAATAGATTACCATTATTTGTTAATGCGGCCACTTTTAACTCTCTATTTTTGTCTGACAGTTCTGGGTCCAGAGTGTGATTTAGTCTGCCGCCTATCACAGTTATTTCTATGATATTTAGTTGCCTAAAAATGATAGCCGATAAACTAAATTATATACACAGTAAATTATTCATAACTGTTGTAGATAAACTCGTAATGTACCAAAAGTTCTGGAAATGTCTATGTTTTTATCGAGGTGAGAATAACTTGAATAAATCAATGAATATTTCGAACAAATATCAGTTTAAATCCTACTATATTCTAAAAGTTATGATAGTTATAGAAAAGGTATATATCTAACTGATAAATTATATAAATAAGAGAATGTTAAAACAGTAGACAATGAAAGTGTAACAAGTAGAGATATATATCATAACAAAGAGGACAAGTATCGCTAATTAAGTATAACATACATAAATTAATCTAGCTCACTTAAACAGAACCACATGATCACATGAATACAGAACTACCAATAGATATTGGAAAATTACATTTTACAAAAAATTATTGTGCGCATTTTGCAATTGTTGAATGTGACTTCCATCATTTTCAACACATTTTCTATAATCATTACCGATTTCGCGCAAAACATTCCTAATAATTTGGGGTTTCTCATTTAAGAAATTAATACTAGTTTCAATTTTTTCCCTTAAATCCTCTAAATTATTACTTCTTTTTTTAAATACCCCCAGAGAAAACTATCTAACGGCGTCAAGTTTGGACTATTCGGGGGCCAATTTATAGTTCCATGAGCTCCTATCCACTCTTCATACTGAACATTTAAGTAATCTCTTACGTAAATAGGATTATGAGGTGGCGCGCCATCTTGATGCCACATAAGATCCGCAAATTGCCGAAGAGGAAGCTCTTCTAAAAGATTAGCTAAATCTTTTTCTAGAAACTGTAGGTATCTGATTCCTGTTAAAGAATCTCTAAAAATTATCAGACCAAATATTTGATTTTTAAGAATCCCACAACAAACATTTAACCACATACGCCCCTGAGTTTTAATTTCAATATATCCATGAGGATTTTCTGGTGCCCACAAGTGAGTATTTCTTCTGTATTCCAGTTTTTTAATTTTGTGGATATCTGTTAATTATATAAGGATGATATCCATGTCTATGTAAGATTCTGTAAATGTTGCTTCTAGATGTATTAAAATGTTTACTATAGTTGAATGCGGTCTTATCGTGCGGGTCCAAAGGTCATCAACATTATGAATCAAATCAGAAAACACAGTGAATACCAAAATGTTGTGTGATTCTTTTATCGAGCTATTAAATCTCGATGGGCTGTTTACAAATATACAGGGAGAAAGAAAATAGTTTTTTTTTATTATATTATGGAATACTATTATATATTAAATGCCGAGGGACTAAATAAGAAAATTCGCTAAATATGTATTTGGTTAAAATTTTTTGGTTGGCAAAAACAAAAATACACAAAATGGCAAGGGCCTTAATAAAGTCGGAAGGCGGTTCGAATCAGTGGAGCAATCAGGATATGTTCTGTTTATAAAGACACTTAATGAAAGTGACATATTTTTATCAATCACCAAAAATTATGAGCCCCATTTGACCTAAGAATCTAACCACTTATACATTGTCATTTATTTAAATGCGGGTCACCCCTGTGCAAAGAAAACTTGTTTTTTTTGTATTGTGATAACAAAAAAAATTTATTTTGCAAAAATATTGTACACTTGTTAAAAATACAAGATAATTAGTTATTACTTCCCTCATGAAATTTTTTCAGATCTTTACGTTTAAGGGTCCCTAGATGCCGGAAAACATGTTTTCTCAATTCCGTCTCTCTGTAGGTATGTCTGTCCGTCAGTCTGTCTATTCCCAGCATAGCTAAAAAACTACTTATCTGATTTCTTCAAATTTCAGTCTAAAATTAAGGGCCATGCAGGCGAAAAATACAGGCTATATATATATATATATATATATATATATATATATATATATATATATATATATATATATATATATATATATATATATATATATATATATATATATATATATATATATATATATATATATATATATATATATATATATATATATATATATATATATATATATATATATATATATATATATATATATATATATATATATATATATATATATATATATATATATATATATATATATATATATATATATATATATATATATATATATATACATATATATATATATATATATATATATATACATATATATATATATATATACAAAACGAAACCAGTAACGGTAAGGATTACTCCTTCACCATTTGGCCACTGGTTGCCTATTTCCCTCGTCGACTTTCAAAGTCGAATGACATGACATTGTTTGTTTCAGGGTTTGGGTATTTCGGTTTTAATACCGATACCCCCCAAGGAAACTGCCTGATGAGCCTTGCCGGGGCAGATACCACGGTAGCAGATGGCACCTTGGCCCTGGAAACAAACATAGCGTCATGTTTTGGTCGATTCTCGAGTATAAGTAATAAGGTAATCCTTATATATATATATATATATATATATATATATATATATATATATATATATATATATATATATATATATATATATATATATATATATATATATATATATATATATATATATATATATATATATATATATATATATATATATATATATATATATATATATATATATATATATATATATATATATATATATATATATATATATATATATATATATATATATATATATATATATATATATATATATATATATATATATATATATATATATATATATATATATATATATATATATATATATATATATATATATATATATATATATATATATATATATATATATATATATATATATATATATATATATATATATATATATATATATATATATATATATATATATATATATAGCCTGTATATTTCGTTAGCCCCGAGTTTCTGGTAAAGCGATTTTATCGATTTTTATATATCAAATTTTGTCTTATAATTAATAAAAAAAATTTACTTATTTTAAACACGCTTTAAAATTGGAACAAGTATTCTATAATTCTTTATTTATTGCCTGCAAAATTACAAATGTACTAAAAAAGTAAGCTAAAAAATGGTATCAAATCTAATAAAAAATTTTTTAAATTAAAATTCACTGGCTAATATCCAGGAGCCAGTGGCAAAAGCTCTGAGAATCGGTATAAGGAATGTACCGAAACTTGTGCATGAAAAAAAACATAATTTTCTTCCGAAGAAGATTAAGAAATGTACACGAAAAAATCAAAAGGCAAAAGCCTTAAGTTACAATGCAAAAATGGATATTCATAATGCAATTTATGATTTATACACGTCAAAGACTAATATAACCCTTCAGAAACTTTTTAATATTATAGACTAAAAAATATCATCATCACTTAAAAAGTCCTCATCTTCTGAGTCGTCCTCAAATGGCGCAATGATCATTGGTGCTATTTCGACATCTAGAATTCGTTCTCGATTCCACCAATCCCATATTAATTTCTTTGTATGTTCCACAGATTTCTTCCAGTACTCCGGCGTAATATAATTTAAAGAATCTTGCCAAACAATTTGCACTTCATCTGATGTAAGACCATCGTTCACGTATTTTTCGTAATATGATTTTGCCCCCGCCCATATTAGTTCTGTTGTGTTAAACTGGCAATGGTATGGCGGCAGTCGTAAACCTCATATCCATTTTCACCTAATATTTCATCTACGGCATATATTGTTGGTTTTTTTAATAGAGTTTGCCATTAAAAAAAGTTCTAGTTTCAGCATATTGGGTAAAAGATTTTTTTTTGTTTTATTAGCCAGTCATAAATATCACTTTTCTTCCAGGATGAAGTAGGTTGTTTATTTAAGATTCTTGAATGATAAGATGCACTGTCCAGAATGAATAAAGATGGAGCATCTAAATTTGGAATCAGTTGTTCTTTTAACCACTTTTCAAACAGTTCACAGTTCATATTATCATGGTAGTCCATATTTTTGGATGTTGAAGAAAACAGTAAACTTGCACCTGGGAGAAATCCTATTGAAGAACCTGCATGCAAAATGATGAACCGTTTTCCCGTCCCACATCCCTTTTTTCTCTTGACACTTTTTACAGACTTGTCCTGCCAAGATTTCGAACCACTTCCGTTAGAAAATATCCAAGTCTCGTCTAAAAATACCACTTTTCTGAGTTTTGAATTAACATTTTCTGTGTATTTTTTTAAAAACTGGATATGCTGACTTGCTATAAATGGCAACTCGAATAAAAATCTTCGATTACAGTCCTTTTTATATCGAAAACCCAACATTTTTATTAATTTTGACAACGATTTTAGTCCAATTTCCAATATGCCTCGATTTTTTAAAGCTTCTTTTAAAACTTGAAGGGTTATATTAGTTTTTGATGTGTATAAATCGTAAATTGCATTACAAACATCCATTTTTACATTGTCACTTAAGTCCCTAGTAAATTACGCTTTTATTCATGCACAATTTTCTGCACAGTCCTTTATACCGATTCCCAGAGCTTTTGCTACTGTCTCCTGGATATTGGCCGGTGAATTTTCATTTTCGTAATATTTCAACAATGTCAAATTTTTCGTATTCTGTATGACCCATTTTACAGTTTAAACTAGTTTCTTTTAATGTCTAAATACATTTTAATTAATATTAAAGACGTTTGCATCTTCCACTTTGTTTTGTTTTTTGTCTAAGGCCACTATGATTTCGTAAACCCAAATCTGATATTATCAAGATTTTTAAATGTAAATATTTCAAAAACTGCTTATCCAAACATAGACATATTATACATTTTTGAAATTTGAAAAATATTCTCTATGGAAATATAATGTAATATATATGTTATCCTAGTTAAAAAATACCAAAATTATATCTTTTAGTAGCTTTGTGATATGCATTTGTTTCAATAAAAATTATTTCCTGGAGGTTAAGGACAATCCCTACAACTTTTTAACAAACGCTTTGCCAGAGAAGATGTGCTACTTGCTGTAGTTAGAGACATGTGGTTTCAGCAAGATGGCTGCCCCGCTCATTTTCCCCGAAATGTACGAAATTATTTGGAAAGAGGCTCTCTCTTTCCATGGCCTCCAAGGTCCCCTGACCTTACCTGTTTGGACTTTTATATGTGGGGAACACTTAAAGATTTGGGGTAAAAACCCGTCTTACCACTCAGGTAGATAACATTGATTGAATTCAAAATGCCATTAACAGCATAACAAGGGCGACATTAGAAACAGCAGTATTATCAACCCTTCGCAGGTTAAAACAATGCATTGAAATGGTCGACATTTTGAACATGTTAGAACTCTAAAATATGGTTAAGGTTAGAAAATAAGGTTTATTTAGTTCATTTCAAGGCGTTCGTTGACCAAAGCCTATTATATAAACTGGAAATAAAATTATTTTTCGTTAAAAAATAAGGTTATTTGGAAATAACTCAAATACGAAAAAAGATATCGAGTAGTGCTTTTCACCAGTTTATGCGTTTTTTTTACGCTCGTTCTTGCTGGCTAACAATAAAAATACCAACTAACAATAGACTTAAACTAATAATTGTAAAATTTTAGTAAAAACCCTTACAAAAGCACTTTAAGATGAGACCAAGTTTCCTTGAAATCAGTTGATCCAAGAAAAAGTTATGTCCTATTTTGTAATCAAACATTTGTACCTTCCCCCATCCCCTATTTGACAGGTTAGAAAAAAGCGGTTAATACAAAGAAGTTTTATTATGATCAGTAATTTACAATAAAACTATTTGTACCAAATAATAACTATTGCTTTTTTATTAATGGTGGACTTAGAAAGTTTTTTTGGCCGTTTCACCGATAAATTTTTTTTCTCTAATATTCTAGGATTAATACTTTTTGAGATATAGCCGAAAGCCATCATTAGCTGGTCAACCTGTATAGTACTGAGGCTGATTAAAACTGACCGAACAATATCAGAAATATTTACAAGGAATAACCAGGGTCCCAGCACACTTCCTTGCGGGACACTGGCCAATCACAATAAAAGATTCAAAAACCCCATTGGTTCTTTCCAAAAAATAATTATTGATTTGTGCATGTCATATAAATTCATATGTAAATAACAAAACAAATATCTTTTATCATATAAATCTGGAATCATAAATACATTTTTAAATTTAATTCATACCTAGAAGCAATTCTCCTGCACTGATATTCATGAAGTATATAAACATCACCCTTCTCTGTATATACAACTGTGGCACCAGAACTAGCGCATACTAACTTAATTGCATTTTCTTTAGCGCTAATACATTTTACTCGTTTGGGAGTCAGAATGTACTTGTCGTCCGCGGAATTAATCAACTGATGTCCCAATTGACCAGCATTAAGTCCCCAAGTGAAAACACCTAAAAATATAAAAACAATTACAGAAAATTCAAATTCAAAAAATATTTATTGGGACAAAAAAGAACACATAAGGACAGGATACATTTTAAATGATTTCAACCTAGCCCTATTATCTGACAAAGTAAATGTACAAATAACATACAATTTTCTTAAATTGTCAGCCAGTTAAACACTTCATTGCGAATCCCATAGTTATAAAGTTTAGCCAGCAGACACTCAAAATCGATGGTGTTGAAAGCCTTGGTCATATCAAGCAGAGTTAAAGAAGTGAGCTTTTGTTGATCTAAGCCATGCAGGCAATGGTCAACAATGGCGCAAAGACTGGCACTAGCTCCAAACCCTTTCTAAATCCAGACTGTCTGAGAGGCAAAATAGAATTGGATTCCAAAAAGGTTGTTAGCTGATGATTAAGAACCGACTCAGTAATCTTAAGGGGAACAGAAACTAAACTAAGGGGTCGAAGATCTCCACAGCTCTTTATTGATATATTTCTCTATTTTTTTAAAGATTTTTGAAAAAAGTTTAAACAACCAGATTAAAAACTACTTTGAATCAAACAATCTTTTCTTCCAAAGTCAATTTGGTTTTAGAAACAATAAATCAACTACTCTTGCTATTAATAGCTTGACATCAGGTGTCCTCGAGGGCTTTGAAAGTGGTTGCGATGTGTTTGCTTCATTCTTTGACTTAACAAAAGCATTTGATTGTGTTTCTCACTCAATACTGCTGCAAAAACTTAAGTTCTACAACTTTCAACCTGGCAGCTTGGCATTGCTTCAGTCATATTTGGATAATAGAGTACAGTTTGTGTCCTATAACAGGGACATCTCAGAGAGAATAAATGTTAGACATGGAGTTCCACAGGGATCTGTTTTGGGTCCGACTTTGTTCCTGATATACATTAATGACTTGGCTAATGCTGTGAAAAATGTGAATTTGCTATTATTTGCTGATGACACGACAATTTATTTCCCATACAATCGCTCATCTAACATAGCGGAAAAGATGTCTGAAAATCATAGTGACCTCGAAGCCTGGTTTAGAGCAAATAATCTTTCCCTGAACAACACCAAGACCCAGATCACCAACTTCACTACTTGTATAAATGGCCTAGATAGTGACAGCTCTGTTGAGTCTCCTATAAAGTTCCTGGGAGTATTCCAAGATGACCTGGATCAATCAAGTTAAGAAACTAGGCTTAAAACTATCAAGGGTTATATTTCTTATTAGAAGTTTGGCTAGATGTGTTTCATTTGATACGCTGCTGGTAGCCTATCACTGTTGTTTTGCCTCAAACTTGTCTTATGCTCTCTTAGTATGGGGCCACTCTTAACATGCCAAAAAAATTTTTGCCCTACAGCGTAGGTGTGTGAGAGTAATTGCAGGGATTGGTTATCGTGACTGTTATAGAGAACATTTTATTACTCTTAAAATTTTAACATTACCTTCATTGTATATCTATTTGTGTCTATGTCAAATAAGAGAAAATCTCCATTTGCAGCAGACTCACGGAGATATACATAATTATCAGACCCGACATAGGGACAATATTGTCGTTGGTTTTCATAGACTCTTAAGAACTAGAAATGGTGCAGTATATTTGGGTCAAAGGTTTTTCAATGTATTGCCAGTCAGTATGCGCCAACTTGGTATAAAGAGCTTTAAAACTTTCATAAAAAAAGTTCTACTTTCCAGGGCATTCTATTCTCTAGAGGAATACCTCAAGTGTAATCTCAATGAACTGTAATATGATTTCTTTTTTAAATGTGCTGTTCAATAATGTTAACAAGACAAATGAAAAAAGGAACCAAGACATCAGAAACAAGAACACCATTGTAAATAGCGACGACTTGGATAAGAAAAAGGCAACAGCAACAAATTTTTTAGCAAGCAACGAACATATAAGCATATACCATCTCAATGTACAGTCCCTCCCCAACAAACTCAATGCATTAGAATTATTAGTCGACAAACAACGATCGCAAATATTATGTTTCACAGAAACCTGGGTCACAGAAGATGGGATGGACAGCATGAAAATTCCAGGATACCAGCTAAATGCCAGCTTCTCTAGGAAAAATACCTTGCGCGGAGGCGCCGCATTCTATACAAGCCAGAAGTTTAAATTCAATTGCAGAATACAGTATAAGAGTCCACAATTGCTGTGGAATTGAGGTTAACAGCTCTAGGGAGAAGATGGTAGTAATTGTAGCATACAGACCGCCCAATGGAGATATACCAACCTCTATTAAGTAAACAACAGCGATTTTAACATTAACTGCAAATATCTGCCAAGATACCATACTGTGTTGTGACTTCAACATAGATGCTCTCAAGAAATCACACCCAAATACTAAATGACATGTTACAATCCTTTAACTTACGTGACTACTCGGATCAGCAACACGTGTCTTCACATCACAGCGAGGGACAAGCATCTCATCAATCGACTACATGACAACAAACATAAGTGAATGTCTTATAAAATGCAAGATAACTGAACCACATATCTCCAACCACTACCTGCAAGAGTTATACATAAAACAGACCCTGACAAAGCTTACAGGAGCAGAAAGAAAATATGGGAAAATCAGAACCATAAAAGAAAAGAATATATGTGAGTTCAGGACAAATCTATGAGAGGAAAAATGTGAAAAGATCTACTGTGACGACACCAACTTGTCCAGAAAAATTCATAATTATGCGACACAACAGAAAAAGAACTTGGATAACTGAAGAATTATTGAACCAAAAACAGGAGCTTAAAAATTTATATGATTATATGACTAGCACCAAGGATGACAAAACAAAAACACTGTATAAAGAAAAAAGTAAAGCATATCGAAAAAGCCTTCAATCTGCCAAGATAACATCTAACAAAATGAAAATTAAGACTTCCGCAAACCGTTCCAAAGCAGCATGGAATATTATAAATGCCGAGCTCAATAGAAAGAGGAAAACATCTATATCTGAGATTAAAACAAACGACAGAGTGATAATAGAGAAACAGAAAATAGCAGAAACTTTTGCTAACTTTTTTTTGAACATTGCAAAAGAAACAATAAAGAATCATTTCGGAAACTCCCCGTCGATTACACCACCACTTGGTCTAAGAGCAAACAACTCCATATACCTAACCCCAGTAACCAACAGAGAAATCGAAAATGCTATTGGCTCCCTTAAAAACAAAAAATCAGCTGGCTTCGACGGGATATCAACATCTGTCTTAAAAAGAATAAGTAATGAAATCAAAGACCCATTGTGGATAATTTTTAATGCCATAAGCGAAGGAAAATACCCAAATATTTTAAAACTTTCCAGTGGAGACCACCAAAATATTGAGAACTACTGACCAATATCCCTGCTAAGTAGCATCTCAAAGGTATTCGAGAAGATACTGAACAACAGACTCCAAATATTTCTTAATAAATATAAAATAATAAACTCAAACCAGCACGGTTTTTTAGCCAGTAGATCTATAGAAACGGCATCATTCAACCTCATGAATTTAATATATGGAGAACTGGAAAGAGATCTCTTCGTGGTTGGATTGTTTTTCGATTTGTTTCGTGCCTTTGATACCCTGAATTTGGATTTTGTAGCTCAGAAGTTGGAAAATCGAAAAATGCTAGTCAAAATTGAGGACCGAACATCGAGTGAATATAGCATTGATATTGGAACAGCACAGGAGTCAGTGCTTTCTCCGCTCATATTTTTGGTCTTCATAAATGACCTGTGAGATTGACTTAGTGATGAAAAACATACATCAATGGTGCTTTTTAAATCAGCTTGAACTAAACAGAAACAAGACCATCACTATACCATTCCATAAATCAGCACCAAAAACACCAATCATAGATAAGGGAGAACAAGTAGTTAAGTTTTTGGGATTATATGTCGACTCGGGACTCTCATGGGAGAAACAACTTGATCATTTCTCCGGCAAACTAAACAAGGCATACTTTGCTCTCCTTAGGCTGAAGCAAAGTGTTCCTATTGAAACTCTAATGACGACATACTTTGCACTTGGACACTCCGATTTGACCTACAATACAATGCTTTGGGAAAATCTGTTAATATAAACCACATCTTTGGCACACAGAAAAGGATTGTAAGATTAATCTTTAACCTAAAACCCATGGAATCTTGCAGAGAAATATTCAAAACCAAAAACATTCTAACTCTCTACTCAATATATATACTAAAGTGTGCAATGTATGCTCAGAATAACCAAGAAAAATTCCCAAGAAATTCTCTATATCACCAGTATTCAACCAGAAGCAGAAATGAGCTCACAGTACCAATACATAGAACAAGATTTTATGAAAAATCCCCCTATTATGAGTGTATTCAAATCTACAACAAACTCCCAAATGATATTAAGGTAGCAAATACCACGATCCAATTTAGGAAGAGACTGACTAACTATCTAGTTGGAAAAGCATACTACACACTCAAAGGGTTTCTGGAGCAATGAAATACCTGAAATTGTCTGCATTCGTATTGTTGTAATGTTACATGTAATACGTAAATTTGTCTAAATGTAAGGTAATATTAACATTGTCTGTATATATACTTCCTCTGAATTGTGTTCTTACTGTACTTGTTGAAAGTTTTGTGATATTTTTTTAATAGGTTAGTTTTAAGTGAATTTTATGACGAACCCATTGTCATTGTTTGTGACCTTTTGGACTAATAAAATATTATTATTATTATTATTGCCTACTGTTAGATTGAGAGTTTTTAAGAGCGGATGAAAAATAGGTCTTCTTTTCACTAACGAGAGCAGCATTATAGACATTATATAAGTCGCAGTAGTACTTCCTGTGAGCTGGCAGATGGGTATGCTATAATCTTCCAAGCTGCCTAAGAGTATCTGCGAACCACAGTTTACCTTTTTTAGATTTAATGCATAGTATATTTTTAAAGGAATGTGTTTGTCAAACAAAGATAGTAAACTAGAATTAAAATAGTACACTCCCACTTCAAGTCAGAAGCAAATTAACATTACTACTTCTTTTATCTCCTTCAGGTAATGAATTTTATTAATAATAAAAATATTTGGACATAAAACAAAAGTTACTCCAAAAACTTGCCTGATTTATTCCAAACGAGAGAGTGGTAGTTGCCACATGCTACAAACGACAAGTCATCCGAAGAATGTTTTAATGGTTTAGGAACCAGGAGCTCGGCGGGTGGCGGTGCTAGTCCGAGAACCCTGTGTTTATTCAGGCCACAAGAGTATAACTGAAAATTTAGTAAATTGTAAATAACATTCTATCGACAATATCTGTAGAACATGACAGATCTACAGCTTAATTATTAGATTGTACTTTCTGAGCCACCCTGTAGCCGTACAATTCTCTAATAGTCCTCTTACCTATACTATTATAAATCAATATTTTCGTTCAACAACTGAATTTCAAATCTTCTTTGTCTACCTCTCGTATAATTGCATCTACCATACCTAGATAGTATTATCAGTGTCAGTTTCTAAATGACTGTGACTGCTTGCAATAAATCTAAATATATGAGAGCTTAGAGATGTATCATCACTTGCCAAAAGGATTAAAACTTAACACAAGGAAAATCTAAAGAAATCTAATAAAAGGAAACAACATTTTATGACAATTTCAAACTGATTTTAGCAATTATTAGAACATGTTCATTACATTACATTCTTACAGATTCAGATTTGTAAACTTAGTTTTGTTCTTTAAAGTGATATTACAGTTAATATTGATATAAATTTACATACTTCTCCATTTGAAGACAAAAACAAACTATGGTCTCTAGCTATGCTGCAACTGATGATATGAATTTGTTCACTGGAGTGTGAAACGTGAGCGACAGCTGGAAATTTAATCAATTTTGGAATAACTTCGGTGTGTTGAATTCCTAAGCCAAGCCTCCCCCCTTGTCCATGGCCACAAGAGTATACAGTGCCTAAAAATAGAATAGGTTCACAAAAAATATATATAATTTATTTATTTATTTATTTGAGCACCCAACAGTAAAAACCAATAAAAAGGTATAATATTAAATTTAAATAATAATTTTAAAAATAAATCTTAAGTGGTACACTATGAAAGAATGAAAATATAGTATAAATTGATACAAAGCCACATACACAACCTAAATTTTGATACTAATTACTTTCTGAATCCTATATAACAAATAAGTACAGTTATAACAGTTCCATACAATAAGATGTAACAAGTGCTTGAAATTTAGAGGGCCTCAATATAGTATAGTCACCAATGCCATGTATTTTGTTGAAGCAGTAACATATTTTAAAAATTGGAGATGTATATTTAATGTTGGTGCTTGCCGTGGGAAGGTAGAACAAATCAGTGCTTCTACTACTGATTCTAGGAACATAAAATGGCAGTTTACTCAAAAGCTCACTACTATTTAACATTTTATATAAGAACATACAACACATTTATACATTTAATCTAGAACAAAGGTATTGGTTATCAATTCCCTGTGTGGGATACACACCATCCATTTTTAAACACAAAAACTTTAAAAACCTACGCTGGATTCTCTCAATATCACATATATACCTGTCATAATAAGGTTCCCATATTATGCTAGCATACTCCAGTTTGTTTCGAACTAGGGCAAAGTATAGTGACTTTAAGCATGAAATGTTCGTGAAGTCTTTACAATTTCTTATCAAAAATCCCAACATGCGCGATGCCTCAGATGTCACTTTGGTGATGTGTTCTGTAAATGTAAGTTTAGAGTCGATCGTAAGACCTAAATCTTTTACTGAATTGCACCTGGATATTAGAGAACCAATCATGTTGTAAAAAAGGTTGATGATTTCTTTTTCGGGTTACAGTTAAAACCTTACATTTAGATATATTCAGTCCCAGGTCGTTTTTCTCACACCATCTCTGCAACTTGTCAATGTTACTCTGCAAACGAAGTGAATCCTCACAGCTCTTTATTGAGGAATACAATTTTAAATCGTCCGCAAACAGTAAACTACGAACATCCAATACATCGCACACATCATTAATGAAAAGGAGAAAAAGGTAAGGTCCAAGGTTAGTACCCTGGGGTACCCCAGAAGTCACCCTAAATCCTCTAGATCTATGGCCACAAAATTCAACATACTGATATCGATCAGTTAAATATGAACTGAAAAAAGAAATGAGAGTTTCAGAGAAACCAAACCATGACATTTTATGGAGAATTACAGAATGATTGATCTTATCAAATGCCTTTAAAAAATCGGTAAAGACAACGTCTACTTGAGATTTAGGACAGCTCAGCTTTTTTGACAAATATTCTACAAAGCAACCCAAATTAGTAATTGTTGACCGTCCCCTCATAAATCCATGCTGATTGCTTGATATTAAATGCCTTGTAAGTGGATACAGGTAACTATGGAGTAATATCTCTGGCAGTTTTGAGAAGCCACAGGTCTATAATTACTCACATCAGATCGATCACCTGATTTAAATATGGGACAAGTTTTAGAGATCTTCCAGCGATCTGGAAATTGCGATGAAGACAGACTTAAATTGAATATTATTGACAAAGGTGTTGCCAACACACTTATATAAGCTTTGATGAAAAAACAAGGAATTTGATCTGGACCACATGAGAGTTTGGGCTTTAGTTTCCTTGAAATTTTTATAATATCCTCTGCTGAAAATCTTGGCGTTATAATTGTCGAAAAATTTTGACGAGAAGGATTATTTATCCCAAAAGTATCGATTGCTATATTATACACACTAGAGAAGAATTTATCAAAAGCAGACGCAATCTTTTTTGGAGTATCAAATGTTTCTCCATTAAGGTTCACAACTTCTGGTATACCTGATGTTTTCTTTTTAGAATTGATGAAATTCCAGAATCTACTGGGGTCATCCAGCAGATTATCCTGAATTGTATTCAAATAATCATTATATGCATTATTTATTTGTATTTTTGTGAGTGATCTTAATTCTTTATATTGTGCTAAATGAGCAAGGCTGCCAGTTTTTTTATATTTATGAAAAAACTTATCTTTTTGTTTAACATTTTTAATTATATCTTTATTATACCATACCGGGTACTTACATTTAAAATTAGTATAAAGTGGTACTGCTTTTTTAAAAATTTCAGAAATCTTCTCATAAAATATGTCGCATTGAATGTTTTTATATTAGTAATATTATCTAAAGCCTTCCAATCAATCTTAGACACTTCATTATATAAAAGAGGATAGTTAGCTTTTTTAAAATTATATTTTTCATTAAAAGGATTATCTGGTATGTTTTTTAACATTGAAACTTCGAGATCACAGGTGATGCTTAAGGCCGGATGGTGTGCATCAAGTTTTACCAGAGGTAAATCATCCCTCTCTACAGAACACTGTAAGTTGGTCATAACTAAATCTAATATGCGATTATTTCCATTTAATGTATAATTGAATTGGGATAAATTAAAAAATTGCATAAAATTATGTATTATTTCGGTTTTATATCTTTTTTTTCTTGAGCAATTGAGTAATAAAATGAAGGAATATTGAAGTCCCCTAATATCAAGATATTTTGGCCATAAATGGATTGAAACAATTCAAAACATTCAATAAAATTTACATATATATCACTACTCGATCCACATGAAATATACAAACTAAATACATACAAAGAGTTTGAAGTTGTTGCAACTCTGCAGCACACAACATCTACACTGGGCACAGTGTCATAAAAATGTCTTACATCAACCTGTGTAGAATTAAATTTTGAGTTTATTGCTACTTACACACCCCCTGCTCCAGGTAAAAGTCTATTCCCTCTAAAAACTACAGAAACAATTATTAGCTCACAAAATGTGAGAAAACTATTACAGGGTTCTTAACAATTCTGAATTATCAAATTCCCATGACTATTCCAGGTTTTTCCTGACAATTTCACAGAAAATCCAGGTTATATTCCTTATAAATAAGCCAACAAAACGAATGAAACTAAACTGAAACGAAATTGTAAAAGAAATATAAAATATTAAACAAAATGCTATAGTAATACAGGAAGCAGGGTTACTGTAACTGCAAGAGGTATATATTTTGAAAAGGATATTCTGTCCTATTTAAAATTATGTAAAAAAATGCAGTTATACAAAGCATTTACGAACAAAAAATTAATATATACTTTTGAACATTTTCTGCACTCTTTCCAACTGGTCAACATAGACTCTGTAATATGGAGACCACACTGGACAAGCATTCTCAACAATAGATGACACATAAGAACAATATAATATCTTAAAACAGTTAATATTATTAAAATCTAAGAATACGTTGCATAAAACCCATGAGCTTTAATGCTTATTTACAATAATTTCAACGTGGTTATTAAAACTTAATTCCCTTTCAAATGTTACACCTCCTTTATAATTTGTACTTTCTCTAAACTACAATTATCAACCCTATAGTCATAACCAATAAGACTTTTCTTATGTAAAAACTGAATCACCTTGTTTTTGCTCACATTAAAAAACAAACCATTTAAGCGGCACCATAGCGACAGGCGATCAATATCCTCCTGTATTAACAAACAACATTAACAGAGTGAACTCTAGAAAATACCTTTAGATCATCATCAAATAATAAGAAATTACAATTTTGTATGTATTTACTAATGTCCCCATATATATGTTAAATAGTAAGGTAGCTTTCTTGTTTCTCAAGCCCGTGGATGGTAATGAATTGGTTAAACATATAAACTCCTTAAAGAATACATGTTCTGGCATGGACAATATTGACTCCAAATTAATTAAAACTTTTCATAACTACTTGATCAAACCTCTAATCTACATCATCAACTTAATCTTTAAAACTGGTAGTGTGCCTTCCTGCTTTAAGACTTCAGTGGTTACACCAATTCACAAGTCTAACGAAAAGACTAAAATAACAAATTTCTGCCCCATAAGTGTAATCAACAATTTTGCAAAAATTTTTAAGAAGTGCTTAAAAGATAGACTTTTCAACTTTCTCTCACAAAATGATACTCTTTCTAAAAATCAATTTGGAGTTTGCAGTGGTCTTAGTACTGCTGATGCAATATTTGAACTCACAAAGAATGTAACAAATAAACTAAAAACTGTTGTGATCTTTAGGGGTAAAACATGGGAGGAGACTAAGGATTGAACGATGGCTGGTATAGCCAAAATAAAAAATTGGCTAGATTCCTTTAAATTAAGCTTAAATGTAACCAAAACCAATTATATCGCTTTTTCATTGACTGCTGCAAATCGACCTAAATTTAGCTGATTTTGATAATGAAATAAGAGAGGTATCGTCAATAAAATATTTAGGAGTAATTATTGATTGCAATCTTAAATGGAAAGAGCATGAGACTTACTAATAATATTAGGAAGTTAATTCGCAGATTTTATATTTTGAGGGAAATACTATGTACAAAACTTTTATTGTGTGTATAGAGCACTTGTGGAGTCACTAATCAGATAAAGTATAGTTGTTTGGGGTGGTTGTTACAAGAACTGCTTAATGCAACTAAAAACAGTTCAAAATTATATTCTAAAAATAATTTTTTGAAAAGATAGAAGATATCCAACACAACTGGTTTATAATACCGATATTCCTTGTGTCCGTTCCTCGTATATATTATGTATCTGTTCATTTGTACATCAAAGAAATTTCTTAAGACAACAGGTTAATCACAATTATGACACTAGACATCGGGTGGATGGACACTTAAGAATTCCAATTAGTAACACCAATATTAACTTGAGATTTGTGAACTATCTTGCTCCTAAATACACAATCTTATTCCGTTAAATTTTAGATTACTTAAAATTCTTAAATTTAATAAGTGCTGCAAAACTTACATAATGCAGAATCAAGAGTTGTTCATGCGTTTGTTTAGAATAAACATTCACATACATTCCTTGAGGTGATGTCTCACGGATCGCCTCAGCATGTTTTTCTATTTTTTTGTTCTTGTTAATACTATATAAGCATATTATTATCTATTGTATACATTCGATTACTGAGAATGAAAACTGTTAGCTACTAACCATATATGTTTTGTATATAGTAGGATAGTAGTAGAAATTCAAGCACATATGGACATTCAGTTGTCTAGGTGCTTCCACAAAATTGCTTATACATAAAAATAATTGTGTACGTTAGCAACCATGTTATAAATAATATCATAAAGTTTTGTAATAATAAAGAAAGAATAAAGAAAGAAAAAAAAGAAAGATAGATGTGCACCCTGAGGGACACCAGATGTTACCCTGATTGGGTCAGACAAAAATTCTTTATTTTTTATATCTGAGTACGCCCAATCAAATAGCTAGAACGCCATTCCAATAGTCCAGCAAAAATGCTAATTGCTTTCAACTTATACACTAGAATACAATTATCTACTCTATCAAATACCTTGGAGACATCCATATAGATGCATTCTTTAGATATTCCTCAGAAACCAATAGATTTGTAGTTGTGGATCTTCCATGCATAAACCCATGCTGTTTAGTGCATACTATATTTTCTAGTATTGGTGTTATTGCAGTCACTAGAGATTCAAATACTTTGGCAATGAGAGACATAAGCTAACTGCTCTATAATTGCTAACCGATGAATTATCTCCGTTCTTAAAAATTGGTGTTATGTATGATATTTTCCACCCATTTGGGTAAACACCCTGTGACAAAGACATATGAAAGAATTTTAAAAATATAGGAGACAATATACACTTGTCAATCAGTTTATCAAAAAGGCTATAACACTCACAATAATTATTGGTAGGAAGCCTAATAAATACCTTCTTTTGTTCTACATTAAGGATTAGATTATACAGTTGTCATCAATAAATTCTTGTACACCATAGTAAGCCTTTCCTAGTAAATATAATTTAATTAACTTAATAAACTGAGCTTTATTCAAGTTTCTTATATACTCTGGTAGTATAAAGTATTGGACCTATGTCTAGTATTATGAGAATGTTGGTCACTAAGAAGACTATACTTATCAAGATTCTTCTTTACATAAATAAGACAAGATAAAATAAAGAAGGTAAAGTTAATATCTTAAGAGTAATAAAAGCATTTTTTACATCTGCTCTGTATCCTAGATTGTCAAGAATTCTTACAGCCCTTCTCTGTAATTTAAAAATTCTATTCGCTTGCGGAGCATGACCCCAAGTAAGTATGGCATAGTTACAATTTGACTGGAATAGAGAATGGTATGTCATAAGTAAAATATTTTTTGTAACTGTCTTCTTTAAATTCTTTAATAGAAAAAGAGTTTTAGATAATTTAAGAGATAGTTGTTCTACGTGAGTGCTGAACACAAACGAACTGTCTAGATGAACCTCCAGAAGTTTGACAGAGTCGGTTTGAAATCTTTTATCGAGAATGGTCAGTTCAGTTTTACTGATGTTAAGGGATAGTCTATTTGTGTTGAACCACCTTTCCAAATCTAATAAAGAATGATTCATTTGTTCAATAAGAGAGTTTACGTTTTTATGTTTTAAGAAAGCCGTTGTATCATCTGCAAAAATAACAATTTTATCTTCTGTTGAAGTTTCAATGTCATTTATATAAATTAGAAAAAGCTTGGACCCCAGTATATAACCCTGGGGTACTCCATACTTCACTTTCACACATTCAGAAAGTTTTCCCCCAGAGAAAGTCTGCTGAGTTCTATTTAACAAGTAATTTTCAATTAGTTTAATGCTTTGTTCACGAAATCCAAAATATTTCAGCTTTAACAATAAAATTGGGTGAGATATACAATCGAAAGTCTTGAAGAGGTCACAGAGGATTGCCCCAATCTAATAAGGACAAAATTGTACCAGTTGTTGATTTGGATTTACGAAATCCAAACTGGTCGTTTGTAAGCAAATGGTTTCAAAATAATCATATATCTGATTTTTTAGAAGACAGGCTTCTTGAATATGTCAGGATAAATACCTCTATCTATACATCAGTTCAATAAGTTTGTTAGAGGCCCAATTAGCATATCTTTAAAGTTTTTTAAGAGAATTATGTTATAACCATATATATATTTACTAGATTTTGACTCCAAACTATTAATTGCGTCTCTCACCTTAATAAAAGTGACCTCTCTAAAAGAGAAGCCACTTTCCAGAGCCGTCCTGCTGTAGTAAGCAAGGTAATGTTCAGGATTCAGAACTGGTTGGGCCATTGAAGTATATCATCAGCAACATTAACAAAAAACAAGTTAAAATTCTCCTCAGAAATTTCTGTACAAGAATTTGATTTTTTAGTAATACCTCTGAAATCGTTTATTATTTTCCAGGAAGCTCTCACCTTGTCCTATGAATTTTGAACAAAAACTGAATTTGCTGTTAGTTTTGCCTCATTTGCAGCCTTCCTATATTGCTGCCTGTATTTGTTTTTTGCAATGGCAATATTAGGCAATTTGTAATTATTGTAAAGGCATTTAAGAATCCTAAAAGCTCCCTCATCTCCCCCAGCAGAGGATTGTATCACCTTACGCTCTTCTCCGTTCTAGATACTATTGTTTTCATTTTAACTGTAATGGTCTAAAAGAATATGCATAAACAAGTTTCCCTTTTCATTTGCATCAATATCAGATAAATTATAGTTATATAATATATATGTTAAATATAATTATAGTTATATAAATGTGATGAAGTAATTTTGGGTAAAAACAATGAAGCAACTCTGGTGGAAATATTAATTTTATTGTTTTTCCAGGTTTTGTATAAAATCCCCTGACTTTTTATTATTTTTTGTAAATTCCTGGACTTATCCCTGATTTTTAGTCGGATTACTGAATTACCTGACTCTGTCAATATCATACCAGGTTTTCCAGGTCGCTAAGAACTTTATTATTCCTTTTGGAAATTAGTTAAACAATACTAATATTACAGAGAAATCTACAATAGATTTATTGTACTGATGTCAAATTTTAACTATAAAATATGTATTTTTATAAATTATGGGTAAAATATGTTTTTGTTTAAGTAGCTAAAGTTACAAGGTGATTTATTATTTACGAGGTAAGTATTGTAATTGTGTAAAATCACCCTCCAGATTTTTGTAGATCTTCGCGTTTTCGAATCCTTAGATCCCGAAAAATAAAATAAAACAACTTTAGACATCTATGTTCCCATTTTTTGTTTTATATAAAAAATAACAATATTTAGATGCTCAACTCGCGCAGATTCAGATTATAATTATATGTTTTTGTATTATTCTTCTGAATTACTTGAATGCATAGAAACAGTCTGAAAAATAAGTGAAATTAATTTACCTGACTCTGTCAATATCATACTGTGAAACTGGTTTATTAACATTTTTTGAACATTCTCGTTTGGATACTCCTTATGAAAAATATCCATGGTTTCGGGTATTGTTCGAGGAAGCTGCGATCCGAACGAATTATTAGAATTGGTGCCCCAGGTGAATACTTCCCCGCTAGAAAATGACGAGTCCGGAGGGCGAAAGCGATCTATCATTGCATGATCTAAGTACGTCAGCCCATTGGCATCTTCAAGTGCTAAATTGGCTCCTGGATAATATAAAAAAATATGTATTAAAGTTAAAATTTTGACAATATGATGGGTAACACTAATTTTATTACCTAGTATGTCCAAGGATAAACGAACAAAGGGTTTAACAGCAGCCATCTATATTTTTATCTTTTGTGTAGAGAAAAAGTAGTGCAGATACTTCAACTTCAATAATACTTTATTGTCAGAAAAAATATAAATTGACAAAGCATACTATACTACATAGTTAATGAAACAATTAAAATAATATATATATAAATAATATATATATATATGTATATATATATATATATATATATATATATATATATATATATATATATATATATATATATTGTTAATTATTTTCTTGGGCATAGGTTAACTCATTGAGAAGTAAACTATAATTCAATTGATGTTTCGCTCATTATATTGAGCTTTCTCAAGATATTAATTTTCTTAGAAGCATGTCAGTTTTACGGATGTTTTGAGATAACTGTTATCTCACGCTTTAAAAAAATATACCTCGATGAACTGATAATTTTAATAGAGGTTTACAAAGATCCTGATACGTATGAGGCATATATTTGCAAATATCTCACCTAGTTTCACTAATTCAACAGTAGTATCAATTTTACCATAGAAAATACTTCTATGCAATGGAGTATAACTCGATTCTTTATCTCTGGTATTAATATTTGCATGGCGGTTTTCCACCAACCATCTAACTAAATCTATTCGACCGCACGAGGCTGCTACATGCAACGCAGTCCGACCATCCTTATCTTTGACAGATTCACAGCAACAGCAAGTGTATATCAGGTATGAACACAGATCACTATCGCTCACGCATCGTTTGGTAATTGCAGCTGTCACAACATTTCCATGTTCAGTAGACTGGCATTTATTTGTACAGTCAGGAAATATGGCTTGTTTGGACATCTAAAAGTTCATAAATAAAAACATTGATAATATTTAGACACAAATTCAAATATATATATATATATATATATATATATATATATATATATATATATATATATATATATATATATATATATATATATATATATATATATATATATATATATATATATATATATATATATATATATATATATATATATATATATATATATATATATATATATATATATATATATATATATATATATATATATATATATATATATATATATAAATTATATATATATATATATATATATATATATATATATATATATATATATATATATATATATATATATATATTGTTTAGGCCGACGACACAACCCTTATAACCTCTGCTGTTGAACGACAAGACCTAAATAATAAAATTACATTACTCGAGCTACAAGCGGAACATTGGTTCACTGGCAATGGTTTGAGCATGAATCAGGAAAAGATCCAAAGGGTGATAAGTACCAGTAACATCAGAGTTAATACTAAGAAAAGTGTGAAGCTGCTTGGTGTGACTGTGGACGATGATCTTTCCTGGAAGGAACATATTGATAATCTATGCCGAAAATTATCTTCAAGTATTTTTCTCTTAAGGATATTAAGACATTTCCTTGATGATATCAATTTATTGGGAGCAGACTATGGTGTCATTTTATGGGGTAATAGTGGTCAGTACGAGCCTTTCGAATGCAATCTAATCTATAATGAGATCTTTTTCACTCAGATTAATAGAGGCTAATTAAATATGCAAGCTTTTACATTATGACTTTAATGAATAATATATATTATACAGTTGACCATCACAAAACTGGGAAAAAAACGATTTTTTTATTATTTGGTTTACATCAATTCTAGCAGACAAGGAGACTTAACTCTATTAAAATGCAACTTCTTTATTATTATATATTATTATAGTTTTAATATCAATTTGACATATTAAACACAGTTTACCCAAATTTAGACTTAACAAAAGTTTTACCAGATGGTCAAAACTATCAAATATTATGAATGACTTTAGGAAGATCATATTTCCATATAGCATTCTAGTATCTAAGTGTAACATACTTTTTAGCACGTACCTCAGATTAAAATATTCCTACTATCACTAAAACTGAAGTACAATAAACTCAATTGGAAATTTGTTATAATGAAATATACAGATAACAAATAACACGGTTATTATCTATTTTATGTTGACTTGACTTTGTTTAAGTAATTTTTAGCTGTATTCCTACTGAAATAATTTGCCAGCCCATTCTCTTAACGTCCAGGATTTGGTCTGACTCTGAATCATGTCCTGAACTTTTTTTTCTTGTTCCAAGTTATACTTTTCCTTAGTACAATCTTTCAAATAACTTTGTAATGTATCTTGTCTTCCACTAGATGGCCCTTAAGAGTACTACTGGCCTCACGAGATGACCTTTTCTTTCAAGCTATCCCCTTACTCCTCCCACTCACGCCACATAGCGGCCGTTACGCTAATATTCTTTGTAGAACTGCGGCAGACGAACGGGATAGAATGCAGGAACAACTAGGCCTCACACGTTCACAGCATCTGCTCACTTTCTAGCGGGATCGTATCCACTCTGAGCGGTTGAGTCTCCCGCTTCCCCCTGAAATAAAGCAGCAAAACCGAACGCGTGGAACCACATATGTTAATAACACAGAGGTCAACTTCGATGGGACGAACCGGAAAACTGTCTATTTTGTCTCCTCCATTTTTTTACCTAAATTTCTTTCTTCTTTTGTGTTCATTGGTTTCTGCTCTTTAATGGTTCGATTTTTTGCTTAGTCAGAGCTGGGGTGACTTTCTTAGATGATTTACACCACATTCTAGATTGGAGACGTTATCGATGCCTGCATGGCAAGATCTAAACTCCCGATTATTCCAAATCTTTTTTAATCTATCAAATTAATTTTTAAAAATTTCTACTGCATTTTCGCTTCAACTGGTGTTCCTTGGGGCTACTCCTGGTACCACGAGACAACCTTTTCTGTGAAGCTATCCCCTTTTCCTTCCTACTTTTCACCACTTGACGACCAATACACTAATATTTTATATAGAACCGGACAGACGAACACGATAGAATGCAGGAATAACTAGGTTTTACACGTTCACAGCGTATGCTTCCTTTCTCGCGAAGTAAAGCAAAAAAACTAGGCACGTGGAACCACTTATGATAAAAACACAGATGTCTGTCATCGACGAGGCGGTTCGGAAGAGTGTTAGAGTTAATTACGCACGCTTAGGTGATTACGTAATGACCTTGATAACCAGGACATTTAGATAAAAATAGTTATATTATTTGCCGCCTAACCTAGTGCTAACCCGGTACTGTTACACCTGGTGCCTCCGCTCTGCATGCTTTGATGCCTGAACGTTTGCTAAGTGGGTCCTGATCCACCTATTTAACAAAATATGCATAATAAACTGTTACATTGA
This sequence comes from Kuschelorhynchus macadamiae, assembly GCA_030620095.1. Classification (NCBI taxonomy): domain Eukaryota; kingdom Metazoa; phylum Arthropoda; class Insecta; order Coleoptera; family Curculionidae; genus Kuschelorhynchus; species Kuschelorhynchus macadamiae. The sequence continues at coordinate 1,675,399 of JAUTXW010001077.1, forward strand.
TAACATTTGTGGAATTTTAAAATCAGATATTTACTTGTTTGAATGACAATTGTTGCCGGCATAAAACAAAAAATTAAGAAAAATCCCTATTAAAAATAATAATTAACAGAAACCACTATATTGATTTTATTTTGGAGAAATATATTGTCATAAATGGGAAAATATGTTTAATAATGATTTTAATTGATTTTGTTGAGAAAGAAACAAAAAACAGGTGTGTATATAAGATTGTAAATTTTGACGACGTATATGCCGAAAACAATATGACTTTGGATTCGTTATCAGCGGCTGAAAGTCTACCGGTGTACCAAAAATAATTGAAATCGGCGTTGGTAATTGTAGGTATATAATTATCTACTTTTTAGTATATACGTAGATTTTGAGGTCCAGATCACGGATTCAAAATCACATTTTGCAACTATTTACAGCTTCGTTTCAACGGGGATTGCAGTGGGTTACCGCCAAAAAACGAAGCATCTGAAAAATGTGTTACCGGAATCGTCGAATCTGCACATGCAAGAACCATGTTGACAAAAGTCAATTTTTATACATAAACTTAGACAATTGACACAAATTAATGTTTGAAAAGAGATACTATTAGTGAGAGTTGTTAAATTTCGATCAATTTGTGTTAAACGGCTTCACTCTTATTATACGTCTTGTATAACATACAAGCTTATACCCCTTTTTATAATTATATGGGAAGTATATGTTGAGCTTGTTTATACTGAAGAAATAAACGAAGATCCAATAGGAGGCAAATTGGACAATCTAATGTTGTGATAGGCGCAATACGCATAGGGTTTAAGGTTTTATATATTTCACGACGTTTTCTGTTGAGCTAGCTATCAATATAACGTCAACGGAGCTGGCAATTAACCTCTGATGTTGGCTGGCAAATCATAGTATTTATAAAATTGAGGAAAGTAAGTCAGTCTTCCTGTTCGTCTCGTCGAAGGTAGACCTCTGTGTTATTAACATAAGTGGTTCCGTGTTCGGTTTTGCTGTTTTATTTCGGGGGGAAGCGTGATACTTAACCGCTCAGAGTGGAAACTAACGACCCCGCTAGAAAGGGAGCAGACGCTGTGAACCTGTGAGGTTCCTGCATTCTATCCCGTTCGTCTGCCGCAGTTCTGTTTAGAATATTAGCGTAATGGCCGCTAGGTGGCGGAAGTGGATAGCTTGAAAGAAATGGTCATCTCGTGAGACCAGTAATATTCTCAAGGGGAATATAGTGGAAGCTAAGATGTATTTCGAAAATTAAGAAGTTAAACTAAAGAAAAGTATACCTTAGAACAAGAGAGTACGTCCAAGACATGATTTAGTTAGACTAAATCCTGAACGTTGAGAGGATGGGCTGGCAAATTATTCCAGTAAGAATAGAGCCAAATTCACTAATTGAGAGGAAAGTAAAACGAACGAATAACCTCTAATGTTTTGACATAACATTTACTACCAGTACCGATATTTCGACGTGGACAGTCTTGTTTATAATCGTTGGACGTGGAGCTCAGATTCAAATTTGATTTTTTTCTTCAAATTCCACGGAGCGACAGACTATTGTTGAAATTCGTAATTACAGCTTTATTAGAAAATGGCACAGATTAATGCTGTATTATCAAAATTCTACAGTGATTATTTAACCAAGACTTCGAAAAAATTGAAAGTTATTGACGCTTATCTATTTTATATACTGTTAACAGGTATTATTCAATTTATATACTGTATGCTTGTTGGCACGTTCCCATTCAATTCGTTTCTTAGTGGATTTATATCAACTGTAAGCTGTTTTGTACTGGGAGGTAAGATTTAGTTATTAAATAAACAAAAATAAGTAAGCCCATTTTTCTGTTATTAACAGGATCTTTTTGTTCCTTTCTTCATGCCGAGAGTGAAAGTAGAAATTGATTAGCCATTTCTGAAAGTTGTTACAAAAATTTCAAAATAAGAGCTTGGATTTATTGCACAGAAAAGTTGTTTTTTTTAAATGAAATACCCATCAAGAAGTAATTCTTGATTGTGTGAATACCAAGTTTGATTACTTTATCACTAAAGACATCTGAGAAAGCCCTGACATAAAGCAATGTGTTAGAGACAAAGACATTTTACTACATAGTTGTTTATGGCAATGAGTTGCATAAGGGCCAGTTATTAAACCCAATATAATGATAATCAACAGGAAGATACCTATTTGAAGATTTCGAATAGATATCACGGTCATAATTGTCATTTCATTTTCATTGGGTTATTTTGGTTATATTGGTCTTTTTGTTTTTTTTTTAAGTATTTATGCAGATACTATAAATCAGCCTGTTTAAAGAAATGCTGTTTCTGATTGTTTTACTTAAAGGTTTTTGGGTTAAGTATGGTACTTTATCATATTTTGATACAAACACGAATTAATGGTATGACTATGTAACAAAATGTATAGCTCTGTAAGTTTATATTGGCAAAACATGTGATTCTAATGTAATGTAATTCTAACATTTCAGAAGTCGATGTAAACAGAGGCATACATTTGGTAGAGATTCAAGATAATTATGATAACCAAAATTAATGAGATATTTTCATTAATTACATATGTAATATAATAGTTTAATAGGTAAACTGGTTTTTTTTGCTTACCACAATTTTACTAGTTCATCTCTATAGTACAATTAGTTATGGCACACAATTTGAAATCAGTTCATTAAGTAGTTTTTTCAAGTTAAATTTTTAAATATTTTATTAAGCTGCCATTTTGTTCCGCCTTCTTGGATTCGTATCAGAATTTTACTAGTTGATGAATTTAAGTTAAATTGGATAAGCACTTTTTAGTAAACATTTCACTAAGCTGCCATTTTGTTTTGCCATCTTGGATTTTTACCATAATGTTACCAGGCTATTCTCATATGGCCCTCAATTTTTGAACAAAATTTGAAGTTAATCGAGTAAGTAGATTTTAAGCTATGTCGCGAATAGGCAGACAGAGCAACTGAATCCAGAAAACATGATTTTTGGCATCTAGGGACCCTAAAACATACAGATTTGAAAATATCTCGGAGGGTGATTAAGACTTCAGGCCATATTTAAATTTAACTTTTACTAAATTTGTAAAACCAAAGTATGATTGTAAAAAATAAACTTTCTTGCCAATAACACTGGCCGACAAGTTTTTTCTAACACAGGCCAGCTCATTATTTTCACAATGGAAATACCCTCCCAATAATAAAAAAAATATTCGGAAAGCCCTAATACTTCCCATTTTTTTAATAGCCTTATTAGAACCTTCGATATTGGCAGGTAAACCATTTCATTGTGGGGCAGCTAAAATGGGTCTATTTTACAATGGAAAAATTACCTAGACTGGGTTGTTTACAACATTTGACATAAAATAAACGTTAAACATCACCCTCCCGTTGAGTTTCCAATTGAGTGGTTCTCTGCATATTGATAAGCAAGTGTATGTGAAGACGAGAATGTCGAGTCAAATGCACCATTTCAATGCAAAATTTCTCCTGACAAATTTTGTTATATTTGTGGAGAATTTCTGGGGAAATCACAAGCCAGGCCATTTTCTGAAAACGTAAAAAAAGCCTACTTTAAATATTTTGTTGTGTTAATTGGGGATCAAGATAAGCGGTGGGATCCCCATGTGTGCTGTGCTAGTTGTAGTGTATCATTGGTGCAGTGAATGAAGGGAAATTTTGACGATTGTTATTTTTGCCTGACAAAGACCTAAGGTTATTCCAAAAAGGGAAAGCACAATATAGAATATCCAAATTTGCAATCTGCCATATGACGTGTTCCTCATAATGCAAATTTGCCAGAGCCAATTGCGCCTTTAAATTGGCAAGCTATTGATTTGAGAGATAATGGAGATTACGCATCATCAGGCAGCTCAAAAGAACAGTGCACCGATCCCACAGATCCCAGTTCCGGCGAGCCACATTTGATTGTTCAAAGTGAATTAAATGATTTAATATGTGATTTGGAGTTATCCAAGCAACAGTCAGAACTTCTGGGTTCCCGTCTTAAGGAATGGAACCTATTGGCCAAAGAAACAAAAATTATGAATTTCAGAAAAAGAAATGCTACGTTTTCTGAATTCTACAGTATGGAAAATTCGTTGATTAAACATTGTCCTCGTGAGTGGCGCTTATTCATAGACTCATCTAAATATAGCTTAAAAGCTGTTTTATTGCATAATGGAAATTTAAAACCCTCTATACCAGTTGCCCATTCAGTGGCAATGAAAGAAAATTATGAAAATATGTGCACGATTTTGGATAAAATAAACTACAATAGGTATAAATGGCAGATATGTGGGGACTTAAAGGTTATAGTGATTTTAATGGGACTTCAGTGGGGATTTACAAAATATTGCTGTTTTCTTTGTTTATGGGACAGTCGTGTAATAAATCAGCATTATGTAACAAAAATTTGGCCAGAAAGAAGCGAATTTCAACCGGGATCTTAAAATGTTAAATTTATACCTCTTGTTGATCCCAAAAATGTCCTTTTGCCTCCTCTTCACATTAAACTTGGGCTGATGAAAAACTTGGTGAAGGCTTTGAATAAATATGGTGATGGATTTAAATACCTAAGACAAGTCTTTCCCAAGTAAAGTGATGCCAAATTAAAAGAAGGCATTTTTATTGGGCCACAACTCAAGCCAAAGCTTACCAGGGAGGAACTCAGAGCCTGGAGTTTATTTGTTAATGTAGTAAGAGGATTTTAGGATGAAAGTTATAAAAAATTAGTTAATGAACTCTTAGATGCCTATAAAACGCTTGGTGCAAGAATGTCATTAAAAATTCACTTCCTCCATTCCCATCTGTTATTTTTTCCTAAAAATTTGGGAGCTGTTAGTGACGAGCAGGGTGAAAGATTTCACCAAGATATCAGAACAATGGAAATTCGGTACCAAGGACGATGGGATCCAGCCAAGATGGGTGACTATTGTTGGTTTTTGAAGAGAAAAGATAGGACACCTCATAAATAGAAAAAATAAAGTTTAATTAGTGTTTTAAGTTAATATTTTTCTCGTTTGCTTTTCTCTTAGATGTATGGTATGTTTAATAGGCGAAAACTGTAAACATAGTCAATAAACAGGGTCAGGAATTTTCTGAAATCATTTTTTCTATAGATATTCAGTATCGTAACATTCGATATGGTTCTACAACTCTATCAAGAAAATCCTATGTGCTACAACTTTCTATTTATCATTTTCGTATTTGGGTAGGTCCATTTTATTAGATTATGCTATTCTGATTTGTGTTACAACAAAAAAAATTTTTTTTTGTCGGCCAGTGTAATTAGTGATTACTATTTTATTATTATATTATTATTATATTATACTTCTATACCAAAATCTTTAAAATAGATGCATCTACTAATTATTTTTCTTTTATTTCAGTTTGCCTGAGACTTCAAGTAAATCCTGAAAATAAAAACCAGTTTTACGGAATCAGTCCTGAGAGAGGATTTGCAGATTTTATCTTTGCACATGCAATATTACACTTGGTAGTCATGAATTTTGTAGGATAATTTAGCATAAGAATACAATACAAGAATATAGAATAAATGTGTACCTATTTTTTACCTGTTTTAAATTACCACATTTTTTTTTAGCCTTTTCAAATCATACAAATTAAATAATTTGTCTTCTAGTCGATTTGCATAAAAAATCTATAGGTACACTTACATCAAATTATTTTATGTGCTTTCAGTTATTTTTCTATGTATAATTTTCCAGATAATATAAAGTATTATTAAATAATAATTAATTATTTGTGTTTTTCCAACTGATTCCACAAATATCTGTTATTAATTTGTCTTATTGTTAGAAAAGAAATGATATAGTTCATATTTCAAAATGCTATTTATCACTTTATATGTTAAGTAATCTGTTCTGTTCAATACGTGGAATAAGCACAAAAAAGTTACTTATACTCAAATAAACATACAAGCAGGGACATCCCTTTTCCTTGAAGGGGGGAGAGAAGTCAACTGAAAAAAAAGTGCTCTTTGGTATTGGTACCACCTATCGCTAACGATCAAAAAAAGAAAGAGGTCATAACAGTTACTTATATAAACACATAAGCAGGGACATCCTTTATTGTTGGGAGAAAAAAAGTGCCCTTTGGTATTGGTACCACCTATCGCCAACGGCCAAAAAATATTATACCTGTTGTATTAAAGGAATTTTGGTATGCATTCAGTTTACTAATATTTTTAATAAAAGCTAAATTTTCAACTAGAACCAAGTGGTTTCCCCACCCCCTCTACTCTATGCTTGCGTCCCTGCACACAAGGTAATTATGTACAAAAAATATCTTAACACTATAAAGCATAATAGTAATGCCATGGGCGTGCAGTCCATGGAAGCAAGGGAAACAGTGCTTCCCCAAAAAAAAATTACAAACTGTATTAGACATTTTTAGACAGGCTGTGAAAATATAAGTAAATTATTTTGTTGGCAATGTTTACTTTTTGAAAATGTAAAAGGCCTCTGGAATAAAACTGGTTTTTCCGATTTAAACAATTTCCATCAAGCTGTAAAGACACATTATGTCCAAAGCGCATTTGCAGGCCGTCATAAAAGAAAAAGTTTTCGGCAAAACCAGAATTGAACGCGCCCTTAATAAACAGTTGGAAATTAGTCACATAATGAACTAGTCGATAAAAATAGGCAAATATTAAGAAGCCTTATGGATGTTGTTTGTTTTCTCGGACAGCACGAATTGGGATTTAGAGGTCATGACGAAACAAGGGTTTCTTCAAATAGAGGAAATTTTCAAGATTTACTTAGTTTGATGGCTAAATATGATGATTGCTTAAAAAATCATTTAGAGCAGTCTAGCGAATCCAGAATGATTTAATTTCCGCGGTTGCAACCATTATTCTAAAAAGAATTAAGCTGGAGATTGGCGAGGCGCGCCAATCTGCTATTGTTCTGGAAGAAACAACTGATATCACCAATTTTAGCCAATTATCTATAGTAATACGCTACGTTAAAACAGGCGGAAGTATTCAAGAGCGATATTTAGGTTTTAAGAATGTGTCCGAAAATCGTACAGCAGATGCATTATATACCGTAGTTTATAACGTTACTAAAGAAATTAATGGAGAGAAAAAATTAGTTGCTCAAAACTATGAGGGAGCTGCAGTGATGGCAGGACCAGGCCCGACGAGAGACGGGTGAAGGCGGTACAAATTACTAAGGCCCGGGCCTCGGAGGGCGTTTCAGGACACTTCTGTTTTTCTTTTACAAAAAAATATTTAATTTATATTTTTTTAAATTACGTTTTAAAGAAATTTAAAATAATATTAAAGTAGTTGTTTCAACAGACTAAAGGAAACAGTCATTATTTTGTTTTCCATGCCGCTTATTTTCCGGTAAATCAGCAAATGTGCATTTAATTTCCCGATTATTTTCTGAAAATGGTTTGTTCCCTTCTGATGGCTACAAAAAATTGTACAATAGAATACCTGAACATGAAAATAGTTCCTTTCATCGTTCGTCATACTTGGAATGGAGAAGTCTAGAACAAAGTATTTTGAGTAAAGATTCTATTGACAGTTTGCTCTTCAAATCTGTAGAAAAGGAAAAAGAAAAGTGGAAATTACTTTTACAAAGATTTCTTCACGTTGTTTTATTTTTATCGGAAAGAAGACTAGCTTAACTAGAAATCCAAACAATGGTAACTTTCTTGGCATATTGGAATTGCTAGCACATTATGATGCTTTATTGGCAGAGCATTTAGAAGCTGTTAAAAGTTCTCAAGAAGTTAAAACACACATGCAAGTTCATTACCTTTCCCCAGACATTCAAAATTAATTCATTTCACTTTGTGCAGAATACGTTATGGAAAAAAATTTAAATGAGAGAAATCTCGCAAAGTATTTTTCCATAATCGTCGACGCTACTCCACATTCTTCACATGATGAACAAACAACATTTATTTTACGTTATGTGTGGTTGAATGACAAAAACGAATACGAGGTTTTTGAGAGATTTTTAAAATTTGTCAATTGCAATAAAAAAACTGGGGAGGCAATAACTAACATGATTTTGGACACTTAAAAAAAAAAAGAAATAATAATATATCAGATTGTCGTGGACAAGGCTATGACAATGGTAGTAACATGAGCGGACAATATAAGGGCGTGCAGGTCTCCTTCTGCTTGTCATAGCCTAAACCTGTGTGGAGTCCACGCAAACTGAATGTTGTTCTGAGGCTGTCTCTTTTTTTGGAACGATTCAGAAACTTTTTAATATATTTAGTGCTAGCCTGTCCAGGTGGGAAATTAAAAAAAATAAAATGTATCTAATCTAAAGTATCCCTACATTCTCTTTTTACAACTCGCTGGTCAGCTAGTATAGAAAGTGTTAAGCGATCTGCGAGAAGTTACCTGGAATAAAAGACGCCATTGACGTGTTATTGGAGCTTAGTTTAACACCAGAAGTAAGAGTTAAGTTAACTGACATTCTGTCTTGTTTAGACAGTTTTGAATGCCTTCTAATGGCTTCAACTTGGCTAAAAGTACTCACAGCAATCAATTATAGGAGTATTATTCTTCAAACAGTTTCCGTGACTCTAGATATTGAGGTTAAAAATTTTGCATTCACTGCTTGAAGATTTTAATATTATTAGGATAAGCTGGGAAAACATTTTAAGTGAAGTTAGTAGCCCTTAATTTAAATATGTCAACCGACCTATCTATATCCGAGAAAAGGAAACGCCAGAGAAAGGCTTTTTATGACCAAAACCTCATTAAAGGATGCATTTGAAGAGCTAAGCGAGGAGGAACATTTCAAAGTAAATGTATTTTATAGAATACTAGATTCTGTTATTCTTAATATATCTACAAGATTTGAAGAAGCTAAACAAATTGCAAAGAAGTTTAGTGTGTTAGGGCAGTTTTTAAGTTTAGAAGATAAAGAAATTGAAGAGTAAACCAAATGTCTTCAAAATGAATACAACGGTGATGTACATTGCGACATTCAGGAAGAAATAAAACACACATTTTCTGCAAATTTCCAGGATACTGATATAGCTCCATTAAAACTTCAAAACAAAATTCACAAATTAAAATTAGATTCTCTGTTCCAAATACAGTTATAGCTTTAAAAATTTTTTGTACACTACCTGTTACCGTGGCCCAAGCAGAAGGATCCTTTAGCCAACTTTCCAGAATTAAAAAATGTTTTGAGGTCTACCATGATACAAGAACGTTTAAGTAAGTGCTAAGTGGATTTTAGCAATTGAGTCTAAAATGGCTAGGACCTGTGACTATTCAAAAATCATTGAAAATTTTGCATCTGCAAAATGCCGTAAAGCTCTGTTATACTAATTTTTATCTTATTTTGAATATTTTATTATTTTTGTCTCTGTAAATAGTAGCTTGTCTTGTATTTGTCAAAGTGATGTTTTGTTTTATATAAACGTTTTTACCTTGTTTAGTTTATTTTAATATAACTGAATTACTTTAATATGTAGGTGTGATTGTTTTCTAATTTAATTTATTACAACCCGGTTTTAAACAGTTAGGTATTTATATTAAGTCAAATTATTGTCGTTTTAAAAGTTTTAATTGTATTGTCTTTACTCTAATACTCAGTCGTTCTTCATTTTTATACACTGGGACAATGCTTAAATCGTTTGACCTTGAAATTTAAAAAACATCCCAGAGAAATATTTTTTTATCTTTAGGGGGGGCCCGTGAAACTTTTTTGTACCGGGGCCCGACGCAGCTCTCTGCGACCCTGGGCAGGACAATTAGGGGGTCTGCAAAGTAAAGTTCGAGAAACTTTTCCAAGTGCTATCTTTGTCCATTGTTTTGCTCATAAATTAAATTTAGTTTTATCCCAGTTAATCAATCACATTAAAGAGTGTAAAGTATTTTTCGTTACTTTAAGTCACATAGCTGCTTTTTTTCCAAGTTAACAAAACGTACACAAGCTTTGGACTCCATTGTCCACAAACGATTGCCCGAAGTAGCTCCTACTAGGTGGAACTATAATGGAAGACTTGTGTTAACAGTATCTGAAAATCGTGAATCACTGATTGAACTATTTGAGAATATAATAGAAAATAATGAAACGTGTAAACATAGCAAACAAATTAAATGAACTAGAAATATTGTGTCAAGAAACAAGAACCAATGTACTATGCATAACAGAAACCTGGATTTCTAATGAAGCAGTGTCTAGCATGTATATTAAGCAGTACAACCTTCGATCATCTTTCTGCAGAAGTCAACACATTCACGGAGGATGCGCTATCTACACAAACGAAGATATAGTAGCCAGACCAATGGAGAAGATATGTGACTTCAAGGGAAATGCATATTGAGTGGGATTGAACTAAAGTCGAACAATATGAGAATCATAATCATGACAATATACAGACCACCAACTGGGGACATCGATCTATTCTTCCACCAAATATCAGAGCTGCTTTTATTCTGTATATGTATATGCCCAAATCTAATTTTGACTGGCGATTTAAATGTGGATAGTTTAAAGGATAACGACCGCAAATATTGTCAACTGAAGGATATTTTTGAGTCTTTCAACCTTAAAAACTATTGCAATGGCCCAACTAGGACCTTTACTACAACAATTGGAACATCGGAATCAGCTATTGACTACATGGTAACGAATATGAGTGAAGGTTTTATTGAGCGCATCATTAAACAACCGCATCTATCAGATCATCTCCTGCAAGAACTAAAAATAACAATGAATAAGATACCAACAAAGGAAAACATGACCTTAGAAAGAAAGCAGCAAAGAACAATAAAGGAAAAGAACTTAGCAGATCTGAAATGTAAATTACAACAACAAACATGGAACAGTGTTTGTTCTTCGGACATAAATATTGCTCTAGAGGGCTTCCTGCAAGATTTTACCTGGCATTACGAACAAACCTGTCCAATGAGACAAATAAAAGAAATAAATAAGCCAAACTCCTGGTACAACGGCGAATTAAAGAGAACAAAAGACAGTCTACATGACCTATACATACTTGCAAGACAAACAAAAGATCAAAATCTTCTAAATGAGTACAAAGAAAGAAAAAAACAATACAGGAAAGCTATCAAAGAGGCCAAAATAAAATTCAACCAAGACAAAATCGAGAATGCAAATAATCGCCCAAAACAAATATGGGCCATCATAAATGAAGAAATGGGAAGAAAGAAGCAGGCTCCTCTTATAGAACTGAAAATCAAAGATGAACTGATCACTGACAGACGAAGAGTTGCTGATGAGTTTGGCCTATTCTTTTCCACTGTGGCCGAAACAAAAATTAAGAATCATTTTGGTCAGAACAATGCGGCATCACCTACCACTTGTGATCTCCACCCGAACTCAATTTTTCTTGAAGCTGCATCAGAAAAATAAGTTTTATGTATTATTAGAGACTTAAAAAACAAAAAATAAGTCGGCATAGATGAAATCCCTACTAAGGTAATTAAAGCCGTGGCAGATGAATTAAGATATTAATAAACACAGCAATGAACACCGGAACTTTCCCATCAATCTTGAAAATAGCTAAAGTAGTCCCAATATTTAAAAAAGGAGACAAACGGGACTTAAAAAATAATAGACCCTTATCTATTTTGAGCATTTTTTCCAAAGTATTTGAAAAGGTTATTTACAACTTATAAGTTTCCTAAACAAGTACAAGCTAATAAATGACAACCAACATGGATTCAGAATAGAAAGGTCTACTGAAACAGCTTCAGTTGAACTGATTGATTTTATTCATGAAGAATTGGATTCAGGAAAAATAGTCGCAGCAGTGTTCTTCGATCTGTTACGAGCATTTGACACACTTAACCTAGATTTTGTTCAGGAAAAACTATACAACCTAGGAATAAGGGGAACAGCATTGTCACTTGTGATTAGTTTCCTAGAAAATAGAAAGCTTGTGGTGAGCGTGAATGGATGCAATTCTGACCAGCATAATATCGGTATAGGAGCGGCTCAGGGTTCGATCTTGGCACCTTTAGTATTTCTCCTTTTCATTAATGATTTGTCACTTCTAGGAAAAACAATTAAGTTTGCTGATGATGTGTGGGGATATCAGCTAAAAATGAAGATTCACTTTTACAAGACATTTCCACAATATGTGATAAAATGAAGCAATGGTGTACAAAAAAACCGGCTCATACTTAAAAAGGAAAAAACAGTGAAAATTAATTTCTACAAAAACAATGAAAGAGCCAACATTGAAGGAGCTGCTAAATGGACAAAATTTCTGGGTACATACGTTGATGAAAAAACCAACTGGGGTCACCAAATAAACCATGTTTGCTCTGGGCTCAGCAAGGCATACTATGCTCTATTAAAAATGAAACAAACAGTCCCAACGGAAACACTACTTACTATATACTATGCAATGGCTTACCACTACTTGTCATATAACATACTTTTGTGGGGACAGAGCAGAAACATTAACAGAGTTTTTGTATCCCAAAAAAGAATTGTGCGTTTGATGTTTGGACTGGGGCCTCTAGAGACCTGCAAAGAGTCCTTTAAGAAATTCAAGATCATAACTGTTACCTCAATATATATACTGAAATGTGCATTATATGTAGTTAAGAACAAGAAGAAATTTATAAAAAAGACAATGTTCATGATTACCCAACACGAAATGCCTCATCTCTTCTGATCCCAAAACAGAACTTCCCACTATGAAAAATCTCCACATTATGCTTGTGTAAAGATATACAATAACCTACCAACGGACATAAAAGCAATAAGAAATGTGACGACTTTTCGAAAGAATTTGAAAAACCTCTTACTCAACAATGTGTGCTACAATTTAAACGAGTTTTTCAGTTAAAATAATCCATATATGCATATATTTATTATTAATATTATTGTATTTTTTTTTCTTTTCTGGTTTGTACTATATTGACAGTTTCGTCTTTACTTACATTATTAATGTTCCCTTATGTACAGGGTGTCCCATTTTCGTAGGTTTTACGGGGTTTCCAGCTTATGAGTAGAGATAGAGAGATGCGGTTTTCGCGACACCGCGCTACTTTTCGATGAAACTAAAGAGGCCGCAAACAGATTTGCCCTAACCATTTTAGTTTCCGTGCTACAGGGTGATTTTGAAAATTTGTCATTTTCGGACACCCCCTGTAACTCAGCTATCGTAAAATATATTTAAAATGTTTCAACTGGTATTTATAGATTTTTTCACGTAGAATTCAGTGGAGTACTCAGATTTTTGCTGAGAGTCATAGTTTTTGACATATTGGCATAACCTACTATTTTTTAAATGGGACACCCTATATATTATTTTTTCATCTTATTCTTCGTGTCGAGAGCTTTTCAAAAACATACCATAAGTCATATTTATTTTCATAAATAACATGAAAAAATGCATTTTTCTTTAAACGGATTTATAGCATAGCAGATCAATCGAAATAAGAGAAGGTGGCTGTGGAGCCATGGAAAAAGTTAACAAATATTTATTAACGAAATAACAAAGTAACAGCATCAGAAAAAATTAGGAAGTAGGTAAAAGGTAATAATTATAATTTCATTAAAACTACAAATATTGTTCAAATTGTAGACCATTATGTGTCCTACAAGTGTGACAAACTTTAAAAATTCTTTTTAATGCATTTTCTATTGTAAATGACTGTCTTTGTAACTCTGCAAAAGCGTTTTCGGTGGCCATTCTTAGTTGTTCTAAGTTTTCGTATCGCCTTACATAAACCTTGTTTTCTAAATAACCCCACAAAAAGAAATCTAAAACTGAGAGGTCAGGGGATCGTGGTGGCCATCGAACAGGTCCGTGTGTTCCTATCCATCTTCCAGGAAAATGGTCGTTAAGCCAGTTTTCACTTATTCTGGCATTGTGGGCTGGAGCTCCGTCTTGCTGGAAATAAATCCTATTTAGTTGAGCCAAGGGAACATCATCCAAAATTCCTAATGCGTCTTCTAGGATTCGCACGTAACCAATCGAATTCAGATTTCCTTCATATATTTGGTAAACTATTTTTCGGTTGAAAATAAAACAGGAGACATTGAATCCAAATCTGCCCTGACGCTCCCTAGGAAAAATAACATGGTTGTTTTCTTGACTCCAGAATCGCGTGTTGTGTCTATTTAAAATCCCTGAACTAGTAAAATGTGCCTCGTCTGACCAAATAATCTTTTTTTCAAAATCGATATCTTCTGCCTTCATATTTATAAACCAATTGCAGAACTCCAATCTGCGCTCTGCATCACCAGGATGCAGATGATGCACAAGTTTGTATTTATAGGGTTTGAATTTGTGCTTTTTCAAAATTTTCTGCACTTTGGTTTTCGGTACACCCGCCTCTTCGTCTATTTTCCTGCAAGATGTTTCAGGAGCTGTCTGAACGAGGGCTAAAACGTTGACCTCAGATTCTTCGTTGTCTTTATTGTAAGTTCGCGATCGAGGCTTGTTAAAAGATCCATATTGGCAAAGATTATTTTTAATTTTTTGAAAAATTCTTTTTTCTGGTTGTCTTCTCTCGGGATATCTAAGATAAAATAAAGCGAACCAATAAAGTCAAAATGCAGGAAGATAAAAAAGAACTAACCTGTTCAGATAAAGCTCTGCCGCCTGATCTGCATCTTCATTAGACAATATAAAACACGCGTTCATATCATATTTCTCAAAATATTCAAATTTTTGATTCTGAGCCATATTAAAAACAATAATTATAATAGACGTCAAGAAAAATTTAAACGCAATAATGCCAAAAATGACAGCAGTAATGGCTGCCTGATCATATTTTTGTTGGCGTTGCCATGGCTACCACAGCCACCTTCTCTTATTTCGATTGATCTGCTATGCCATAAATCCGTTTAAAGAAAAATGCATTTTTTCATGTTATTTATGAAAATAAATATGACTTATGGTATGTTTTTGAAAAGCTCTCGACACGAAGAATAAGATGAAAAAATAATATATAGGGTCTCCCATTTAAAAAATAGTAGGTTATACCAATATGTCAAAAACTATGACTCTCAGCAAAAATCTGAGTACGCCACTGAATTCTACGTGAAAAAATCTATAAACACCAGTTGAAACATTTTAAATATATTTTACGATAGCTGAGTTACAGGGGGTGTCCGAAAATGACAAATGTTCAAAATCACCCTGTAGCACGGAAACTAAAATGGTTAGGGCAAATCTGTTTGCGGCCTCTTTAGTTTCATCGAAAAGTAGCACGGTGTCGCGAAAACCGCATCTCTCTATCTCTACTCATAAGCTGGAAACCCCGTAAAACCTACGAAAATGGGACACCCTGTACTTATATATTTACTTTGGTTTGACTTTTCTAATGTTATGTCATGTGATTTTTTATAGAAATAAACGTATTTGTATTTGTGGGACTCAGAAGCAATAAATAGTTCGAGGGGTTTTTTGGACTGTTTGAAAAGAGATTTTAATTTTAATTATTTGTTGAACATATTTTCAGAAATATTTCCATTCTCGGACATATACATACAATGTGTCCCAAATTTGGCTTACATGCATTGCTATCTCGTAAACCGCTATAGCTACAGGGTGGGTTAAATTAGGAAATTTTTAGAGAATTTTATTACAAATTTGATGACGTTTTGAAGTTTAGGATATCTTTTGTGGTTTTCAAGATAATTGGGAAAAATCAAAATGGTGCATTTTCAACTTTTGCCCGTAGCTTCTAAACGACTCGTATTATGGGTTTATGGTTTATACATTATTAGGGCACTTTTATTAGAGGAACATTATGCAGGTAAAACGAAGTTTCTAGCTTCAATTGTTTTTGAGATATTGGCATCAAGTTTTTATTTTCTTACCGACGCCATATTGGATTATTGTATTTTTGGAAAGATCTTTTTAAGAGCTTTCCAATGATGTATAACAAGGTAAGATTATTATTTTTCTTGAGCTCTAAAAACCAAAATAATTGTTTTTTTTAAGTAGGCTTTGATTACGCATGGCGGCCATAATGAAACAAAAAAATGCCGCATGTCAACAATCATTTTGTGTTCCTGAATAGTACTTGTTATCATTTTCTCATTGTGCCGAGTTTTTACAAAGTTTATTTGAGTTTCTTATACTACTTAAAATGGAGGGTAATTATTCCAACGAAGAGAATTTGGATATGATAGAACTTTATTTTAAAGCAAATAGAAATACACAAGCAGCTGCGCGTTCATACGAAGAACAATTTCCAGACCGACATCAACCAAGCCAAAGGCATTTCAGATTTCTAATTGTTAACCTGTTAGCCTACGGGTCTTTTTTGAAACCGAAACCAAAGACCTATTCAATAGATAATGAAGCAAGAAACGCAGCTATAATAGAAAGTGTCAGGGACAACTCAACAACCTCAGTAAGAAAGATTGAAGAACAAGCGGCAATTCCCAAATCAACCGTCCAACGAGTCTTGAAAAAACTTCACTTTCATCCCTATAAACCTACTATTGTACAGGGTCTTCAGGTAAATGATTTTGCTAGAAGAATCACGTTTAGTGAATGGTTCATCAACAAATGCCAGCAAATACCCAACTTTCATTCTAAAGTACTTTGGACAGATGAAACACGATTTACAAACTGTGGAATTTTCAATAAACATAATACTCATTACTGGGGCACCGAGAATCCTCATAATTTAGAAGAAAGACGTTTACAAACAAAATTTGGGTTCAATGTGTGGTGTGGCATTATAGGTAATTCCAAACAATGCACTTCTGCTTTAAATCACTCATAACAATTTGTATTTTAGATAACCGTTTGATTGGGCCGTTCATTTTCCAAGAAAATTTATCGGGTAACAGATATTTGCAACTATTACGGGAACAAATTATTCCAGAAGTTATAAATTCTGTTCCCCCAAACGACCTGCAAAATATTTGGTTCCAACAAGATGGCTGTCCGGCTCACGGTACCAGAGAGGTGATGGCGGTCCTCAGAAATACTTTCGGGGAAAATATTATCGCTAATAATGGCCCTGTTGCTTGGCCGGCAAGGTCACCGGATATTACTCCTCCCGATTTTTATTTATGGGGATACACAAAAAATGAGGTCTACGAATTTTCTCCGCTAGAAAGTCTCAGAGAGCTAGAAGACAGAGTCCGAGATGTTTTTGCTAATATTAACAGGAACACCTTAAGAAGGGTTACACGGAAGGTATTGGAGAAATGTCAAAAATGTGTGGAAAATGGAGGGAGGCATGTGGTCTAACTTATATTTTTTTTATGTGTTAATTTAAATTTAGTTTAGGTATTTTCAATAGTGTGATAGTTACATTTTAGTCACTAGGTATTCACTGTTAGTATAATATCTTAGTTGAAAATCTGAAACATCGATGGTTGAATTAATATTTTTACCCATAAGCTAACAAGTTTACAATTAGAAATCTGAAATGCCTTTGGCTTGGTTGATGTCGGTCTGGAAATTGTTCTTCGTATGAACGCGCAGCTGCTTGTGTATTTCTATTTGCTTTAAAATAAAGTTCTATCATATCCAAATTCTCTTCGTTGGAATAATTACCCTCCATTTTAAGTAGTATAAGAAACTCAAATAAACTTTGTAAAAACTCGGCAAAATGAGAAAATGATAACAAGTACTATTCAGGAACACAAAATGATTGTTGACATGCGGCATTCTTTTGTTTCATTATGGCCGCCATGCGTAATCAAAGCCTACTTAAAAAAAAACAATTATTTTGGTTTTTAGAGCTCAAGAAAAATAATAATCTTACCTTGTTATACATCATTGGAAAGCTCTTAAAAAGATCTTTCCAAAAATACAATAATCCAATATGGCGTCGGTAAGAAAATAAAAAAGTTGATGCCAATATCTCAAAAACAATTGAAGCTAGAAACTTCGTTTTACCTGCATAATGTTCCTCTAATAAAAGTGCCCTAATAATGTATAAACTATAATACGAGTCGTTTAGAAGTTACGGGCAAAAGTTGAAAATGCACCATTTTGATTTTTCCCAATTATCTTGAAAACCACAAAAGATATCCTAAACTTCAAAACGTCATCAAATTTGTAATAAAATTCTCTAAAACTTTCCTAATTTAACCCACCCTGTAGCTATAGCGGTTTACGAGATAGCAATGCATGTAAGCCAAATTTGGAACACATTGTATATATTACAAATTAAAATAAATGATATGACTAAAAAAAGTGGATGATTTTAAGTCCATGTTAAGCCAAAAAAGAGATGACTGACCCATTTTGGGAGAAAAAGATGACGTTAAATGTAGAGCCATAAGCCAAGCGTCTTCGAACAGACAAGGTGGGAGATGTTTAAACATCATACAGACGCCTCTTTTATAAAATAATGCCTACACCGAAGTTTCGAAATTGTGTGAATTAGTATTGACAATACCTGCCACAAGTTCATCAGTAGAACACAATTTTTCAACACTTAAACGTGTAAAAAATGTCGTGAGAAATTCAACGGGGCAGGAGAGACTTTCGCATACATCGCTGTTGTCCATTGAAAATAAACTTCTCCAAAATATGTCGGAGTATCGACGTTTTTATGATGATGTCATTGACGAATTTGCAAAAAATCGAATTACATTACAAATAGGTAAGTTTCTAAAAATTGCTTCCCTTTCTTAAAATTTCACCGCACGCCCCTGGTAATGACAGTCAAGCCCTATGTTAGTTGGCTTGTGATAAGAAAGAATCCATTACCCCGATAATAAGGGCCGCGTATTCACTAAAAAGGCTTAACAGATAGACCAGGCCTAGTTGCCATGGTACTTAAAACTCTTAGTTCGCCAGTTAAGTTTTGCTTATGCCACTGTCATTTTGTAATTGTAATACTTGGAAAAATTATTTGTTCAATTGTTAAAAATGTCATCTTAAACCTACAACTGTCAAGTTAGATCTAAATTTGAATCTCTTTAGTGAATATGGGTGAAGGTGTCCTAAAAAACAGACCCATTTTAAGTCCATTATGTAAATGAAAGCCAAATAAATCATGTTGCTAGACAGACTCCCAGTTTTTATGTTAAGTAAATAAATTAAAATTAAAAAACAAAAATTTTCAAAGAAATAATTTTATTTTACAAGTCCTATTCTATCTCTTTTTCTTTCCTTGCTTCTTTTGCTGAAATTTGGATTGGTATCTTAGTTTCTTGGCATTTTTAGTATTTACCAAATCCTCAAAATGTGATTTCCTTTTTTTACCCTTAGCCATTCCATTTTTGCCTAATGATTCACCTCCTACAACTGATATTTTCTTATGCTTTATTTTCTTTTTAATAATTCTGGCTTGAACAGCTGCTATTTTTGATATTTCATTATCCTGCTCATCCTTCGCTACACCCTTCTTTTGTTTTTCTTTACTCGTTTTTTTCTTGGTATTATTTTTTAATTTCAGTTTTTCCTTTTCTTTTTTTCTTTCTTGTTTTGTCTGAAACCAAGGGCGTACACTATCCTTATTTCCTGAAAGTATTTTTTCCACTTTGTTTGCTTGATTTTCGGCCTTACTCAAAAGCCTCTCTTCTTCTTCCTCACGTAAAATCTGGGCAATTTGTGGTTCTAGTTTTTTAATTTTTTGCCTATACTTCTCGATAATGTCCGGAGGTATGACACGATGTTTTACGGGATATTTCGCGCGTTTTATTATTTCCTTCACCATTTTCCTTTCCTGTTCTCCAGCTAAGCTTACTGAAACACCTGCACGACCTGCTCTTGCTGTTCGACCTACCCTAAAATACATACAAAATTACGGCATTGATACTAATCGAGGTCAGATGTTGTAAAGATGAATATTGTGTCATTACCAATAGACAGTTTTAACGAGTTATTATTTTTAATTTTGCAGCAACAGATGCAGAAGTATTGGATATTGTAAAGGTAGACAATGACAAATATTGAAAAAAAAACCACATAAAATTACCTGTGTATATAATGCTCTAAGAGAGAAGGCATGACAAAATTTATAACCGTTTTGACTCCTGGAATGTCCAAGCCTCTAGCTGCAACATCAGTGGCTACTAAAATGTCGACCGCTTTATTCTTAAATTTTTCAAGCGCCTCTAAACGTTGCGGTTGGGTTAAGTTTCCATGTAATTCCGCAACCTTAAGACCCAAAAGTCCCAGTAAAATATGTATATGGTGAGCTTGTTTTTTAGTCTGTACAAAAATTATGCAACTTTCACGGAAAGTCCTACAAACTAGCGCTCCTAATATAGGTTCCCTTTCATCTTCTTTCTCTGATCTGTAACAAATAACATAGAATGGACGGTTTCACGGCTTTGTTCAGTTAAGAAATCATGGTTCTTGGGATTAGGCCGTGTCAAATTAGAATTACTATCCGACGTTTCGCCTTCGATTGCACGAGGCATCTTCAAGGATCTTTACTCGTGCTTGTGCTCGCCGAACCATGACCCTGTGTTAACCCTTCAACGGCTAGCGTTACGAAAACGTAACGGTATCGGGTTCTTTCTAAATATGGCAACGTCGCTTCAGTTTTGGGGCCAATGAGCTTAAACCGCGCACACGTGTTCATTAGATGTGTTTGAATGACTTAGTCATACGCTGCGGACTATCCAGAGTAAATGTTCTTTTGTTTTGTGCGTTAAAACTTTAATAAAAAAGTAACGTGAATAATCATGTGCGAGGAATGGAATATTCGTTTAGAGTAAGTACTGCATTCAGATTTTTTTCATATCTACTATTTATTAGTGTAGTATTAGAGTTAATTGTTAGAACTGCATCATAATTTTTCTTTAAATCAGTTTATTTTTTTTGTTATATAACCAAATATATGGTTGTTACGATTCGGTAACACACGCTGTTTATGGGAGACAAAAATAATTAAAACATTTTTGCAATAAATTTTGCTTATTTGAAATATTTTCGTAATATTTAGTCCACATGTTATTTTTAAGAGTTGCTTTTGGTAAATTATTTCCGAAAATTGGATTACGAGGGCGACGGGATAACGACTCAGTGTTTCATTGTCGATGAATTTCGTATCTTATCTATTGACCTATGAAAACCGTTCCTTTTTTACATGTAACTGTTTTTTAGGAAGGGATTTACAGTAGAAGAGGCTACTCAGATGGCCTATGACAATAACCTAGCCGTAGATGCAATATATATTGAGCCGCCTGACTCCAACGTATTGACGGATGAGGATTCCGGGAACGAAGATGATGGCGGATTTTTGGACAACCTTAGCGGACGTCAGTTGAGACAAAAAGCTGAAATAATTGTACATGGTAATGTGACTTTCAACCAACCCGAACCTGACGAAGTAATACTGCGACCTGGGCTAGAAAAAATATCATGGATTCAAGGTGACCTTGAAGAGGTAATCAGACCTTTTCCTAAACCCGATTATAGCAGGTATGATGAAATGACTAATCTAGAAATATTTGAGTCCTTTGTGGACAATGAAGTCATAGAACTGCTTGTAGCTCAATCTAGGAAATATGCTCTTTTTTGTAATCAACCTGACCCAAAAATTTCGATTGATGAAATGAAATGTGCCATTAGTATTTTAATTGTAACTGTATATAATGAGTTGCCTGGTAGAGATTTTTATTGGGATTCTCAGAAAGACATGAGAAATATTATGGTTAATGATTCCATGAGAAGAGATAGGTTTCCTCAAATATTAAAATATTTGCATTGCGTGGATAACACGAAGCCGGTTCACAATGACAAAATGTGGAAACTGCGGCCTCTCATGGACATGTTCAAGTCAAAATTCATCAAGAATTGGGTTCCAGAACAGCAATTAGACTATGATGAATCTATGATAAAGTATTTTGGAAAGCATTCATGTAAACAATTTATACGGGGGAAACCGATAAGATTTGGATATAAAATGTGGTGTCTGAACTCCGTGTCCGGTTATCTTGTTAATTTTGATATGTACCAAGGGAAAAATCCAAATGCTAACAATACCTATGAAAAAGATTTTGGAAAATGTGCAGCTCCTTTGATGTGTATGATAGATGAGTTCCCCACAAATTTGAAAAAGCTTCCCTTCAAATTTTATTTTGACAATCTATTTACTAATTTTAATCTGCTTTTTCATCTAAGACAGAGGGGATATGATGGTACAGGAACAATGCGCGAAAACAGAATTCCAAATTCATGTATTTTGCCCCAAAAGAATAACATACTCAGAACTCAAAAAAGAGGCGATATTATGTCTGTTCTTGATAAAGAAGATGGGATATTGGTGGTTAAATGGGTCGATAATAATGTAGTGACAGCAGCCTCGACATGTCATGGTGTCATGCCGATAACACAAGTGAAACGGTACTCCCAAGCAGAAAAAAGAATTGTCCAGCTACCGCAGCCTAGCATAATTTCTGAATACAATCGTTGTATGGGGGGTACAGATCTAATGGATCAGCACATCTCTAGGTACAGAGTTTCAGTAGGCCGAAAAAAGTGGTGGTGGTCAATTTTTACTTGGTTATTGGATGTTGCCATAGTCAGTGCCTGGTGCATTAGTAAACAACGCAAACAAAAAGCGCCTCTAAGCCAGTTAGAGTTTAGACGGGAGATTGCACAGGCTTATCTTGTCAGGTATGGTGTAGCTTCCAAAGGTGCCGGAAGACCTACAACTTCCAAGTCAAGTGTATCACTCAACCGGGTTTCTGATGACCTTAGATATGATAGAACTGACCACTTACTTACTAATGTTCCGAAAAATAAGAGGCGCCGATGTGCTGGGGAAGGCTGTACGTCTAGTGTCCGTACTATGTGCTTGAAATGTGATTTAGGATTATGCTTAGAATGTAATGTTATTTTTCACACAAAATAGTTATTTTAAAAATTTTGTATCCTTGAAGCGGCTAGCGATTTGGTAACGGCATTTTTCTCAAAAACTAAGCATTTTTGAAGAAAAATTTTAAGACAAAATATGTTTAATAATGTGTTTCAATAAAAGTTATTGAATAATATTTGTTTTTTTTCAAAAAAATTAAATTTCGCCGTTGAAGGGTTATGATTGGTTTCCTCGTGTGATGTAGACCATAACCCGTATATCTATTGGAATTTTTTGACTGAAAATTTTAATAGAAAATTCTGGAACTGGCCCTAGAACTTTATAATCATACCCATATTCTTTATTGCCAAACAATAACAATAATTGGTGACAAAGCAACGTCAAAAACAAAATTTGGGTACTACTGAAATGAAATGAAATGTTTATTAACGGTTTCCCATTTATAACAACACATATCAACAATAATAGAATTTGACAATAAAAACTTTAACATCCACGTATCAACAATCAATAAACATATTTTTATTTTTTTGCTATAGAAAAACTATTAATAATTAACTAACTAATAATTTAGTATGTCCAACCTCCTTAAAATATTTTTAAAGGAATTAATTGAAACATTGAACAAATCAATTTCTTTGCAGTTTATGTTAGCAAGTCTGCAACATCTTGTTAATGCACTATGCATACCATAGTTCGTGCGATGGAAAGGTATAGAAAATAATGTGTTATCCCTTGTAGATCTTTGTGGAACATGAAATTGAATTTTCTTTAATAATTCGGGGCTCTTTATATGGTTGTTAATAATCTTGTATATAGTACACAGATCCAACATATCACGCCTGTGTTTTAACGTTTTTAAATTTAGCAGATTTTGTAGGTCAAGATAATTGATCTGCTCAAACGGGATATGAAGCTTGAATGCAATGATTCTTAACCCTCTATTTCATATTGTTCCCAAATGGGAACACAAAATTTAAATATCCTTTGCAATTTCACATAAACACTTTCGCACTTTGTATGCATGTAGTTCCCATTTGGGAAGTAGATGCATGCGTCCTTTTATAATGTTCAGCTATCAAACAACAGATGGCGGCAACTGTATAGGTTTGAAATAAAATATCATTGTGCATTTGTAAGCCATCAGCTGGTGCAATTCAGACGTGTTTTCAATATTTAAAAAAAAATAAACTAAGGTAAGTTTTACATTGTAAAAATGTTATTATGATTATATAATAATGTGTTGGTTGGGTATAATGATTTGGTAGCATAATTTTTGCATATAATTGCATTATTTTTGGGAAAATAAACGTGTTCCCGATTGGGAACATTATGCATGTCAACTATATCGTATATATAGATTTCCTATAGGCTATGTTGCAAATTCTTATAGCCAATATATGTGTTCCAGTTCAGAACAGTAAGCATGCCATAGGCGTAGTCAGGAGAGTGCATGGGGGGGGCATTGCCCCCCTGTAACTTGAGTTTGGTATATTACGTCTTGTTGGCGACTACAATAAATCCAGATATGTACATATAATTTCGAGCTGATTTTACCATGTCACCCCCCCTGGAAAAATTCTGGCTACGCCATTGAGCATACTACAGATTACAGATATTTGCATCAGTCTTTACGTTTTTTAGGCGGTCGTTATGGATATTGAAAAATTTACTGCAGTGAGGCCCAAAGTCTTTTATGGAAAACAGTCTACGCATGTTCGAGATATTCCCTCTGATAGTGAAGATTCTATTTTGGAGGATGAAACTGATGACCTTGATATTTTAGATGGACAAACTAAGCTGGATGAAGGTTCGCTTTTAGATAGTAGTGATGATGAAATGCCGTTAGTTGACCTACTTCCTAATGCTCCATCAACTAGCAAACCGTCTGGTGTAAAATGGAAGAACTGCAGTACGAACACCAATACAGAAAGTACCCAATTTCAAGGCAATAATCTACTTCCGCCGGATATTTTACAGTTGACAACTCCTTATAAACTTTTTAAATTTTTTTTTAATGATGCCTTTTTAGTACTGTTGTTTATCAAACAGTTTTATACAGTACTCAAACACGCCCTAACAAACCACTGCAGTTTTCGAAAGAAGAATTAGAGAGATTTATGGGTATACTCATGTGGATGTCAATTATTAAACAACCAAATACAAGAAGATACTGGTCCCCTAATACGCGAATTGACCAAGTTGCTGATATTATGACAGTAAACCGATTTGAAGAAATAAAACGATTTCTTCATTTTTGTGACAATCAAGCCCTTACTAAAAATACTGACAAAATTATGCCTGTGATAAATCAGATAAAATCATCTTGCCGACAAATACCCTTGGAAGAAAACTTGTCGTGTGACGAGCAAATTGTTCCATTCAAAGGGCGTATTTCATTGAAAACCTATAATCCCAAAAAACCGCATAAGTGGGGGTATAAGATCTGGGTTTTGTCGGGCATAAGTGGTTTTACCTACAATTTGGAATTGTTTTCAAATAAAACCGATATAGAAAGACTTCCTACTGAGCCAGATTTTGGGGCAGCTAGCAATGTTATTGTTCGTCTCTGTAGAGTTGTACCAGAAAACCAGAACTATAAAGTTTTTTTTGACAACTATTTTGCAGGAATAAATCTCGTTGTCTACCTCAAAAATAGAGGAATCCACAGCATTGGAACCGTTCGAGCTAATCGCCTACCAGGATGTGAGTTTCTTACTGAAAAAGAAATGCAGAAAATGGGAAGAGGTTCAGTTGTAGAAAAAATTGCAAAAGTTGATAATCACACGGTAAAAATATTTCAGTGGTATGACAAGATGGTTTCACTGATTAGTTCCTTTTGTGGTACCAGTCCCATAAACATGGTCTCAAGATTTTCACGACAAGAAAAAAATAAAATTGAAATAACCTGTCCAAATGTTGTACAAGTTTACAATAAACATATGGGGGGAGTAGACTTACAGGATTCTCTTTTAGGTCTGTACAGGTGTCACATAAGAAGCAAAAAATGGTATCATCGTCTTTTTTACCATACTCTTGATGTGGCTGTCGTAAACGCATGGCTTCTGCATAGAAGAATACAAAAGCAAATAGGTAAGGAAGGGCAAAATATAGCCTTACTAGACTTCAAAACAGAAGTTGCTCTTGCATTGTGCAATGTGGGAAAAAACTCAAAGAAACGTGGAAGGCCATCTTCAGCTCAAAGTGTGGACACCACTAAGAGTAGAAGGTGCCATGAACATCGACCAAATTGTGAGCTACAATACGACGCTGGTGAACACTGGCCTGGATGGACTGTAAACCGCGAGCGATGTAAAAAAGTGGGTTGCAAGGGTAAAAGCAGA
Organism: Kuschelorhynchus macadamiae; assembly: GCA_030620095.1. Lineage (NCBI taxonomy): Eukaryota > Metazoa > Arthropoda > Insecta > Coleoptera > Curculionidae > Kuschelorhynchus > Kuschelorhynchus macadamiae. The sequence goes on from JAUTXW010001077.1 coordinate 1,701,498, forward strand.
GTTTTCTGTCAAAGATGTAAAGTACACCTGTGTTTTTACGCTAAGAAAAATTGTTTTGTAGAATTTCATACCAATTAAGTTTGTATTAAAATGTAGCCTATACCCATAATGTGCCCAATTGGGAACATAATTTTTTTCTTATTTTTAATAAACATTTACAGTTCAAATGATTTTTTATGTATTACCTTATCACTCAAATGCAATATTTTAACAGAAAAAATTTTTTAAATGAAATAATTAAAAAATTAATTAAATCATGCAATAGAGGGTTAAGAATCGTCTTTGTACCCTCTCTAGTGCATCAATATAGATATTATAATGAGGTGACCATACTGGACTGACATATTCCCATGTTGACCTAACAAATGCGCAATATAGTGTCTTAAAACAATTTATATCACTAAAGTCTCTTAATGTGCGGGATACAAATCCTAGAGTTTTAAATGATCTGTTAACAATATTGTTTATATGGTAATCAAATCTAAGTTCACTGTCAAAGATGACCCCAAGATCCCTAATTTTATCAACTTTTTCCAGATATTCGTTATTAATAGCATAATCAAATTCTATGTTATTCTTTTTCTTGGATACTGACAATACTTTGCACTTACTGACATTCAATTTCATTCCATTTGTTTTACACCAGAAAATAAGGGAATTTAGATCAGATTGGAGCAGCGAAAAGCAAACCACCACTATACTGTATGGACTCCACAATATCTTCAAGAAAGAGATTAAACAAAATTGGTGCCAAGTGTGCACCCTGTGGGACACCCGATTTAACTTCGATTTCTGTAGAAATAAAGTTTTTTATTCTAACAAATTGTTTTCTGTTAGTTAGATAGTCAGTCATCCATCGCAGCAAAGTTCCATAGATACCGAGACTCTCGATCTTGGAAAAGTCAGTATAAATGGCTCCAAGGCATCTGACAGAAACTCATTGTATATCAAAATGTTTTTCAATGTAGAGCGTCCCTCAGAGAAACCATGCTGTAAGGACGATATCAAACCGTTCAGTGTTGGAGACAGTTTAGTGGCAATTATATCTTCAAAGATCTTTGCGGTGATACACATTTTTGAAATCGGACGGTAATTCGCTATTTCACATCTGTCTCCAGACTTAAAAACAGGAGTAATAAATGATAGTTTCCAGAACTCTGGGAACGTGCCCAATTTTAGTGAGAGTTGAAAAATTTTACACAGGACTACTGAAAGTATATATTTACAATTTTTAAAGAACAAGACAGGTAAGTCATCAGGACCTGGTCCCAGATTATGATTTAACTTCGTAATAGAATTAAAAACGTCCATCAGATCAATGTCACAATTATTTATATCAACATTTTTTCCATAATTATAATTAAAGGGTGGTACTTCACCCCTATACTCCTTGAAAACAGACCCAAAGTGCTCAGAAAAAAAATTTGTAATATCATGAGGTTTATTCGATGAGATACCCGTAAAACTCGAACAGTTGGGAAAATCAAAATTTCTGTTTTTTTGATGCACATATTTCCAAAACACTTTACTGTCAATTTTAATATTTTCCTGTACATTATTTATATGATCTTTATAACTTAAATCATAAAGAGTTTTGGTCTTTGCCCTCATATTTTTAAACTCTTCATAGTCTGAGTAAGAATGAGTCTCTTTCCAAGTTTTATGTAATATTTTTTTATTTATGATAGAATTTTTCAACTCTTCGCTGTACCAAGAAGGAAACTTTTTATTCTTTGACTTGAGTTTAGGCACATACATATCAATACCACTAAAAACAATGTTATAAAAATTATTTACAGCAACATTTATATCATCAGTATCAAGTATTTCATTCCAATCAGCACTACCAAGAAAATAATTCAATTCAATGTAATTACATAGGTTGAAATTATAATATTCATAATTATATGGCATATACCCAGCATTTGTTTTAACATTTGGTAAATTAAAAGATATGGCTGGGTGGTATAAATCACAAGGTAACATAGGACTATCACAGATTTTTACTTTTAAATCACAGTCACTAGTGAAGATCAGATCTAAGAGGGTACCATGAGCATTACGGATGTTATTTTTTTGAAATAGATTCAGGAAGGCAAAATAATCCCTAACTGTAGTTGCCTGGATAGAAACTACATTGCTTGTCATAACACCATTTACATCATTTAACCAATTAACACCAGGTAAGTTAAAATCACCACCGATTAAAATTCTTTCACAATTGGTGTCTATCAAAACTTGTTCTATAGATCTACAGAATGAATCATACTCATCAACAGAGGACTGAGGAGGAATATATACATTTCCAATCAACAATCTACTTACATTTGTTGAGATTAAGACAAAAACGTGCTCAATACTATTTATTTTAGTTTTTACCATCCTAGCGGGAATTGATCTTCGTATGGCTGTCAATACACCGCCACCTCGCTCGCAGGTACTAGTATCGGCTGATCGATCACATCTAAATACAAAAAAATTATCAAAGCCTAATTCTTCAGTTCGTATATTTTCATGTAGCCACGTTTCTGTAAACATAATAACATCATAATCCCCATCTAGTGCCAATGATGCAGTCAGATCTCCCAGTTTTGTTCTGATCCCTCTTACATTCTGGTAGTACATATTTAATTTATTTAAGACCGGTTTCTGTATTGGTTTCTTGGGTTGTAAAAATTTTTTCTTACATTTTTATTTTTTTGATGGCGATGATTGTATGTGTTTGTCTGGTACGGTAGAGATGGCTTGATAGTGATTCCAGTTGGCCACAGATTGCTGTCACAAATAGCCATATTGTCTTTTGGTTTAACAGCAATTTTAAAGGAAGTGTTATTGATTGTTTTTTGATGGTAACTTTTCACATAATATTACTTCAATGTCATTAGCTTTCAAGTGTTGACTAATAATTTCCTTTGTAGTATCATGTTTCAGATAATTAATATAATACCAGTTATATTCCTCAGCAGCTGAAAGATTGGTAGCCCCGCTATTGGTCCCTCTTACTACAGATTTGACATTCATTGTGTTCCTTGTTTTGTTGAATCATCAGACTTAGAACTATTCTGTCGGTTATTTTGTAGAGAAGATTGAATCTGAGTACCACTTTGTGATTCCAATTCTATGTCTTTATCTTTATTTTTGTCTGTCAGAAACTGCACTAATTCTATATTAGTTTCTTTAATTGCAACAGCAACAGACTCTAGTTTTTGAGATATATTATCAGATTGCTGTTTTAGTTCATATTTCATCACAGTCATGATGTTTGCTTCACTTTCATCTTGTTTGATTCTATTCAAATTGGGAACAGTATTTGAGTCAAGTGAGGATTTAATCAACGTTATCGAAGCCTCAAGTTCAGCAACCTTACTCTCCATTTTCAAGACCTTAGGGATGGAGCGTATAGTATCAACACAATCCGAACAAAAAAAGAAAAGGGTTTTTCAAACCAACGGCATTACTCTAACCTCAGATGATTTAATACCAGAACAATTTTTGCACACTACGTTGGCACACATCGCAAGCACAACCAAATGTTTCGTTCTCATCTTCCTTAGGTACACAAGGCATATCACATTTGTAACATTTCCCCATTGTTACAGAAGCCAAAACTACTAATAATATTGTATAAATAATAAAAACAATATATGAAATATGGATGGATTTCTAAAAAACTTAAGATTACACTGAGAACAGTAAAACAAGACTGATCACAACACTTGCAGTTTTAAAGTGTTGCAGATGTATCATCTGTAATACAGAGTGCACCCCATCCCCAAGACTATTCACATAAAGCAAGAACAGGAGCGGGCCCAAAATAGATCCCTGTAGAACACCCTGGTGGAGTTCTGTTGGTTGAGAAAAATAATCCACGCCATTTCTATTTATACAGACAACCTGGGTCCTGTTGGTTAAGTATGATTTTATAAAGGATGAAGCTGTACCACGAATGCCATAACCCTGAAGCTTCTGAACAAGCATGTCATGGTTTATTGTATCGAAGGCTTTTGAGAGAATGAAGTACAACCCCGCGACTCTCTTACCTTTATCAATTTCGTTCATTATGAATGCGATTGTTCTGAAGATAGCAAATTCAGTAGACATTTTGGGCAAAAATCCATATTGTCGTTCTGTTAAAATTTTGTTTGTTACTACAAAAGACACAAGCTGGTTGTAGATAGATCTCTCAAACACCTTTGAAACAGAAGGCAAAATGCAAAAAGGTCTCCTTTTTTATAAATTGTGCCAATTTTTGCACCCTTTAGCTTAGAAGGAAAAACTCCTGTCAGGATGCATTCATTAATGATGTCAGCTAATGGCTCACTAACATGTTTTAGAATCACGACCGGTACCTGATCAATACTAGCTAAAATCTTATTAGGAGGCTTCATGATTTTGGTTTCTTTCACAATATGGCTAGTGGTATGCTGGTATTCAGGTACAACAGATTGGACAATGTGTCTATTTCTAATACATTATTCATGTTCTTTAAATCTAGTGGTCATTGAGACTCCTGCTTCCCCTGTATATGCTTCTCCACAGGGGCAAAGAATTTTATATATTTTTTCTGTCTGAAAAGGTAAATAAAGCTTATTGGCTCTCTGACTGAAATCTAATGAACAAATCCAACCTACCACAAAAACAAGTCACATCCAAGATCCTGTGGTTCTACAATCTTCCCACGATACATAAGACCAATGTACCACTTTGACTGATCGTCAGTACAATAGACACAGGGTCACGGTTGTGACATGATCCATACCCCAATTGAGGTCATAGCATCAGTATTACCTTTTAATATATTAAAGGATTGAATAAAGAATTAACTAACTAACTACATGCTCCCACATACAAATTATGTAAATATTTTCCAAATTTTCTTAATCCATTTACTGGAAAAACACATTTGTTTATAAAAAACGGTACGTTTCGCGGAAAACTTAAGGCAATCTAAATGGATTATCTCTACTTCATTAATGTTCGTTAGTTTTCTGCTGATAGTACCTAATTTCTTTTTTATATCCTCATTTTCAATTTTTAGTTTCTTTATTGAGCTCTGCATTTTTTCCTTTGTTTTATTTTCTTCTGTTAGTTTATCTTTTAATTGGTCATAATGCCATTTATAGTTTTTAGGTTGTTCTTCAAGGTTCTCATTTGAAATTGTCATTTCTGAATCTTTCCTTTCCATTAATCCTCTAGTTCTTTTTCCATCTTTTTCACAAGTAGTAGTTGTAGTCGTCGATTTCTTTCTTATACATTTGCTCCTGTTCTTCTGCCTCATTTTCAAACGACACAGAATTCCTTTTTGATCATTTAATGTATTCTGATAACTCATATATTTTGTTTTGTTGCTTTGAGACAATCTCCCGAAGTTTAAATATTTCTGTTGACTCATTTTCCATCAGGTCATTTGCAGAGATTCTGCACTGAATATTGCAGTAGATCTTATTACCCTTTATGAAAGAAATTTCCTTTCTGTCAGTACAGCTTCCATGCAGAACAGTTTGGCATGCTACCCATAACATGACATCTCCTTATTGCAGCATTTAAATTTTCCTAATTACCACTTTCACTCTATCCAAATAATGAGACAATTTGGAAGGAATGGTGTGTGTATCCAGGCTTGTAATTTTGAAAGTATCCTCATCTAGCAATCAATCCTTTACTTAATTCAGAAATTTACCTTTCAGGAGAAAAATCTAAGATTTTTTACAAATAGAAACTGTGCTCCTCCTAATTCTTGTCAAAGAAAGAGAAATTCACAATTCTTGTAAAAAAAAGAGGAAAAACTGGCGGTTGATTGAGATTTATATTTATTATTCAGTACTATCAAGTTCTTTGCTTTAATATCCTCTCTACTAAAACCAAAACACTGGTACAGGTATGTGGATGTGGCGAAAGGAGAACGATAAAGACCCACCATTAGATAGTGCTGTTCTTCCCTACATACATGGCCCTACAGACAAACTAGGATGATATTTCGGCGGTACAACATACCTACAATGTTCAATACACATAAGAAGATTAGAAAATACTTGCGATCCTTGAAAGATATTGTAACTTTACAAACAGGTGTATATAAACTTCCTTGCTCCTGTGAAGAAGTGTGTGAGAAACTTGATTCTCAATATCAACAGGGCTTAAGGAACATGAACGATGTATTAAAAAAAAAGAAACAAAGTTTTAGCATCGATTCCAGGATTTTTTATTCGGAAAATTAGAGAATCTATTGAAATTTTTAAACATAGGAAAAACTTCAATAGACATACGGGTTATGGTCTACATCACACGTTGGAAACCGATCTTATTAAAGGTTCACGGTTTCGCCGAGTACAAGTCCACCTGATTCTCTTTGAGCTCATTCAGAGCTTAGATCTCATAGAATAAAAATTCCTGAAGATTCCTCTGCAAATCGAAGCCGAAACGTCAGATAGTAATTCCAATTTGACACGGTCTAATTCCAAGAACCATGATTTCTAAATATGTATGTTATGATTTTTTTTATTCTATTATATTTATAATTATATTATTCATTTAAGGAAATAGTGAAAAAGTACGAAAAATACAAAAAGTTTATAAATGGAGATACCAAAATAAACATAGAACAATGTGAACAACACACCAGGAAAAAAGTGGCATCTAAAATATGTAATCCAGATTCATAACTTGATATTTTCCAAACTAAATTCGTATCGTTCTGATAAAGCACTGATCAAATTAATTAATGCAGAGGTTTTTTAACGCGAGGGCATGTTATTATTTATAAAGTTAAATTCTGGCACCGTATGAATATTTTTATAAGTTTGCATGGATTAATGAAACCTTTCTATACATTTCATTTTTTGAATCACGTGAATATCCGTGGAAATTGTCAATTTTGAAGCTAAAATAAATATTTTTGTAGCCACTTTTTTTGTCCATCAGTGCATGAAACTGAAAAAGTGTACAAACCTTATTCGAAGAAATTCCTGACGCAAATTGAAAGCGACATCTTTATTGCTATCGACAAACAAACGAACAGGATCCACTAATGAAACCGCTGCTAAATTTTCTACCTCATCGGTCATCGTAGCTGAAAATAATATCGTCTGTCTCGTCCTAGAACACCGTTTGATAATTTCTTTCATTTGTTCAGCAAAATATTCATCCAACATCCGATCAGCTTCATCAAGTATTAGGACTTCAATAGAATCTAACCCAAAGGTCGGTGTACTTTTCAGATGATCAATGAGACGACCAGGAGTAGCTATAACTATATCAGGGTTTTTTCGTAAAACGTTTTCTTGCGTTTTCAAATCCAGTCCACCAACGGCCAAACCTACAAAGTCCCTTAATTTAAATGAAACATTCTGAATTATTTCGAATAATTATTAACTTCTAATATCGCGTTTTCTATGAAGCAGGAATTTATTAGGGCAAAGATAAAAAAAATTCACATTACAAAATTTCTACAGGGTTGTTCAAAAACAACATGGAAAATGAAAAATGGAAATAAAAATACAACTTTTTATAAACATTTGTGTGAAAATAGATAGTTCTGGAGATATAGAATCAGAAAGATTAATAATGAAAGGGTCCCTAGAGCAAGATTTGCTGAGGGACTTCTTCCTAATATATACAGTATGTCCACGAATGGACTTTACAAAAGGTCTAATGGGTTAAGAATTGAAAGATACAAAAAAGTCTATGTTGATATAAGTTTTTGCTTGAAAAATAAATAAGGTCCGCGTTATAAACAATTTAATTTGCTATACAGGAAGCATAAAAAATACAAAAATGTTAAGTCTGCATAAGAGTAAATAAAAATGTCTCATTTTACAAGATACGAAAAAAAAGTCACTCTTGATAAAAGTTTTTGCTTGAAAAATAAATAAGGTTTGCGATATTAAAAATTTAATTTTTTATACAGGGAGCTTAATTGTAGGGGTAGGAGTACCAATAAACCAGTAACTCGGATGGCAATCTGAAACATAGTAAAAAAAAACTTCCAAAGAACTGAAAAATTTATAAGAAAGATGTTTTTGAAAACTGAGAAGAATTGTACATTTCTAGTACAACAGTCCTGGGGTTAGCCCAAGAAAGTCATAACTAAATCAAAGTGATTTTCCACAGAATTGCTATTTGATTCATCATCAAAAAGAAAAAACAGATTCCAGCACGATGTTCATACACTATTGGCTGGCTTCAATTGTAACTATATACACCTAACTATTACGGCCACATAAAGATCACAGTATTTTATATTTAAAACTTATAATTTAATCATCAGGTAATTTAAAACACAAACCATACTAACCACATTAACAATAAAGGTACTTATTATATCCTCTGAAAAAGATCCAATTTTTTTATATATCAATGATTTTTTTTACTTACCTATTTGTATATCTGTATATTGGCACAACTGCTTTGAAACTTGATAAACCTGTACGCCAAGTTCTCTTGTAGGCACTAAAACTAATACTCTTGTAACAGAAACAGTTTCTGTTGGGCGGTACAAAAGCCTCTCAAGTGTGGGCAACATATATGCGGCTGTTTTACCAGTGCCAGTCGCTGCACATCCACAAATGTCCCTACCTAAAAATCAACAAAATGTTTCATTTATTTGATGAAAAGGGATGACCATAGAATAAATTACATAGAAAATATTTATTTAATTAATCAATTACTATTAATTTATTTAAAAATTGCTATGTAATGCATTTTTAAATTACATTCTCCCAGGGTTCTTAGCAATTTCCAGGTTTTCCCTGACAATTGCACAGAAATTTCAGGTTATTTTTATTTTATTTATTTATTATTAAACAGGAGAACCCCATTGCAAGAGAAACAATACAATAATAATTTTCTTAACATACTAGAAAAAAGATAAATTACTATACTAGCAATACTTGATACAGATAAATAAAGATAACAAATACAATTTTCTAAGAACTAAGAACAATATCTAATAGTAACCAAGCAACAGACTAATACTTATCAGTCAACACAAACACAGTTAAGAACACATTTTTTAAAATGTTGAAGTGAGTTATATTTTGAGAATTTATATTTTTTATAGTAAAAGCCAAGTAAACTTAAATGTAACTGTATAAGAAATATAAAATATAAAAGAAAATGCTATAACAATAGAGCAAGTAGGGTTAGTTTAACAGAAACATGTTTAAAAGAATATTCTGTTCTATTTAAAATTAAGTAAAAAAAAATGCAGTTATACACAGCATTTACAAACAAAAAATTAATATATCCTTGCGACATGTCCTTATTAAAAGTTAAATTTAAAAGGATTAAGATTTCAATTGTAAGTCTTATCTTTAAGTCAGGTTTAGGGTCAAGGATATCAAACTATAGGCCTATCAGCTTAATTACTAACTTTGCTAAAATTTGAAAAGAGCTTTAAAGAAAGGCTAGTAAAGTTTCTAACTTTTTACAGGGTACTATCGACAAATCAATATGGTTTTATTGAGAAATCAAGTACTTTCGATGCTATGTTAAAACTGGATCTGGCGAAGGCATTCGACACTGTTCCTCATGATAAGCTCCTTATGGTGCTTAGCTATTATGGAGTTAGGAGACCGGTGTTAAATCTGATCAGGAGTTACCTGACCCGAAGATATCAGATGGTCAAAGTTGAGAATATGTTAAGTGAAAAAATAATAATAAGAACTGGCATACCACAGGGCACTGTGTTGGAGGGGCCCCCATTTTATTCATTGTTTATATAAACTCCCTTTTGAAATTAAACACTGGAGGATTGTCTGTTTCATATGCTGATGACACTACCCTTGTATTTGAAGGTGAAACTTGGGATGAAACTAAAAAAGTAGCAATAAAGGGATTCAAAATCATAAAAGACTGGTTAAGGACTTTTAAAATCACGTCGCATTCTCTTTAACTGCTGCTAATAGGCCAAACTTTTTGAGCATTTCAATTGATGGACATGAAATAAAGGAAGTTAACCACACTAAGTACCTTGGAATAATAATTGATAAATATCTTAAATGGGGACCACATATTGTTTACTTAGCCACCAAAATACAAAAACTAATACACAAAATGTATTTAATAATGGAGATTTTAAATATAAAACTCGAGATTATATACAAAGTTTTTGGAGAATCTCTTTTGGGATATGGTATTTTGGTATGGGGTGGGATGTACAATAGATGTCTATATAAATTAAATATAATTTAAAATTTATTCTAAAATTTATTTATAAAAAGGATAGAATGTTTCCTTTTCACCTGCTATTTTCAAAGAGTATATTAAATATAAGATTATTATATATTGCTACAATTTCTTCATATATACATAAAACTAGACCTCAATGGACCAACATAGATCATAATTATGACACTCGTAATAGAACTGGCAGGAGTATCCAAATACCCATTAACAATAATAAATTGAACTTAAGATTTGTAACATATATCGTATTATAATCGATTTCAACATTTCCTTAATTGAATTGCGATAGTTATGGTTTGAGATATGTTTATGTAGGATGACTCTTTCATTATTTGTACTACTATTGCGCATAAAAAAAAATAAAAACAAAATTATTGAATGTAGCTAATAAATATTTTTTATAATAATTGACACACACAAATGTCTACACATTTAGGTGTCACTAATAACAATAATATTGTTAAATCAAACATGTTAGATTAGTGTTATATATTATTTGTAAATTGTACTTATTCATTTGAATAAACAAATAAAAATAAATAAATTATATAAAAAATAGAAAATAAGTATTTTAAATTTTTTGTCTGATATTTTCAGTTCCATGGATGTTGCTTCCTTTTCTAATTTTTTCTATTTACGATAAAGTTTACTTTCGGCTCTTTTTTAAAGACTTAATTTCTTTTTCTTTCCCTTTTCGGCGATTTTGGTTCTCAAGGGCATCTTGATAAGTTTTGTACGAATTTTTAATACATACCCTCATTTTGTCAGAAATATTACTTATTTATTTATTTTATTTATTCACTCAAGTACACTACAGAAAGAAACATTCTAATTGGTACAAACTACTATTAAAACCTCCTTAAATAATGTATGTGATTATATATAAAGACAAGCAAAATTTTAAGACAGTATATTGGTAATGAAATCTTATAGGGATTTACTAAGTGTTTAACCGTCTTTTTAAACCAGATAGGTTAAGCGAGAAAAAGTCGAAGTCAGAAAAGAAGCTGTTATAGTTACATAATAAACGGTTAATGAAGGCAGTTTGGCCATAGTTGGTTCTATGATGTTGCTCATAAAATAATTGAGCTTGTCTCATACGCCTTAATGGAACTAAGAATAACACTAAGCCTAATAAATTACTGCAATCAATAAAATCATTAATAAGTTTGTAAAGAAATAGCAGATAAGTGTTTCTGTGTCGATGCTCCAGATTTTTGAAACCACAAAGCAAAAGCCTGGTATCATATGGTATATTATGAAATGGAAAATGGTGTTTATACAGTAAGTATTTAAAAAACTTATTTTGAATTCGTTCTAGTCTATTTACATGACAAGCATAAAATGGTGACCATTACTGAGCAATACTCTAAAATGCTGCCAACCACAAATATGTTTAGTGGTCCTTATAATAAAACCAAGCATTCTAAACCCAGAACAATGCTATCAATATGGAGGTTAAATGTCAAGCTGGTGTTAATGCACCATCTATTTGATAAATTGCGTCATATACTTGTCTTTGGCAGATAATGGACTCCTCCACTCAACTAAAATATTTTTATTTATGGACAACTCCCACTTAACGGTGGCATGTCCATGAGAAAGGTCAAAATCAACTTAATAACATGCCACAATTTTTAAAGTAGTCATTTTGTTCCAAGACATTGTAGAAAAATGTATCCAATTTATAAATTCGGTATCTATTAGATGCTGGTTATACCGTTGACCACTCTTTTCTGCAATTTCTGCAGAAATTATTTATTTTTCGTACAAATACTTTAACATATTTTGGGCTTTTATATGTGAACTTCTTGATCAAGCATCATGTTTGGTTTTAAGCATGTTACATGTTTAATAAACATATTTAAAACAACATTAACATTCTATTAACTGTGTAAAAATGTCATTCTGATAAAAAATAAGTTTGTCCGTTTCAGGAACATTTAGGCCTTCTAATGCTTCTTTAGTAGCAAAACCAACATCAGTCTTATTAGTTGGTAAAAGAATATCTTTATTATCAAGATTTAATTTTAAAATTTGTCGGAGACCTTTAACCAAAACTTGTATTTTTAAGATTTTTTGATTAATTCGTTTAGTATTTGTAATAGATCATCATACAAAAAAGGAACCATAGGTTTATCACCCTGATTTTTTTAAAAAATGTTTCTAAAATGGTGGCAATGTGTGAAAAAATGTGTCTTGGTCTTAAAAACATATCTTTTAAAGCCTTTTTTTCCAATTTGGATTTTCTAGTCGTCCGAGTTACTGTTATTGTAAATGGGGCCGGCCCGGCGGGCAAATCTGAATATAGGGGAGAGATTAAATACATTTTTTATGTAAGAGCCACAAAATAATTTTAAGTATTACAATGGATGTTAAATAAATTATAGTTATATAATATATATGCTAAGTATAATTATAGTTATATAAATGCGACAAAATAATTTTGGGTAAATACAATCAAGCAACGCTAACTAATTCTATTATTTTTCAAAGGTTTAGTACTTTCTATTATTTTTTGCAAACTCCCTGGCTTTTTCCTGATTTTTAGTTGGATTTCTGAATTACCTGACTTTTCCAAGTTTTCCAGGTCGCTAAGAACCCTGTCCACAAGGTAGTTCTGCAAAATTCCTAGATTAGTTGCTGTGGATCTACCTTTAAAGAACCCATGTTGGTCAGGAGATACATGGTGTTTAAAAGTGTCAAACAGTTCATCTGTTAATATTGATACGAGGACTTAATTAGCAACAGCTGATACCTTGGTAGTTTTTAATGTCTGTTTTAGATCCAGATTTAAATATGGGAACAACCCACGAGTGTTTCAACTGTTTTGGAAAAGATCCACTGTCGAAAGATATTCGAAAAACACGGCCAGGGAGATGTCACAGTTATGAAGAAAGACAGAACGAATTTCATCAGGTCCAGTACTCTTTCCTATATCCAGGTGGTTGAAGTTTTTAAGTATTTCATCACAACTAAAAAACTAAACTACTGGTTAGAATTGCCAGTTAATTGCTGATTCAGTTTCTTTTGATCAATTGAATGTTTCTTGTATCAGCTCCCAAAACATTGCGCAAAAGCATCATCAATGTCTTTCAGGATTTCTGCAATTTCGTTATCATATTTCATAGTGTTTTCATCTGTTTTTTAGGGTATTTACATAAGGCCAAAACTGTTTTATGTTACAAGGAATCATATGTTCATTGTTGGAGATATATAATAGATAACCCAAATCAATTAGATGTTTTCTTTTCAAAGTTTAAAGTACTGAACATATTCTTCCAGGCTTTTTGAGATTCTGTATTTCTGGTAAGCTTTGTTCTTCCTCTTAGTAAGCTTCTTTGTTTCAGCTGTATATCAAATTAGGTACTTGTTTTTTTGGTTATGTGTCTTTGATACATATAACTCAATACCAATGAACAGAATATCATACAAATGTTGCACAGCATAATCAACGTCAGTGCACCACAAGTTGATAAGTTATCTATGGCATATAACCAATTTAAAGGTTTATTTCACAAAACTTTGTGATTGGTAATTATTATTTGAATTCTTTTTATTCATTTTTAGCTTTAGAAAATGTAAATGGCATTTTTGTTAATAAACTATTCATTGATTTACTTGTTTTTATTTATTTTATCAACAAAAGATCTTTTTATTTTACTTACCAAGTAATGCCACAGGAATAGTAGCAGCCTGTATTGGAGTAGGATGGATAAATTTCATATCTGTAATTGCCTTTAATAATGGTCGAGACAAATTCATCTGATGGAAGTTAACATTGTCAGAACTGTCGGCAATAATATCTTCATCATACTGTTGCACTTGGTCAGTATTTTTCTTCTTTTTCTTTTTTGGTTTTGCAGTTATTTTGTCATGTTTGAGTTCATCATCTGACAAATCTATATCCGAGTCTGAATTGTCTAGATCTGCATCTGCATTATCAGTTTCTGCTGTTTCATTAATTTTTGATTGGAGTTTGTTAATTTTGTCATCGGTTTTCGATTTTGCTGTACGCTTAACATATTTTTTAATATCGTTCCATGCATCCTTGTTGTATTCATCAACTGAACTGATAAACTTAAAATCTTCAGCAAAATATTTGCTTTTTTTACCACTTTGCTTTGAAGGCTGAAACTATAAGAAAAAAGATAATAATAATTGCTGAGGATTATTTACTCGACAAACTGGTAGTATAATTGTTTACAAAAATATATACTAACTAAAAAACAGAATTAAATAACATTTTCACTGCAATACCAGTTCCTTTAATTTACCGAAAAAGAGAATCAAAAATATAAATATATATATATTATATATATATATATATATATATATATATATATATATATATATATATATATATATATATATACATATAAATAAATAAATAATGCCTTTTATTATTGAAAATAAATATTACAGTAAGAGAAAAATTTACCAGCCAAAAAGGGCACAGTCTAGCTACATAGCTACATATGTCCACACGATATATATAAAAACTAAGCAAATTATCAAATTCATGAATTGTAAATAAACTAAACTATAATTCTAGTAAAAGAATTGTACTTTGCCAAGCTTATGCCTAATATTTCAAGACAACACGTGTTGGGAATGTTACACTATTTATCCAGTGGTGTTTGTCTATCATACAAGGTTCTATGAAGTTGTAATCTGAGGACATTGTGTATAAGTAAATACAAGCACAGGAACATTAAAAATGATTATTGCGAGCAATTCTGGGCAAAGTATATCACCATTTATAATCTTAGATGTAAAACAAGGGCCACTATATATTCTACGAGATTCTAGCATCTGTAAGTCTATATCGAGGTCCATATGATGAAGGTAATATTTTTGTGTAATCATGGTTTTCCATTAGAATATTTAATTTGGAAGCACATTATCTTAAAAATAAGTTTTGTACTCTCTCTCTCAATTAGTTCTATGAATATTGATAGGTGCTCAGACAACAGAACCATATTCAAGCTGAGACCTAACATATTATTTTTATAGTTCCTAAGTTAAAAAAAAATAGTGTTTCTGTAGACAAACCCTAACATTTCAAATTCACTTACTGTAGTAATGTTTATATGCTCTACAAACGAAAATCTTTTATCAAATATGATGCTTAAGTTTTTTATTTGGGTTACATACTTTAATTCTTAGCCCTCTTAACATATAATTAGATTAATACCTGTTTCCTCTTTTAAAACAACTATTTAATGATAAGGTTTAGCTTATTCTCAGTGCACCACTGCCACAGTAAATATTATTATAAAGCATTTGCTATGAAGCACTTCATCATTTATAAGAACTTATAATGTTGAATAGTGATTAAGGATCGGAATTTTTTTCGATTGAAAAACTCTGAAGCTCTTTAAACGAGTCACAAGAATGTCGTTTGTGTTATTATCCATTATCCTTACCTCAACTTCAACATCTGAATTTTCTGATAAGTCTACTACATCTTCATCATCATTTATAGTACGAATTAAATCTCTAAATGTACTAACTCCTTCCATTGAATTGTTAACTGATCAGTTTTTTGTTACTTCCAAGTTCATTAATGACTGAACTTTAAATGCAGTTTGAGAAACCAGAGGAAATCCAACCAAAACAAAACACATGAAATAATTTCAGTCAGGTTGGGGTTGCTCATAATGACTTCTTCTTCTTGCTTCAGTGGTTGTTGTTTCTAGATTGTTGGAGCAAAAGCTAGTTCATATGTCAGATTGCTCTTCGTCTGGGGCTTAGTTAGAGCTAGTGCAACTTTCCCAAATGATTTACAACTTATTCCAGTTTGGAGACGTTATCAATAGGATGTCCGGATGGCATGCTTTCAACTCCAGGTAAACCCAGTTTATTCCAAATATCTTTTAAAAATGTTTCTAGATGCTGCTTGAAAGTACTACCGGGGCTACGAGAAGACCTTCTGTTTCAGGCTACCCCCTTACCCCTTCTGCATCCGCCACGTAGTGGCCATTTCGCTAATATTCTATGTAGAACCGGGCAGACGAACAGGATAGAATGCAGGAACAACTAAGCCTTACACGTTCACAGCGTCTGCTCTCTTTCTAGCGTGATTGTTAGTTTCCACACTAAACGCTTGAGTCTCCCACCCCCTTCTTGAAACAAAGCAGCTAAACTGAACACGTGGAACTACTTATGTTAAAATCACAAGCCTTGTTAGAAAACAAGGTCACAGAGGTCTTTTTTATATCATTGCCGATTTTGATGTTTTTTATACATGGGTGGATTTTGTAGTATTGATCATAAATCCGAAGTCAATTTTTTTTCGGTTACGTTTCGTTTTTGAGTTATTCGTCCTCAAAGTTCATCCTAAACCGGATTTAGGCTGTATTCCGTTTCCAAACCTGGTTAACCGTTCCAATTGACAGAAGTTTGGCAGGGATTTCTGAAAACTCTTTAAGAATGAAACATCTGACAAATAATTGACAGTTCAGAAATTGGTTACCCGGTAACCAACAGAAATTCTATGGTCGTTCTGGTGACATTGTTGGCAGTTATTAAATAAATAAAGGATTTTTCAGATAAACGGTAAATACGGAAGTTATATTCAAGCTTCGATCGTCGGGAGGCTGCTGTGGCAGTATTCTGTGATTTGTCGAAGGCTTTCGACTGCGTGAATCACGGAATATTGTTGCAGAAGCTTCCTTTATATGGCTTTAGGGGTGTAGCATTGCAGTGGTTTAAATCGTTTTTAGGAGCTCGTTCTCAGAGAGTGTTTCTTGGCTCGCACATGTGAGCGCTTGCCAAGATAAATTGTGGAGTACCACAGGGCTCAGTATTACGCCCAATACTTTTTTTTATTGTATATTAATGATCTGGTTTTAGTTGATATTCGGGGTAAATTTACCCTCTTTGCCAACGATACTACGACTTTGTAGCATAACTCTAATTCACAAGTGTTTCGGCAAGACCTTTTATTGGATTTACCCAAGATCAAGGAATGATTTGATTTTAACCTTCTGTGTCTCAACGTTGACAAAACTGGTATGATGAGATTCCGATGTTTCCTTGATAACTTGGAAATTGACGGGTCCATCTTGAGCAACACAATGTATACAAAGTTTTTAGGTGTTACTATAGATAACCAACTTTAGTTCGACAGTCCTATTTTAAATCTCAGTAAGAGAGTTGCTTCTGGTAGTTATGCGGTCCGCCTAGTTTGATCCGAGAATGGTTTTGCTGCGGCTAAGATGGTTTACCATTCTTTAATTAAGTCTCATCTACGATACGGAATAGCATTTTGGGGCAACACGTGCGAGTATCTATTGAAAACTCTCTTTGTTTTGCAGAAGAGAGCAGTGAGATATATTTGCAATGCAGGTCCTAGAAACTCATGCAGACCTTTATTCAAGGCCAAGAAAATCTTAACACTACCATCTCTTTTTATATTGGAAACAATCTTCATTATTTATAAAAACTGAGAAATGTTCCTCTTTGCTTCAATCTGATGACACCCGTGGCTCTGGTAATTTATATTTGCTGATTACCATATTTTTATTATATGTTTTTCTATTTTTTTTACAATGCGATATAGTTTGTTTCTTGTTATAGTCCTGAAACTTTTTTATATGTTTTTTATAACTTGGCTGTAGTTATCTTTATATGGTTGATTCTTTATCTGTGATTTGTCATTGACTTAGTATTTTGGTAGATAGTATTTTTTAATTTGATTTTTTTAAATTATTATTTGCTTTGTCAACAAGACATGTTTCTTTAACAATAAAGATTGAATTTGAATATGCATAATTTGGAAGAAAACAGTAAAATAAACCTTTTGTTTCAAAAGTGTCTCTATGGGTACAGATATGTCGACGATATATTTGTCTGTTTTACTGACACGGTGAGACAAATTAACATTTTTAAAAAATTTAAATACCATACACAAAAATATACAATTTTCTGTCGAAATAGAAACTAATAACTCTATAAACTTTTAGATTTGACAATAACAAAGGTAGCAAATAAACACGAATTTTTCAATTTTTCACAAACCTACACACTACAATTAAGAGGCCATGTGGACGTGCATACTTAAAACCTTTTACTAGGCCTCAGTCAACTCTATTTTGTCTTATGGTCTCCCGGCTTGGGGCAATTCTTCCAATATATCAAGAGTACTTGTGAGTCAGAAGAGGATTCTAAGGACAATGTTTCGGCTCCCATTTAGAGAGTCTTGCCATTTAACTTTCAAAGTGCAACATATACTCACAGTTATCAATTTATACATATTGAAGTGCGCATGTAATGTTTTCAAAGACCGTGTCAGCCATCCCACATTTAGAGACGTAAATCAGTATGTAAATTGAAACGCAGATAAATTGTATATACCTAGTGCAAGATTAACCCAGATTCAAGAGGGACCTTATATAACTTCACTAAAAATATCATCATCTACCTTCTTATTTAAAGAACCTCAACTCGCCAAACTCTTTTATGCTAAAGCTTAAGTCTATACTAGCTGAGAATCTCTTTTACTCTTTGACAGAATATTTCTTGTTTGTTTTTTAATGTAATGGTTCTATCTATATTCTTGACGTACTTATATATATCTTGTTTAACCTGTTTTGTTTACTTTGTATTACCTGTTAGATACTCTTTACCATTTTAACTTTTACAAAAACTTATTTTAACTTGTGTGACTTGTAGCATAGTTTCAGCGTTTATATTTTTTACTTTATTTTTATCTTTTGTATTGACAATTTCGATACATCTATAACGTCTATGGAAATATACTATTTGAATTTCAATTTGAAAAAAACATACGGACAGAACCATCAACAAATCAATGCACACATTAGCAGATACACAGATGAATTAATATACCTTTAAACCAGGGTTGGGTAAAGACCACTTTTTTTTTTATTTTGACCAGGGCAGTGGTCAAAACTGGTTTTAACCGGCCAAAATGGTCAAAATGGTTAAAACCACTTTTTAAATTAAAACCCTTAGAAATCATACAATATTTAAAGTTTGGCAACAGTGAGAGCGTTCAACCGCGCTATTTATATTGAACGTGAACAAACAATCAGGTTGCAACTTGTTATAGTGTTTTACCAGTATTTTAGGAAGATTTATATAGTTTCTGGCTGTACTGAAAAGAACTACTTAAATAATTTAATTTATTGTGCTACCCTACTATAGTGGTTGGTGCCTTAATATGTCCAAGGTAAGTTATATATTAATAATGTTCATTTTTATTTTATAAATTACCGTTTTTTTGCATCTCAAAACTTCATCTCATTTTCTCATTTCAAGAACTGTGCACCTAGAAATGACCGCAGAAATTATGTAAAAATAGAATCGTTCTGATAGATATTATACAGGGTATTTAATGAAAGGTCAAGTAGTAAATTGTAGTATTTTCTGTGGTGGGTTATTTACTTCTAGGGCGCACAACGAGTAAACGGAATTTTTGTATCTTGTTGGTCAAATATTAACTTGTGTAAGATATTGCCGTGTTAGTTTTATAAACTGTTTTATTTGACTATAAACTATAAATAAAAAATTAACAAAGGAATTATACCCATAAGTGTTGAAAAAAAAATAGTTAGTTTTACTTTATTTTGGATTCTATTTTATATCCTAAATATTTAATTAATAGTTATAATCACAGTGCTAATAATAAAAATATTTAATATTATACAGGGTGGTGGGCTATTAATCCAGGAAAGTCCATTATGATCGTGGTTAATGGAGATATGAAAAAAAGTTGTCTATAAATGTTGTATGGTTTCTAAAGCTGCATGTCCTAAAAATATTTTTATACATACAGGGTGTCCCAAAACGGGTGACAGACAAAAATTGCATTTTAAATAGAACACCTTACATCTAACACCCAGTACTTCATTTGACTCTTTGATTAGTTTGATTCTACCAAAATATGAGCTTTTTTTTTGTTTATTATATATATCCTTAAGTTTGATTTTTTAAAATTACTCAAGGTTGAAAGTCAAAATTTGCTGGCTGTAAAATCTATAACGTTTAAATTTGAGCAAAACGGATTGCGCATTGCTATCTTAGTTGTTAATAATCTTTCTTATGGTGTCAAATTCCAGTTTATTAGAAACAAATCTTTTTTAATTATTTTAATTTTTATAATTATTTTTCGGGTAGAACTGAAATGTCAAATAAAATATTGAGTATTTCATTAAAAAAATGCAATTCTTAACTATCGACCTTTTTCAGATCACAAACATATGTTTACGACATGCACCTCTAGAAACCATATTAATCCCTTCATATCTCCGTTAACCATGACAATATTTTAATAAGCTTCCTCGAATTAATGAGCCATCATGTACATTTATCCGTTTTAAAGATATCTGGCTTTTTCTAATATATATTACACGTCTTACAAACGAAATGATCCTGGGTAAAGATGAACACAAGTTGTGACTTCTTGTTTAACCTTCTATTGGGTATTAATAATGGTGGTCAACTCGGTGGTCAATAAATGGGTTGAAATATCTATTTATCACAGGTTCAATTAAGCGCAGAAAAATGTATATCCAGATAAAGTAATCGTATATATATAAAGAAATATATAATATGTTTCTTTACTTAAAGTTTTTTTTTATTATTTAAACAACTTATTCAAAATTATTAATTTTTTATTGTAGGTACGAAAACGAAGTTTTGGTGGAAGGTATAAGGATCCGGTGTGGACGTATTTTGACCAACTTAGCAATGACGGAAAGGTATGCTGGCCAAAGATGTAAAGTATGTAATTCTCTAGTAAGTAGTAAGGCACTGCGGCTAAAAAAACATTTAGAAAAATGTAGAAGTAAGAAGACTAAAAAGGGAGATTCAAGAAATAAAATCTTAAGCAAAAATCTAGGCACAGATGATCTGAAATTGGAATTGGATTCAAGTTCTGACCATACACGTGATAACATAGAAGAAGAAACCAATTCAGAAGACGAAAGTACCATAACTGGATCATGTGTTTCTTCAGCTTCTGGTTCATCGTCATCACTATTGCAACCAAAAATGTCACAATTCTTAATAAAAACATCTAATCTTCAAAAGAAAAAAATTGATGAGGATATAGCGGCCTATTTTTTTGCACGAAACGTACCATTCAGCCATATTGAGGATTTTTATTTCAGAAAAATGGTGGATTCCCTGAGACCCGGTTATATACCTCCCTCAAGAAAAACCTTATCAGGTGAATTGCTGGACAATATGCAAAATAAAATTTCAGAAGAAGTTTCAGATCAGTTAAAAAACCAGTCAGTTACTCTTATTCAAGATGGCTGGTCTAACATACACAATCAACCGGTTTTGGCAAATTGTTTATCGGACGGAAAAAACGTTTACTTTTTATCTGCTGTCGACACTGGAGTAAATGAAAAAACTGCAGAATTTTGTAAAACTATCGCCTATGACGCAATCAAAGAGGCAGAGCAAAAATTTGCTTGTAAAGTGACATCTTTTGTATCTGATAATGAAGCAAAAATGAAAAAAATGAGACATGACTTGGAAAAAGAAAAAAGAAGCAATGCGGATTTTTTTATTGCATATGGCTGTGCTGCCCATTACTTAAATTTATTAGGTGGAGATATATGTAAAAAGAAAAATATAGCAGCTTTATTGGGACATGTAACCGAATTATCAAAATACTTTAGGAACCATCATAAACCGAATGCGTTATTATTACAACAAAAAGGATCTAGAAAACCTCAAATTCCCGGAGATACTAGGTGGAATAGCCAGGTAGATTGTCTTGACATATTCTTGAAAAATCGTCCATATTACGTTCAGCTGCTTGCAGACAGCAACAGTGAATACATTGATGGAAACATACAAAAAATAATAACAAATTTTGCCCTATTCGTAGAAGCGAAACACCTGCATTTACAATTATCCTACATAGCGACAGCACTGGATGAAATGCAGAAAGATACAGCAAATATAGCAGACGCAACTTATCATTTTTTGAAGTTGTTAAATGAAGAAAATTTAAAACCGTACAAAGAAGAAGTGACTAAAAGATATAAGGATTGTATTACACCTACGCATAAGTTAGCCTATCTTCTACATCCTAAATATTTTGGTACCGATCTAGAAGACGAAGATATTGAAGAAGCTAGGACATGGGTGCAGGAAAATGCAGAAAAGGAATTTCTGCCTCTTATTACATTTTTTACCTTGAAAGAGAAGCCGTTCCCACAATCATTTTTTAATAAGGAAATGCTCAACCTCAACCCCGTTATTTGGTGGGAAGGTTTAAAAAAATATAAGGGATTAAATATTAAGTTTATTAACTTTGCTGTCTACCTTCATAAATCATGTGCTTCTTCAGCAGGTATTGAACGCATATTTTCGAATCTTAGTTTTATTCAATCAAAGTTAAGAAATAAATTAGGCCTTGATAAATGTAATAAACTTGTTTCTGTATATCGTATGCTCAATCTTAAAAGTAAATCATTAACATTTCCTACATCGGGCAGTTTTAACTCCGATAATGAGGAGGATCAATTTTGAATTTGTAACTTAAATGCTCATGTTTTTTAATAAAGTTTTATATAACTTTTTTATGTTATGTTTATGTTATATATTTTAGACAGTTTTATGTTTTTATTATCCTGGTTATGTAAACATATTAATTTTTTTGAAAATTTTATTTAGTGTATAAGTATTATGTTGCCATAAAATGTTTGAAATCCCCTATCTGTATTTATTGAATAAATAAGTTATTACATAAATTTTAGTTTTATGTTATTAACAGTTTGTGCTTTCTTAAAATCCTGTACTTAATAATTGTATTTATAGTTTTGTTGCATTTACGCATTTAAAAATAGTTTTGACCACAAAATAGGTTCAACTAATGCTCAAAACTTATTTTGACCATTTTGACCACCGGCATGGTCAAAACTAATTTTGGACAGGACGGTTTTAACCAGGTTAAAACCACTGGTTTTAACCACCCTGTCCAAAACTTGCCAACCCTGCTTTAAACAAAGATAATTTTCAAAAAAATGAAATCTAATTAAACAAATAACAATTAAAAATGGATAATTGACAATATTTTACAAAAAAAACTATTAAAAAAAACACGTTCAGAAATGTATCCTGTGCCACTAAAAGAAAAAAATAAATATTATATACTTACTTATATCAGCAAACCCACAGAAAAGGTTGCTTCTATATTGGGTAAAAAGAACATTAAAATTGCATTTAAAACAAATTGTAATCTAAGTAAATTTATGAAAAATAACAAAAAAAGAACAAATAGAAATAATAAATCCGGAGTTTAAACTGTGGATTAAGCCCAAAACTGTATATAGGCCAGGCTGGGAGGAGAACTTTTAAACAGAGATTAGCAGAACGTAAAAGAAGTTTTATTAAAAATAAAACAGATTCAGCATACGCCGAATATTTGTTAGAAAATTACCATGTTTTCGATGAAAAGTTTGAAATATTACATACAATAATCTAAAGAAAAAATTGTCATTTTTATAGTCAATGGAAATTAATAAACGTAAAAACACTGAGTATCTCTTAAACGACCATTTAGGTATGAATAATTCACCTTTTTTGAACCTATTTTGTTACAAAATTCCGCCCATATGTTATTTAGGACTCTCGTAGGCTACAAAAGTCTTTACCTACCTAGAAATATTTTTTTAAAAAATCAAGCTCATTTAGCAAATTTTAAGTTTAAATACCGTTTGTCTGATGAAGCCACAGTATTAGCGAAACATATGTCAACATATAGTGCATTTAGATATTCGTGGATTTCTTCTATTAAAACGAAGAAACATAGTCGCTTTTTCCCATTAAGCTCTCTGAAATACTTAAACATAACATCAAACTGAATCCTACATTAACTTAATATATTATAATGTATTATTATTATATGGAAAAGATAAGCATGAATATAACTCAGTTCGACTATGGTTATAGCAAGTTAATCGTTCCATTATGCACTAACATACTACTGCTATCATTAAATTACGATCAGTTTACATTTATATATCTACCAACAATTTTTAGTTTTAGTTGGAGTTTCAGTCTTAGGCAAAACTGTTCGTTTTTGGAACGTATCTGGATGGACAAGATGCAGATAAAGCCAAGATATTTAGAAAATAAAAACTACAAAAGAAAATTTTTGTACTTTTGCAGAAATACACAGTTACATGGTTTAAAATATATAGCATGGAGTGAAACACCAGTGTCAATAAGGTACTCATTTTCTCTTGTTGTCTTATTGCAGATTTATTTATAAAAATTGGTTAATTTCCTATACCTGGAACTTCCCTATTTATGATTTTTTTTCAGTTGTTGTAGTATATGATCACAGTATATATCGTCGCTGTTATTACGTAGGGGCCTATCTCGATATTTGGCGAAAATGAGTTATACCCATATTTAGGCATAAGCAGGCCTTATTTATGTTATGACAAACTGTCCTATCTCAATATTACACGGTTTATATTTTATGGAAGTATACAAATCTGGCCTATCTTAGATTATCCACTAAAATATTTTTACGTAAAGGCCAAAGTTGACATTGGCCCCTATGTCGTATATTTTATCCGTGTTTTGCTGGGCGAATCTTAATATAGGCCTTTACGTTATAATATTTGTGGACGAAATGTATAGTAATATTATCACATAGGCCCACTAAATTATTAATTATTATTATTTTATTTAAAAAAGACATTCGAAATTAGTAAAATAACAAAAATATAAACGATATTTGGAGTTTTTTATGCTAAAAACATACAAATTTTTTTATTTTTACACCTGCTTTTTTCAATTTTAGGCTTATGTAGAATTATATGAAGTAGCAAAATAAAACTATAAATTAAATTTTGCAACTCTGCAATTGTGCCTCTTGCAGGGTACACAAAAACGCGGCACGCATTTGCGACTGATTAGTTGATTTTGAGGTAACGTGGTTAAAGGGTGTGTTAAACTTGTCTAGACAAGTCGGCAAGTGAATTGATATTAATAGCGGTACCTACAAAATTCCGCGATTTTAGTTATCTTCTTTTAAAATGGATGTTCTTGTGGAGTGGGACGATAAAACTGTTAACTGTGTGGATACCGGCAGCCTAAAAACTGTCCAGAAAAATAAGAAATTCAAAATAGGCACACAAGTAAAAATGTTTTTTGAGAACAAATGGTACTATGGGAAAATTGTTGCGGTTGAAAAGCTAACAGCCAACGAATATTCTTCTGATTCATCGGATAACGAGCCTCTGTCTAAAAAAATTCAAGTTCGTCATAAATCGAGCAAAAATTGTGACATTGCTCATTCAAGCTTTTCTTCTAGTGATGATGTGCCTCTGAGTAAGTTAACAATTCTAAATAACTATGTTGCTGATAGCCAAATTAGTAGTCCAAAAAAGATGGCGGAATCAAGCAGTGCATTATCCGCTGACGAGGGGACTATTCAAGCAAGTTCGGACGTAACCGAACCCTATGATGATGTAAGTGACCACGAGGATCCAACATACAGACAAACGTGTGAAGTAACAAACTGCAAAGCAGAAGTTTTTAGCTCATGCTTTCGATGTTCCATACTAATTTGTTGGGAACACTTTGAAGTGGACGAACCGAATTGTGATACCCATGGTTCGAAGATAGAAAGTGACGACGAAATTGTTAGTTCAAAAAAATCGAAACCAGTTAAAAAATTATTGCAAAGTGACAAGAAAAATCCTGAAAATTTTTTAGTTGAAGGAGCACCAAAAGAGCATCGTGAAGAAAAGATACCTAGGGTAAATAAGAAGAAAGTGGCAAAAACCTTGCGGAATAGCGGCAGAGAATATTGTTCTGTGAACACTAAAAAAATAGTTTCAGCTCGTACTTTAGGACCGGTGTGTAATAAAGCGTGGTGCAGGAAAGGTGGGCGAAAATGTGCAGAATTTAGTGAAGAACATAGACAAAAAATATTTTCAGACTTTAATGGATTGGGCAATATAAAACTGCAACGAGAGTTCATTGTGCGTTTTGTAGAACAAAAAGTCAAAAAAAGTAGTACAAAACCTGGTGGGAAATCGCGTCGGGTCTACACTAACTTCTTTTATCTTTCTTTAGAGGGCACAAGAGTTCAAGTGTGTCGTAAAATGTTTGTTAATACGCTGGGTATTAGCGATAAGGTAATGCGTACCTCACTTCAGAAACTGCAAGAGTCCGGTGTTTTGGAGGAAGAAAAACGCGGTGGTCGTAATGGAGCAGTGGCCGAGAATGATAAAGTTTTAAGGGACCAAATTCTTAATCACATAAATAGGTTCCCTCGGGTGGAATCCCATTACTGTCGGCAAAGTAGTTCCAGAGAGTACCTTAATGGAGATTTGTCAATTAGTAGAATGTATCAAATGTTTCTAAGTGAATTAAAACCGAATGCAAAAAAAACATGTCTTTCTCTATATCGATTGGTTTTTCGGAGTATGAATCTGTCATTCCATAAGCCTAAGAAGGACCAGTGTGGGTTGTGTAGAATTCAAAATGACGGTACAGAAGAGGAAAAACTAAAAATTAGAGACGCGTATGAAAAACACATTTTAGAGAAGACTGCTGTAAGGGAAATAAAAGAAAAGATTAAGAATAGTGCCCAAAATAATCCAACAATTTATAGTGGCTGTTTTGATCTTCAGCAGGTAATAAATTTACCTATCTCAAATGATGGAGCAGTCTTTTATAAGAGAAGATTAAGCGTCTTTAATTTAACCGTGTACGATCTTGGTAGTCGAGACTGCTTTTGTTTTACCTGGCATGAATGTGCAAGTGGTCGTGGAGCCTCCGAAATTGCCACTGCTGTTTTCAAAACCTTAAAAAAGTACGATCAAGAAAAGAAAATTCACTCCGCCCACCTATTCGCTGATGGGTGCGGTGGGCAGAATAAAAATTCAATTATGGCAGCTGCTCTTTTGTACACTGTTTTAAACTGCGAGAATTTAAAAGAAATCAGCCTACGTTTTTTTTCTCCCAATCACGGACAAAGTGAAGGGGACTCCGCACATAGTGCCATTAGTTACGCAATCAAAAAGGCTGGTGATTTATTTACTCCGAGTCAACTTGTACCCGTATTTCGTCTAGCCAGACAAAAAAAGCCTTATCAAGTTTATACTTTAAATTTCGATGACTTTTTCAATTTTAAAAAATTAAGCGAAGATTATAGATTCAAGTCAATAAGAACTGACGACGAAGGCAAGGATTTTAAGTGGACCGACATTTTTGAGTTTTCAGTAAAAAAAGATAGTCCGAACAAGTTGTTTTTCAAAACCAGTCATCTGGAAACTCAATATCGAGCTATCACCATAAAACGAAAAAGTGGTAGTACTATAGCTCTTTTAAAGTTGAACAAAGAACCCAGGCCAATTTCTTTGCAAAAATACAATGACCTAATGACACTTTGTAGTGGTAACAAGCCTGTCATTAGATCTCCCGAAGATGTGTTGTTTTACAGTTCTTTGCCGCACACACAAACTTAGTATCTAGTGACTTTTTAGTGAGTTTTTTTGAGGAGAATTTCTTTTTTGTTAAAAATTTAAGTTTTAGTTAAAGTGGTATGTAAACTGTTATTATTTGGTGAAACACAACGTAATAACTGGGTATATAGACTTGAAGACACATTTTGCTTTTATTTTGTTTATAATAATGTTTTGCAACATTTTTTTGTAAAAATAAATATATTAAAAGTAAATAAATCGTCTACCGTTTCATTAAAAAACATTGATAATAGAGGGGCCTATTTGGTTTTATGTACAAAATCGAACTGTTATCGTTTTTACAAAAGGGCCTATCTCATTTAATATTTTATTAAAATTAAACATATATAATTTGAAAAAAAAATAGTATGCCTGATCATTCTACATTGATTTATCTACGTTTTTCTGAAAAAATAATTTTAAATAAGACGAAAGTGTCAATGATACAACCAAAATTATCAACACAAATTTCTTTAAACCGCTCTCCTGAAAAGTTGTAAAAATCGAGATAGGCCCCTTCGTAATAACAGCGACGATATGTCTTATCAAACAAGTTTATTGGGGCCCAGTTTGTTTCTACCTATGTCACACTTGAGTTATGGGCGTAATTTAAAATAAGTGGTTTTTACATGCCGCCATTTTGTAACGTCATGTTGAATTCGTAGCAGTTTATCTCATTTTTTTAAGTTGATTTAAAAAAAATATATTTGGCCGCCATTTTGTTTCGCCCTATTAAATTCGTATCACAAACGGGTAAGTAGTCTTCATAATATATTATATAACATATTTTTTGGCATCTAAGACGCTAAAACGTGAGGATATGTAAAAACCTGAGAGGCATGGGCGCCGGCAGAGGGGGGCAAGAGGGGGCACTTGCCCCCCCCTGGAAAATCATACAGTTAAAAGACAATGAGCAAAATTGAATAATACCGTTTTGTGTTCGACACAACACGCGGTATAGGAACTCCCTAATTAAGCGCGACATCACTAGTTACCGTCTAAACTTGAAACGCCGCCGGCGCGGCGCCGGGGCCGGGGAATCCCACGACACGCCGGAGATTACCACGACTTGTAGATGTGATTTTTAACAGCCTAATAGTCTAATAGAAATTGCATCGTTCAATTCGGCATTGTTTTAGTTCTTCTGGAAGATTTTATTTAGATATACCTAGCTTGACTTTCAGTGTATTTCCAATACAATTTAGTTTGAGAATACGATTGCGAGGTGTAAATTTTTTGTTGGTAAGTTTATTTTAATTATTAGTATTTGTTTTTTTGATTGGAATTTTATCGTTAGGTGGTGGTTACTATATATACATAAATATATTGACAATATGATATTCGACCTCGAAGACCTCGTATTCGATCTTATTTATTGATTTGATTTAAAGAAGTGAGGTGTACCTACATTTTTTGGTAAGCCTATTTTGATTATTATTAGTATTGTTTTTCATTTGTATGTGTTTTGTCGTTAGGTGGAAGGTGGTGGTTATTATTACCAATAGAATCAATAGAATATAATTTTAAAATGGATATTAGAAAGTTTTTAACTAAAACAAAAATACCTGTTTCTGGTTCTGAAAGCTCTAGTGATAATTGTGTGCAACAAACAGAAAAAAAAACAAAATTAATAAACAAAATAAGTTTCGATAATGACACGCCATTGCCAGTACCAGAACCAGATCAACACCCAAATTCGATAGCCAGCTCCAGCACTAGGTCTTCGTGTAGTACACAAATCAACAAATCACCGGAATCAGGTATTGGTGAACCTGAAAAATATGATTTAGGACTTTTTATTTCGGCTGTCAACATAAGCGATATGACTAAATACAATCTTTTAGTGAATCCTTTTACACCGTTTTCTAATTATAACTTCAAGGATGATGTTGGTTTTGGCGAAAGAAAAAGAGCATTTAGGATAGAATGGATGCAAAAATATACCTGGATGGTTTATTCAAAAGCCTTAAAAGGTGCTCTCTGTAAATATTGCGTAGTTTTTAAACCAGCCATCCATAGAGGTTTTCAGGGGGCTTTTATAAAAAAAGAGTTTAATAAATACAAAGATTTATATGAATGTGCAAAATTACAGGAAAAAAGCGAGTGGCATAAGAAATCTGTAGTTCAAGCAACAAATTTCATTAAAATTGTAACTGGAAAAGCCAGTGCCGTAGTAGAACAAATAAATACGCAGGAACAATTATTAGTTGAAAATAATAGAAAAAAACTGGTGCCTATTATTTCATCCATATTATTTTGTGGAATGCACGATATAGCTCTTAGAGGAAAAGAATCACATGATGGAAATTTCGAAGATCTTCTTAAGTTTAGAGTGGAAAGCGGAGACGAAGTATTAGAACAACATCTGAACACCTGCAAAAAAAATGCCAAATAGACTTCTCATATGTGTCAAAACGAAATAATAAGAATATGTGGTGAAGTTTTAAGAAACATGATGGTTAGTGAAGTAAATGACTGCAATGCGTTTTCCTTATTGGCGGATGAAACAGCAGATAATGCCGGGATTGAACAATTATCTATTGGAGTCAGATATATAGGTAAAAATAACATTGTAAAAGAAGAATTTCTTGGATTTGCCGAGTTAAAATCACAGACTGCACAATCAATAGCGGATACTCTACTAAATTATGCTAGGGAATGTGGTCTGAATTTAGACAAACTAGTAGGATTAGGGTTTGATGGTTGTTCTACTATGGCGGGGAAGGAAAATGGTGTTCAAAACCTAATAAGAAATATATATCCTAAGGCAACATTTTTTCATTGCGCATCTCATCGGCTAAATCTTGTTGTAAATGACCTTAATGCAGTACCACAAATTCAAAACAGTATAGCTGTAATTAAAGAAGTAATTAAATTTTTTAGAGAAAGTCCAAAGCGAAGATCACTTGTTACCAATATTTCTCTTCTAACAGAGACTAGGTGGTCAGCTAAATATAAATCAATAAGAATATTTTCTGAAAATTTTATTACTATAAAGGAAACTTTAGAAAATATTTCTTTGGATCTAAATTTCAATACCCAAACTAGATAAAAAGCCCACCAGTTATTTATTTCTACATCAGAACCAGTTTTTTTGATATGCCTGACGATAATTTCAAAATATTCTTCACAATTGGAACCAATTACAAATAGTTTGTAAGGAGTGTCTATAAATTTTCTTTCTGTAAAAAAACCTACTGACGTTTTATTACGCATTTTTCAAAGAGACCGGGAAAATTCAAATGTAGTTTTTTCAGAAATATTTAAAAAATGTCATGATTTCAAAAAAATTTGACATAGAATTTAAAATGCCCAGAATAACACAGCGTCAAACGATGAGAACAAATGTCTTAGCGGATTCACCTGAGGCATATTTTAGAATATCTATTTTTAATCCGTATTTAGATTCCCTGATCAGCTCATTAACAACAAGATTTTCCGAAGATACAACAACTGCTTTTTCGTTGGTAAATTTGCATCCATCAAATATTTTAAATTTAAATGATGAAATCATAAAAAATATAATAGAGCAGTACAATATTGAAAATTTTGAGGCAGAATGTCTTACATGGAAGGATATGTGGAAAAATAAAAACATTCCCGATGACATAGACTTTTTTACATTACTCACAGAGGAATGCCAATTCTTCCCCGCAATTGCTAATGCAATACAAATATTTCTTTCTTTGCCACCTACGACTTGTTCAATTGAACTCCCAACAATGGGAGAGAATCGTTTAGCCGGTTTATGTCTACTTAGTGTACATAGAAAAAAAATTGAAAGCGATAAAACCAAATTGATCGAGACAGTACTTGATAAATTTGCTCAAGACCGAAGAAGGTTAAAATTAGTTTTTTCTTAGATATTTTTAGCGTTGGTTTGTATTTTTATGTTAATATAATATTCATATAAATAAAAAAAGATGTATCATTTGCTCCTTCACCTAAAATATTTTTGCCCCCCCCTGAAATATTTTCTGCCGGCGCTCCTGCTGAGAGGGTAATTTTTTCAGCGATTACAAACATTTTATTTGGCCGCTATTTTGTTCGACAATCTTGAATTAATAACACCATTTTACTAGTTGATCTCTATACGACAGTTAATTATGGCACATAATTTGAAATCAGTCCATTAAGCAGTTTTTTCAGGCTGAATTTTTAAATATTTTATTAAGCCGCCATTCTGTTCCGCCATCTTGAATTCGTACCAAAATGTTACCAATTGATTCCAAGCTAATACTCGATGTATGTGAAAAATTTGAGATACATTGGATAAGTCGTTCTTTAATATTATTTTTTAACATTTCACTAGGCAGCCATTTGGTTTCGCCATCAGTGGCGGCTCGTGGTGTCTAAAACTGGTGAGGCGAGGAAAGGTTTGTTACTTATAATAGGTAGATGGCGCCGCAGGTGAAAAATTTTTGGACTGCCTCGCACAAATTGACTCATTTTTATGATTTGTTTTTGTCTTTTACATACCAATACCAAGATATATGCCCAATTTTTCATTAACTAATTTTTAAAATAAAAATTATTACATAGATATAAAAATAAAATAATAATCTTTAAGATATTCACTCAATTCTCATGTAGTTTCGTTCAGATATATGTACATATATACTCTTCTCAAAGATATATAATATACACATTTTTCATCATTGGATTTTTTTATAAAAAATATTTAAAATACTTAATCAAAATAGTCAGAATCGAGTTTAAAGTGTAATAAACCTGTAATAATCTAATATGGTGTGGACAGTAATTTTTTTACAAAAAACCAAAACTGTTTAGGCAAATACGTATGTGGATGGTGCAGTTAAGTCATTTTTTGTAAATTAAATTAATGCGCCTGTCTTTTAAAGAAGCAAATTTCTCAATGATTTTGTCATAAAAGTCACCATTACATTCAGAAAGTTTAACTAATAACTCTTTTTCTATTGCCATGATCGACAGGGCTGAGAGCCTATCTTGAGATATACTATTTCGTAAGTAGGTCCTTATTCGCTTTAAGCACGAAAAATCTCTTTCGGCCTGTACACTTGTTAAGGGGATTATCAAAATTAATGTCGCAAGTCGATATACTTCACAAAATACTGAAATTAATTCTAAACTATTAATTTGTTTAAGGAGTTCTTGAATATTGACTTTATAAAATCTCGGTAAATTATGCTTAGCTCATTTTTAAGGCGGTCTTTGTCAAACATTTTTGGATACGTTTTTTCTAACGAATTTAATAGACTAATAGGGAATTCTGTGGCAAAGTCTTTGTATTTTGATGTATTAAGAAGTTTCACAAATTCCAATTTGTGTAAATCTTCAAACTTGATGCTAATTTGAAAAATTATACAGTCTAAAATTTCATAAAACAGATTTTTATATTTTTCCATTAAATCTGATTCGCTCATGCTACGGGTTTGTCTACTACATGGCAATCCGGTAAGTGATTTTGCTTGTTCAAAAATGGATTTGAGGAAATTTTCAGCGCGCAGCTCATTTAGTCGTTTGGCGGCAATGTTCAATTGTGAAATGCAGAAATCAATTTCTAGGTTACTTAACTGAAAAACTTGAAACAGGATATCAGTAACAAAAAAAATTTCTTTAAATGCAAAAGTTAAAAAAGCAAATTCAAAATCGGAAAGGTCTTTTAGATACCCCTTGGCCATGTGTATAGTATCTGAGTCTAATTCTGGATTTACAATCATGTCTTGAAAAACTAAGTTAGTCCTTCCCAATTATTTGCAACAAAAATTAGAATTTTTGATCGAGAATACCACCTTGTATCACTTGCTTGCGGAACTCGTTTTTTTATTATTTTGTCCAATATAGATGTGCCTTTGTACGATTTATGGAAAACTTTTCAAAGTTGCGAAAAAGATTCTGCTTTCCTTAATATAATTTGAACCCTGTTATAAAATTAAATTGAGACGATGAGCAGCACAATGAGTGTACATTGCTTGTGGGGCATCTGATCTTATTCGTGTTTGTAGACCGCTCAATTCTCCGGCCATAACCGCAGCTCCATCATAACATTGTGCTACTAATTTCCGTTTAAAATTTAAAGGTTCTAAGAGTTTTACAGTTAAGTTATAGAGTGCATTAGCTCTAGAATCCTCACTTATATCAAAAAAGCCTAAAAAACGTTCTTTTATTTCGGCTAATTTATTTACATACCTAACAGTTACACAACATTGGGCTTTTGCAACTATATCCGTCGTATCATCTACAATTAATGAGAAAAATGTAGCCTCCGATATTTCTTGTTTAATAGTCTCTCATATGTTCGTCAATACAAAATATTAATTCATTTTGAATAGTTTTCGATTGTCCCGTAAATACACTTTTCTCTTCTAAATGTTTTACAAGTTCGGTGTTACGTTTAATTAAACAATTAAAAACTTCCTTAAAATTCCCTCTGTTAAAAGAAGATCCGGATTCGTCATGCCCCCTAAAAGCCAGTTCTTGTTTTCCCAGTAATATAGTCGTATCTATAAGTCAAAAGCAAGCCGTTTTTCCTATCATCTTCATTGTACAATAATTTAGATAAACGAGCATTTTCGATTAGTGCATCTTTAATTGTAGTCATATTTTGAGACAAACGTACAAAACCTAAGGTATTTTGAACATGGTCTTTAGACCCTTCATGCATTTTAATCGCTCTAGAAAAATTTTTAAAATCAACGTATCCATCAGAAGTTCATACTGTTTTTGTTTTTCCCAGTATTAAGCAAGGCCAACGATATAAACGCTACTTAAAAGCACTTCCACAAATCCAAGTGTGTGTTTGATACCATGGCGTTTGAAATGATCGTTTATATTGTCGATCGTCTTTTTTATCACTACTTAAGGTACTTATCTTCGGCATGGGTCTATCTCCGCGAAGAATTTCTTTTCTCTCATCCTCGGGACGCCTGGAAAATGCCGTTGTCAA
This sequence comes from Kuschelorhynchus macadamiae, assembly GCA_030620095.1. NCBI lineage: Eukaryota > Metazoa > Arthropoda > Insecta > Coleoptera > Curculionidae > Kuschelorhynchus > Kuschelorhynchus macadamiae. The sequence goes on from JAUTXW010001077.1 coordinate 1,736,088, forward strand.
TAGTGACATAACGATATCGTGGACTGGATTCATAGTTCACACGTTTCGTTTATTTTAAATTTTAATCACTAATTCATATAAACTACTCTATCAGTCTATCAACTCAAACGTTAAACTAACGCAACGTCAAAAATACTTTAGATGGAGTAACACTCGACACAGACTAAACGCGCGACATTCACGAAATAATACTATAAAACAAACACCAAATTATTGCCGAATAATCTCAATATCCACCCACTTCCCGCTCAATCTCAAACCGTTACCGGTAACAGTCAAATACGAATACCCCACACGCCCACGCAAATATCAACAAAAACAAAAACGGCTTGCATTTGGCAGCCGGATGCGCGATTGTCATTTACCGATAAATAATAATTATTTCCATTTATATTCAATCTGTGCTAACATTAAATGGCAACGTCTCAATCATTAAGAGAAGTTTTCATCGCCTCAAATGCAATAAAAAGAGATGGAATGAATCTACATATGCAACACGACCCTTTTCCCTCTTTCTCAGACTTATTTAAAATCCAAATACCATTCAAGTGTCCGAGGCGCAATTTCCATCGCCGCGTATAGGTAAAGTCGAATAAAAAAGAAATGATATTGCAGTTATTGGACATTGTACTGTTGGTTAGTAAAGTAAAGTGTTTATTTATTATTTACGCATATTTGATGAAATTTTCATAGTGTTTGAGACAATTTTCAGAGAATAATGTATCAACTTGGAAAGAATTAATTTTGAAAAAAAAAGTATATTTATAGGAAAGCGAGTGAGGCGGCGCCTCAGTTGCCTCATCTGACGAGCCGCCGCTGTTCGCCATATTGGATTTTTACCAAAATGTTACCAGGTTATCCACATAAGACCTTTAATTTGAAGTTAATCGGGTAAAAGGTTTTTAAGTTATGCGGCGAACAGGCAGACAGACAGACAGATCGAAGGAATTCAAAAAACATGTTTTTCGGCATGTAAGTGAAAAGTGAAGACCTGAACAAATGAAGTAATACATTGAATCAGTGTTACTTTTTTAAAAATACGGATGTTTTTACTTCCCTCGTAAAAGAGAAATATTGTAATGTGAGATCAAATAGTACTCCAAGATTGTAATTGTGAAAAAATCACCCTCCAAGCTTTATAGAAATTAGAGTCGCTATAGACGCCAAAAAATTCTCAATTTCATCGGTTTCTTTCTGTCTTATCTACTCATCTGACTTCAAATTATGAGTCATACGAGAATGACCTGGTAACATTTTGATGAAAATCCAATATGCCCAAACAAAATGGCGGCCTAGTGAAATGTTAAAAAAATGATTGCTAAAAAACTACTTATACCTTTCGATTCCAAGATGGCTAAACAAAATGTCGAAATATTTACATAAAAAAGCAAAGAATATTAATAAATATTTAATTGGAAGGTTTTTTAAAAAATGAATCGATTTTTGTCTGCACACTTTTGGATTTTGCTGCCGTAACAGCCTTCTCTTTTAATCCTTTTAAAAGCAAAATATCTTGGGTAGGAACATCGTTTTCCTCGGCCCACTGAATACTATGTGATAAGGCTTTTACAGCATCGCTATGCTTCATTTTCAACACAACATTGTCATCCTCTGTTTCACTTAAATCGCTGTGACTTGTTTCTTTCCTTTCCAATGCTTCATTGATAAGTTCCTCTTCAGTTAAGCCTGAGACAAATTCTTTTTCTTCTGCCGCCCAACTGACAATTTCTTCCTCACTTAATTTATTTTCTGGGTCTATAATCTGCAAGGAGTCTGAAATACTAGCGATATCTGCAATGCTTAACGGACAAAGCCTTTTTCGAAGTTCTGCGAGCGAAATGCTTTCTTCTTCAAGTTCCTCTGCATTAATAACCTCTTCCTTGCTTGGCCACAGACCTGTCCAACTTTTTCTGGTGTTTTTTTCAGAGATGCCTTTCCAGGCTGTATCTAAATTACAAAGCGCATCTTTTAAATTGTATTGCTTTAAAACTTTTGTTACATCTCCGTCTTCCATGGAGATTAAATGATCTAGCAAGCGTTTTCTGTATGCGACTTTTATGTTTTGAATTAAATTTTGATCCATTGGTTGCAAAATAGCAGTACAATTGGGTGGTAAAAACATAACTCTGAAGTCAGGATCAAGTGGATGAGAGGGAGCGTTGTCTACCAATAACAAGGCCTTATGAGGTCTGTTATTTTCCAAGAACTAAGAGTGGTAGCTTATGTTTCCCCGAAGCATTGGAACAAGGCATAAATGTTACACGCTCCTTGGATATTTTTCGACCTGGCGCCGATTTTTCCTGCCTGTGAACCCAGGTGCTATCAGGTAAAGCTCTCCAAAAGGCCGCTGATTCATCAGCATTATAAACCTGGTCTCTACTTAACCCCATCTCCTGTACTAGACATCGAAATTTTTCTTGGAATGGTGATACTGCACTTACATCACTAGAAAGTTTTTCACCACTAACCTTTAAAAATCGTATTCCATGTCTGTTCTTAAATTTGTCAAGCGAACCAGCACTCGCCAAAAAATCTTTTTTCCCAGTGATTTTTTCATAAAAATATTTTGCCTTAGCTTGTAGTATTCCCGAGGAAACTGGCTCATGAGCATTGCGTTGTTGTAAAAACCAATTATATAAGGCAATCTCAACTTCAGGATTTTCAGCTTTCTTCATAACCTTTCTCTTTCCTGAAAAAGGATAAGTGAGTATCAGCCACATTGTAAACATTAAAGATAAATCCAACATCAGTTACAACACAATGGCATTATGTTGTTAGTTTCATGTCTACGTACCTGGTCCTTGGTATGATTTGGCCACAAAACTCCTTATTTTAAGTTTGTTCTTTTTAATATCCGAGATAGTGGATTTTGGAACACCTTATGTATCAGAAATGTTACGTATGCTTCCCCCCTTGTCAATGACATCCAGTATCTTGCATTTTTCAGCAAGAGTCAACGTTTTATGAGGCCGTTTGTTTGGCGCCATTTTTTTAGCAATTTACGACACCGACTGGTTTTAACTAGTTTTATTCAGAAAAATGCGGAATTTATTTGCATTTGCACTTAATTGGTGTCCGGAATAAAGAGGTAAAAATATCAAATTGTCCGCTTGATAAGAGGCGCCGAACTACTAGAGTGTCCGATATGGCGCGTGTCCGAACTAGCGAAGTTCTACTGTATTTAAAAATCAACCTGAAAAACTATTTAATAATTATTATATTATTATTTATCATAACATTGTCTAAGTTTTTCCATTAACAACTATGCAGCTTGGTAAGGTTTCAGCAAAAAAGCTGTAGTTCGGTCAATTTTAGAGATAAGTTGGTGAATAAAAAAACAAAACAAAAACAAAAAAGGGTCTTTCATATAGGGTCTTTCATAAACAGTTTCCATACGAATCCTCAACTAATACACAGGACAAGTCAAAAAATAGCAAAAAAGCATAGTTTTAGTTTTTACATTGTTATCCATGAATCTTTGAGAAATTTTTCAATTGTTTCATTTTTGCTGAGAGACAAAGGTATTACCTACCTCCGAAAAACAAATTTTCAAAATCGATACACTGATTTAGAAGATATAAGACATTGAACTTGGGTCAAAAATCAAGAGCGTCACTTTTTTTGGAACTGAGTGTATATAGATGTTTGAATATTTCTGAGAGCCCGACGCATTGCTGGTTTTTTCTTCTATACATAATATTATACTTTATTTTTGTAGAATATCATGGGCAGTTGTCATTGTAGCATTCGTAATGGGTATGGCACTTATTTTTACGACACTGTTTAAAAATTACCAGGACAGTTCAGTGAGTTTTTTACCGGAAACCACGTACTTGGATTGGAATACCACTTTTCCTTCAGTGACGGTCTGTCAGATATCTGGAATGGATCTGGATTTACTTGAACTGTAATACTTATTATTTTAAGCAACTTTAGTTATACAGGGTGATTCAAGGTCGATGGTAGGTTAGACATTTACGGAAAACGAATACAGTGTCGCCGCTTCTACCCAAAAGTCGTAACAATTTTAGTATTTTAAATAAAACACCCTGTATATTGTTACTTTTTTGGAATGGCTGATAAATTCTAAATATTTTCCTTTCCTAGTTTCTTATATATATATATATATATATATATATATATATATATATATATATATATATATATATATATATATATATATATATATATATATACCCGTTTATTAATTAATTTTTAACTTACACGATGAAAAATTAATTAATTTTTAATTTACACGATGAAAAACATGACATTAATTAAACGTAGATTTTTCCCAGAGGCGTGCGGTGAAATTTTAAGAAAGGGAAGCAATTTTTAGAAACTTACCTATTTGTAATGTAATTCGATTCTTCGATCATTTTTTGCAAATTCGTCAATGACGTCATCATAAAAACGTCGATGCTCCGACATATTTTGGAGAAGTTTATTTTCAATGGACAACAGCGACGTATACGAAAGTCTCTCCTGCCCCGTTGAATTTCTCACGAAATTTTTAATACGTTTAAGTGTTGAAAAATTGCGTTCTACTGATGAACTTGTGGCAGATCGCAATAACACTCGGTCGAAGAACTAGCCTTAATGAAGAAGAAGAGATTTAAACGTATCTTCTGGAAAAGTTTTTGCTTTAAATGCATCAAAATTGCAGAGCTCGAGGAATTTAAAATCATTTAAACCGTTAAATCTATAGTTTATTTGTTGCTGAATTTGATCGATTATTTCATAACAGAGGCGTCTGTATGATGTTTGAACATCTCCCACCTTGTCTCTTCGAAGACGCTTGGCTTGTGGCCTTACATTTAACGTCATCATTTTCTCCCAAAATAGGTCAAAGTCAACTCTTTTTTGGCTTAACATGGACTTAAATTTCATCCACTTTTTTAGGCAAAAAGCAATATCATTTGTTTTAGTTTGTAATACAGGGTGATTCATGGGAAATGTCAATACTTCAGGACCAAAAAACCAACATAAAAGTCTATATAAATAAGTGTCCGCAAGGCCTTAGTTCTCGAAATACAGGGTGTTAAAGTTTTTATTTAATTTTCCTATTTTTTAAACAAAATCTATGGTAATGTAAATAATAGAGTCAAAATTGATATACGGGGGTTTTTTGGTATGACAAATTCGAATCTAATATTAGTATTGCTCTTACTTGTAGGGGGCGCCACCTACATGTCTTTCTACTCCTTCGAACAGTCACAACTTTTTGGTACAGTCTTGTATTACATTTTTGAGTAAAACAAATTATTCCCTTGCCATTTCTACGTCAAAAAGGTATACCTGTTAAAAGTGGATACGACCAACCGTTTTCGAGATATTTGGATTTAAAACAATTTCAGCGCATGTAATTTTTTATCGCAAAATTTTAAAAGTTTGTTATTTTGTCCAAATTTAAACGCATCTTGGCACAAAAGCTTTGAAATGAAAGACTAACACATTTTTTTGAGGTGTGTATTCAGTGACTCAGACATAAACTAAACAAAAGGTATTTAATCTTTATTAAAATTGTTATTATTAAGTTGTTTTTAATAAAACGTTACGTTTTATAATTTTCAAAAATTCCACCATTTGCTTCTAAGCATAGGTCAGCTCTATGGTGCATAGCTCGGGTTGCTCTGTGGATACATTCGGGCGCATTTCTTAGTGTTTGTGCTGCGTTTGTTATCCGATCCAATAATGCTTCTCTTGTATTTACTTTAGTGGAATATACCAATGATTTGAACCATCCCCAAAGACAATAGTCCAAAGGATTAAGGTCTGGTGATCTAGGTGGCCAATTAAACGGACCTCCCCGACCAATCCATCGGTTTGGAAAGTTTTGGTTTAAAAAATCTCTTACCAGTAAACTGAAGTGTGCAGGGGCTCCATCATGCTGCCAATACGTGTTTTGTCTTACATTAAGGGGAACATCTTCTAATAGATTTCGCAAGTGATTTTCAAGAAAGTTTAAATATTTTTCTCCTGTAAGACTACCGTCGATTATAAATGGACCAATTAAATGACCATTTAACATTCCACACCACACAATAATGCTAAATTTATGTTGGAAATTATGTTCTACTGTAGCGTGAGGATTTTCATAGGACCACCGGTGTTCATTGTGAAGATTATTTAAAACATCACGCGTGAACTGTGCTTCATCAGGGAACAAAACATACTTATACAACCTTCGATCTTCATTAATCCAGTTACAGAATTGCATTCTCACCTCAAAATCACCCTCCTGCAAATGTTGAACCCGTTGTAAATAAAATGGGTATAAAAAATTAATGTGAAGATTTCTCCAAGCAGACGATTGTGTCGTTTGATAAGTATCTGCAATCCGCCTAGTGCTTATGCTTGGATCATTTTCGACGGCATTGAGTATAGCCTCTTCTACTTCAAGGTTGGGTCCCGATTCCCTTTCAGATACAAATTTCGCACTTGGAAACATCTCAGATTCACCAGCAGTAGTGAAAACTTGTTGAACAACTCTTCTATCTGGCAACCTTCTATCTGGAAAACGACGCTGGTACTCCGCGACTGCTTGAATTGCGACCCCATTGCAGAAGCCATAGACGAATATCATATCTGCATATTCACGATGCGAGAATATCACAGGCATAATGACGTATTTAGATCTAAAGTTTCTTAAATGATTATTGTCAGATATTAAAAGTTATGAACAGAAATTGACAGTGACAAAATTTGATCTTATTATTAACTGACATTACTAGTGCTAAGTAACAGGAAAAACGATGAGAACACCAACCAGCAATTGTTCTGTCAGGCAAGGCACACTTCTACTTTTTTACAATACATGCATACTTTATGTGAATTTGATAAAAAAAAATCACATGCGCCGAAACTGTTTTAACACACACTTTTAACAGGTATACCTTTTTGACGTAGAAATGGCATGGGAATAATTTGTTTTGCTCAAAAATGTAATACAAGACTGTACCAAAAAGTTGTGATTGTTCGAAGAAGTAGAAAGACATGTAGGTGGCGCCCCCTACAAGTAAGAGCAATACTAATATTAGATTCGAATTTGTCATACCAAAAAACCCCCGTATGTCAATTGTCACTCCATTATTTACACTATCATAGATTTTATTTAAAAAATAGGAAAATTAAATAAAAACTTTAACACCCTGTATCTCTAAGGCCTTGCGGACACTTATTTATATAGACTTTTATGTTTATTTTTTGGTCCTGAATATGTACCTGAAGTATTGACATTTCCTCATGAATCACCCTGTATATTAAAAACATTGCCCGAGAATGGAAATATTTCTGAAAATATGTTCAACAAATAATTAAAATTAAAATCTCGTTTCAAACTGTCCAAAAACCCCCTCGAACTATTTATTGCTTCGGAGTCCCACGTTTCACTATTTTCTGTTATATTCTCAAATAGTTCAATCAGTGATTCACGATTTTTAGATACTGTTAACACAAGTCTTCCATTATAGTTCCACCTAGTAGAAGCTACTTTGAACAATCGTTTGTGGACAATGGAGTCCAAAGCTTGTGTACGTTTTGTTGACTTGCAAAAGAAACAGCCATGCCACTTAAAGTAACGAAAAATACTTTACACTCTTTAATGTGATTGATGGACTGGGATAAAACTAAATTTAATTTATGAGCAAAACAATGGACAAACACAGCACTTGGGAAAGTTTCTCGAACTTTAGCTTGCAGACCCCCTAATTGTCCTGTCATCACTGCAGCTCCATCATAGCTTTGAGCAACTAATTTTTTCTTTCCATTAATTTCTTTAGTAACGTTATTAACTACGGTATATAATACATCTGCTGTACGATTTTCGGACACATTCTTAAAACCTAAAAATCGCTCTTGAATACTTTCGTCGGTTTTAACGTAGCGTATTACTATAGATAATTGTCTAAAATGAGTGATATCAGTTGTTTCGTCGAGTACAATAGCAATGAACCGCGCCTCGCCAATCTCCTGCTTAATTATTTTTAGAATAATGGTTGCAACAGCGGAAATTAAATCATTCTGGATTCGATTCGCCGTTCCGCGAAAAACGCTAGACTGCTCTAAATGATTTTTTAAGCAATCATCATATTTAGCCATTAAACTAAGTAAATCTTGAAAGTTTCCTCTATTTGAAGAAACACAAGGGTTTCGTCATGACCTCTAAATCTCAATTCGTGCTGTCCGAGTAAACAAACAACATCGATAAGTCTTCTTAATATTTGCCTATTTTCAGGGCCGGATTATCCAATAGGCTAAGTAGGCTATAGCCTAGGGGCCCTTGACTTGCGGGGGCCCTTGAAAAATTTTGAATTAATGGGGGAAAGAAAATCCATCCATTGACCATGATATAAAAATAATAAAAATAATAATAATAACGGGGCGGCCCTTACGAACCGCTAATGTCAGTTTTTATTGCGATTAAGATAGACCGGCCGACGCCGACGAACGCTTCTGTACTCTTCTCTAAAATAAAACCAGTGTGGCCAACAGAGCGCGTTTTCCGCGAAATTGGCGAATTTTTCTCCCGAGAAGCGCGCTTTTTTTTTCATAATTGCGCGTAGCCCATAATATAGCGGATTGCGGATTTCTATAAAACGAGCAAGAGTATTCACATATTCAAACTTATTTTCGTGTTTTCTTTTCTTTTCATCCGATAAAAGAACACACTAACAAAACTAGGAATGAAGTTTAACAAACAAAATCGCTATTTTCGACTTGACAACAGTGTCACGCCGTGCATCCATGTGTCATTAGTGTCAATTTTGCTATTTGTTTCAATAATAAATATTACTATATTGGGAATCTTGTTGTGTTACTTGAAGTTGGCATCAGACAAAGCTGTTCTATTTTCAGGATTAACTATCAACTATTTTCAGTAATTAACTTTTCTTAATTTTAATTAATTACTAATTAATACATTTAATTACCTTTAATTTTTTAATTTAAAAAACTTAAAATTAAGTGGCGCTCAAGGGAAAATTGGTAGGTATAATAGAGAAAAAGGGATTATCCACCCATTGCCCTGCTCGCCTGACGGAAAGCTGCCGTGCTTATTATTATTATGTGTGGTCTAAAAAAAAATGAGTTTTGCTTTTAAATCATATCGAAAAACAAAATAGCTTTGAATTTGAAAGCCTTCAACGGCGTTGCCAAACTGATAGGGACTATTATTTTTATGCTGTCAATAAAAGAAAGCGCTTCTAGCTGCAAATTAGCGCATTTTCTTGGCTGGAATGACGCGCTCGACTGTCGAAGTGGTGGCAACACTAAATAAAACTCGTGTGAATCCCAGAATTTCAATCCGTGTGGTACGATGATAGACGTTTAGCGGTTTCGGTCTAATAAAATCCACACGAATTTCATATTTAATATTAAGGTAATACTTTGTACATACTACTAAATGTATTAAAAAACACAGTTAGTTGATTAGTGCATAGTGTAAATTATACGTGATGTGATACATTATATACAGTATATATCTGTATATCATTGACTAAAATGAGTAACTATCCAAGTGGAGCCAAAAAGCGTAAAATAGCTAAAGAAAAGGCTGCAAGGCACGCGGAAGCTATAGAAAATGTTCCAAAAATAAACACTTTTTTTAAAAAACCACATATTGATAGTGAGCAATCACATAAGTCTAATTTTATTCATTTGCCATATGATGATTTACCAGGAACTTCAAGAACAAATTTGGAAGGTATTTATAATTTATTATGTGTAACATACAGGATTTTTTCTATTCTAAACCAACCATAGGCTTCTTTGTTTTTCGTAAAAAATTCTGAAATCCTTTATTTATTCTATGTTTTAAAACAAAAGCAAGCGCATATTTTTTTTTAGATTCTTCGCTCCGGCTCACCGCTAATAAAATTGAAAACAATGAGAATGACACTGACGAAGTTGACACAAGCAATTTTGGCGATCCTGCAAAAATCACAGTTAACTCAGACACCATTAACTTTATTATAAAAAATCCGATAGTACAGGACTTAAACAGCTTTGATTTTGAAAACTCAAAAAGAGTGTATGAAGGCTTATAATCACGTTACGCATCTAAAAAATTTTTTTTTTCAAAACTTCGAAATGGTGAAGAAGTTCGGCGGCAGTGGCTCTTATATTCTGTGTCTACGAATTCTGTTTTCTGTTTACCGTGTACGTTGTTTAGTAGGGATCGTGAAAAATCTTTTGTTAAAGGATTTAACGATTGGAAAAATATTATTAGAATTGAAAAACATGAAGCTTCGCAAGAACATTTAAATAACACAAAAATATTTTTGACTCGTTCCAGTACTTTAGGCAAAATAGATATAGAAATTGAAAAACAATATTTAGAGGAAAAAAACTACTGGATAAAAATTCTCCATCGCGTTTTGTCTACAATTAAATTCTTGGCAAGTCGAGGTATGGCATTCAGAGGCACAACAGAGAAGTTTGGAAGAAATGACAACGGCAATTATTTGGGACTTTTGGAGTTAATAGCTCAATTTGATCCATTTTTGAATAACCACTTACAAAAATATGGAAATCCAGGACGCCGTAATGTTTCATATTTATCATCTTCTATTTGTAACGAGTTTATTGAAGTTGTATCAAAGCATGTTCGTGATTTTATTAGTAGTGAAGCCAGATCGGCGAAATATTTTTCCATTTGCGTGGATTCAACGCCTGATGTTAGTCATTCGGACCAGCTTACTTTTATTCTTAGATACGTAATATGTGATGGCTCTCCTATAGAACGTTTTGTTACCTTTATTAGTAATACTGGCCATAAGGCAGTTGACATGGAAACTGCAGTTCTTAAAATATTAGACCAGCTACACTTAAATATTCAAGACTGTAGGGGCCAGTCTTATGATAACGCCAATAATATGTCCGGTCAATATTCAGGATTGCAAGCTCTCATTAAAAAAAGGAATCCTCTAGCATTATTTGTCCCCTGTGCGGCACACTCTCTTAACTTGGTAGGAACATGTGCAGCTGAGTGTTGTAATATGGCTACTTCATTTTTTATGTTTTTAGAAGAAATTTATAATTTTTTTTCAGCTTCCACACATAGGTGGCAAATAATGTCAGAAGAACTCAATAAAATTCCCAATGCTCTCGTTCCAAAAAAATTATCGGTTACTCGATGGTCTGCTCGCGCGGATTCTAGTAGGGCAATTATTTTAGGATTTTCTGGGTTTAAAAAGTCATTAGAAGTTATCGAAAATGATATTACACAACCAAATAATTCAAAAGTTCAAGCAAAAGGAATTAAAAATCGGTTCGAAGAATTGGAAGTTGGGATTTTGTTAAAATTATGGGACGATATTTTAACAGAGTTTAATAAGGTTAGTAAATCATTACAAGCTACTGAACTCGATGTTTCCTTAGCAGTCAATTTGTATGATTCATTAATTAAACATGTTTTACAACAACGCGAACGTTTTGCATATTACGAAGAGTGTACTTAACTTAAAGTAAGTAAACTTACAAACTGTTCCACATACAAATACGATAATAAAAGAAAAAAAACAGAAAACTACAATTTGACGAACATAAAGAGGGTGAAGTTGAATTCAGTGGTAGAGATAATATGCTCATAAATACTTTCTATGTTATAATCGATAACATTCTTGCGGAACTCAGGGGTCGACAAACTGCTTATCTTAACGTTTCAAATATGTTTGGGTTTTTATATCTATACAGGCTATAATACAGGCAAATTTACTCCAGGAGCACTATCCAAACGATTTAGATCAAAGTTTAGGAGCCGAATGTATTCGCTTTAAATATTTTATCTCCGAAATTAATTCGGGAATTACCAATCCAAGGGAAATGTTAAAATTTATAAGACAAGAGAAATTAACGTGTAGTTTTCCAAACGTAGATATTGCATTAAGGATATTTTTATCCATGGCAGTAACTAACTGCAGTGGGGAGAGATCATTCTCTACATTAGAAAGGGTAAAAAGTCATAAGAGAAATTCATTAGGTGATGAAAAAACTAATCAACTTTCTTTATTGGCGATAGAACACGATCTTCTCAATAAAATTCCAAACGAAAATATTATTGAAAGTTTTGCAACCCAAAAATCACGAAAACGAGCATTTATTTAAGTACATATCACCACGTATTTATATTTTTTTTAACGAAAATGTTTTAGGCTAATGTTTTTAGATATTTATTGATTTTTGATGTGTTTTGAATAAAGTTATTATTATATACTTTTAAAAACTACCTAGTTTTATTACAAATTTTACGTTATCAAAAAAAAATTCTACCATAAAATATTCTAAATGTTCTGATTAGGGACCCTAGGTAATTTTTAGCCTAGGGCCTCTTCAAACGCTAATCCGGCCCTGCCTATTTTTAACGACTAGTTCATTGTGTTGGCGGTGACTAATTTCCAACTGTTTATTAAGGGCGTGTTCAATTCTGGTTTTGCCGAAGACTTTTTCTTTTATGACGGCCTGTAAATGCGCTTTGGACATAATGTGTCTTTTTACAGCTTTATGGAAATTATATAAATCGGAAAAACCAGTTTTATTCCAGAGACCTTTGTCATTTTTAAAAAGTAAACATGACCCACAAAATAATTTACTTATATTGTTACACCCTGTTAGCCATTTAAATTGTTCGTATTGTTTTTCCGGATAAAAATTTCTAATACATTTTTTCATTTTTGTGGTTAAATTTTTCAAAGGAGGTTTTGCCCTTTCTTTGGAAATTATTTGAAGCTTATCAGCGAAGTTTAATATTGAAAATCCCTTTATTATTAAGACACACACCACACATTCATACACACTCTTCTTACTAAATTCTCCAACATTTTCAATGTTATTACCGACAACCGAAGTTGACGGTATTTGCATATCCACGTCCGTATTATTGTCTTCCATATCGCACCATGCACGACGCGACGCCGACGCACGTAAGTATCACACAACACACGGATAGCCGTTCAAACAAAGAACCTACTCCAACGATAGCTTCCGCCATCACTTAAAGCACGCGAGTGAAATGCAAACAGCCGGTGGAAAGTTCAATAACCTTTGGCTCGATTCACAGGAAATCAAGCATACAGGACTTGGCCGCAAAGAAGCTAGGGGCCCGCATAGGTTCTATTCGATATTCTATTGTGGCTGGGTCGGAATCAAGGCCGCATTTGTTATGCGCTTCATAATTAAGATAATATTTTAGCATTCTTAATATAAACTAAGTTAATGGTTTCCTATTTCAAAAATTACATTTTAGAAGATGTTTTGTAATATTTTTTGGGGAAGCGCTGCTTCCCTTGCTTCCATGGACTGCACGCCCCTGATTTTTCCGTACTTTTACTTCATATAAAATAGAGGTTTGGGTAGTGGCTTAAGTAAGTCCAGGGTATTTAGCTTCAATATGCAAATATAATCGATATCAATACAGGGTGATCCAAAATTATTGCTGACTCTATTACTTATAAAAGAGGATAACAATATATTTTTTCTAATGGAACACTCTGTATATTATTTTAAAAACTGAAAGACAATTAAATTTGCTTTCAAATTAATTAATGTTTCAAAAACGGGTAGAGATAGATATAGGAAAGTGTGAAGAGAAAATATTTAGAATTTTTCAGCCATTCCAAAAAAGTTAAAATATACAGGGCCTTCCGTTTTAAATAACAAAATAGCTACGACTTTTAACTAGAAACGGCCACATTGTAGTTCTGAAAATATTTTAGATCCATCGAGCAGGTCCGTTTACTCATGAAACCAAATTTTCAGAACAATTCTACCACCCGTTTTCCATAAACGTTTAACTTACTACCGACCTTGAATCACTCTGTATAAAAGACGGATAGCATTCACAAGAGTTTTTAACATTTGCTTAGTTATTTAAACAAAGTATTCACTATTTTAGACAATACGATGCCCGAGACAATGTTGCTACACTTGAATTTTTCTTTAGCGACTTGCTATTTTTTTCTGGGAGTTGTTACTCTTGTCAGTCAGAATGTTATACATGTCGCAAAGTAAAGATCCTAGAATCTGTTAATAAGGTAAGCCTAATTTAAGGTTTCTTGGCCGTTTTTATCTTATACAATGTAATTGCATCAGCAGTATCCGTAATTACCAAGACTGTTTGTTTGTTGAAGGGAAAAGTGGATATAGTGAGATTCAAAAAGTTATTTGCCCATAACTGGCTATAAAATAAAAAGTATTATTCTTATTTTTGACGAACTATCCTAAAAGTCTTAATCAAAACATACGGCAGCTGACTCACATGTAAACTGACCTTGTTTTGAATCAGTTCGACCAGAGTTGCCAGAATTATCAAGCGAAAACTGTTTTTTTAAGCTATTGGGTCCTTATGTAGATCCATAAAAATGTATTAATTTTAGTAAAGGTTGGTCACGTTTAGACAAAATTATAAGTTCTTAAATTTAAACCTATATTTCAAGATCCTTAACTTTTTTTTCTCTCAACTTACATTGAGTTTACTGAAGACATATACCTATAACAATTATGCCAACTGAACAGTGGCGGCTCTTCCAAAGGGTTATTTGGTCAATGATCCCTCAAAAATATTTTAGAAAATAAATCATTCGTTTGACCGTCTCTCCTAATAGTTGTAATAAAACGCGAACCTTGGGAAAAGTTAAATAAGCTACATTATTAGCCGGTACGGTGCGGCGGTTCGAATGGTTTCGTTGCGTTCCTTAGGCATAATAAAATACGCTATACTAAGCTAGGCTGGGCAGTCCGAATTGCCATCATTGCCTTAAAGCTTGACGAAAGTACCCGAAGATTTCACAGCTACCGAGCGGCAGCCGAACGTGAACGTTCTTTTCATAATTCGATCGGTCGCGGCATCACGTTGGCATGCGGCAGTTCAATTGTTCAAAGGTCGATATTGTTTCGGACGTTTTTAATCGATGAAAATTGATTTATATACTTTTTTTTTGTAATATATATTCTTTTATTTTTATAATCCATGTGTGAGTTGGGAATATACAGGAAATAAAATGTTGATAGTGACTAGTGCAAAAAAATAAACAACTAAAAAGTGCTTACGAACTTATTTTGCAAAAATAACCAATTTCATGGTGGTCTATGTTTGAGTTGTGAATGTAGAGGAAATAAAATGCCGGTAGTGCAAAAAATTAAACAACTAAAGAGTGCTAACGAACGTAGTTTTGAGAAAATAACCGAATTCAAGGTAAGTGGTCGCCCTTTGTCAGAACTTAGTATACGACAACTAGTAAAGACAAAAATAAAAAGGTTCATCGAAACTTTCGCAAACAGGGGCGTGCGGTGAAATTTTAAGAAAGGGAAGCAATTTTTAGAAACTTACCTATTTGTAATGTAATTCGATTCTTCGATCATTTTTTGCAAATTCGTCAATGACATCATCATAAAAAGGTCGACGCTCCGACATATTTTGGAGAAGTTTATTTTCAATGGACAACAGCGATATATATTTAATAATAATAATATTTATTTATTTGTAGTATGACTTGTTACATTACATGATGTTCAAATAAATTACATATAGTCAGAAAAAAAAGTACTTACTACAAAAAAGAACTACAAAGCAGTAAAAACTGATATTTATATTGTAGTCCTTAGGATATTAAACATTCCTAATCTATAGGTCCATTTAACAAAACAAAATAAAACTAAAACTTATTATTAAGTAAGGTGAAGAGAGAAAAAAAAATGAAACTAAAGAAGAAACATAATAATAATTATAATAATAATAATAGGCTAATGCTTATTATGCAGAATACAATAGAACGGGTTTGACAAAGGAAAAATTTTAGCTATAAAAAAAAGTATAACACTTAATTGTATACCTTAGCTTCAAGGGTACGTCTGAGGGAAGATCGAAAACCTGGAACTTTAAGGTGCTTAAGCGATAGAGGCACGTTATTGTAAATGCTGTAAATGTTATATGAAAATGATCTATTAAAGATAGAGGTACGGTGTGGAGCTGGAAAGATAAGCCCCCTAAAACGGAGATTCAAGGCATGTACGTCGGTACGGAATTTTATTTTATTATATAAATATGGTGGTGTTCGGGTAGAAATAATAGAATGGAAGAGGCAACTGGAATGTAACTGTCGTCTGAAGTGCATAGGAAGTCACTTTACAAGTTGCATTGTATGACTGACAGGCTCATATTTTTTAATTCCAAAGACGTATCTAAGGCATGATTTTTGTACGCGCTGTATACGATCTTTATCAATTTTGCTAAGACACGGTCCGTAAACTGCATCCGAAAAATTAAAATGAGATAAGACTAGAAGATCAGTCAACATCACTTTCACCTTCTGAGGCAGAATATTTCTGTGCGGATATAGCATTTTTAAACTGGCGTAGGCTCGTTTTAAACAGTTAGTAACATGCCCAGAAAACCTTAGGTCAGTATCCATTTCAAGTCCTAAGTTTCTTGCAGATGTGACGCACGATAGATTGTTATTATTTATAGTTACTTTTAAAGTATCCTTCACATCATTTTTGTTTTTGCCAAAGACCATAACTTGTGATTTTACCGGATTAATAAAAAGCTGATGTTTTTCGGAAACATCTATTATATTTTTCAGATCTTCATTTATTAGCCTACTTGCGTTTTCAACATCACTAGGAAAGAAAGAATACCTTAATTGTGTATCATCTGCGTATTGATAACCTTGACAGTGTTCTAGAGACTTGATTATATTAAAAGTATACATACAGAATAATAAAGGGCCCAACACTGAACCCTGCGGAACACCACAGAGAGTTTTGCCCTTATCAGAAATACCTTCACTAGTTTTAACAAATTGATATCTATTGTGCAAATAGTTTTTTTATCAAATTTAAGGCAGACTGCGAAAAACCTATATAATGTAAAATCGAGACTAAAAGCGTGTGATTTATTTTATCGAATGCTTTTGAGTAATCGAGCAAAATAAGAGTAGACGTCTTACCATTATCAATGTCATGTAAAATATGCGAAAGTCTCTCCTGCCCCGTTGAACTTCTGACGAAATTACTTATACGTTTAAGTGTTGAAAAATTGCGTTCTACTGATGAACTTGTGGCAGGTATTGTCAATACTAATTCACACAATTTCGACCTTCCTTTTAGTTCCTAAGCGTTATTTTTTGCGCTAATGTCATCAGTTTCGTAAATCACTTTTAGTTCAGATCGCAGTAACACTCGGTCGAAGAACTGGCAATAATGAAGAAGAAGAGGTTTAAATGCCTCTTCTGGAAAAGTTTTTCCTTTAAATGCATCAAAATTGCAAAGCTCGAGGAATTTAAAATCATTTAAACCGTTAAATCTATAGTTTATTTGTTGCTGAATTTGATCGATTATTTCATAAAACATGCGTCTGTATGATGTTTGAACATCTCCCACCTTGTCCGTTCGAAGTCGATCTACATTTAACGTAATTGTTTTCTCCCAAAATAGCTCAAAGTAATCTCCTTTTTGGCTTAACATGGACTTAAAATCATCCACTTTTTTTAGGCAAAAAGCCATATCATTTGTTTTAGTTTGTAATATATTAAAAATATTCTCTGAGAATGGAAATATTTCTGAAAATATGTTCAACAAGTAATTAAAATTAAAATCTCGTTTCAAACAGTCCAAAAACCCCCTCGAACTATCTATTGCTTCTGAGTCCCACGTTTCGTTATTTTCTATTATATTCTTAAATAGTTTAATCAGTGATTCACGATTTTCAGATACTGTTAACACAAGTCTTCCATTATAGTTCCACCTAGTAGGAGCTACTTTGGGCAATCGTTTGTGGACAATGGGGTCCAAAGCTTGTGTACGTTTTGTTGTCTTGGAAAAAAAAACAGCCATGCCACTTAAAGTAACGAAAAATACTTTACACTCTTTAATGTGATTGATGGACTAGGATAAAACTAAATTTAATTTATGAGCAAAACAATGGACAAACACAGCACTTGGGAAAGTTTCTCAAACTTTAGCTTGCAGACACCCTAATTGTCCTGCCATCACTTCAGCTCCATCATAGTTTTGAGCAACTAATTTTTTCTCTTCATTAATTTCTTTAGTAACGTTATAAACTAAGGTATATAATGCATCTGCTGTACGATTTTCGGACACATTCTTAAAACCTTAAAATCGGTCTTGAAGACCTCCGCCTGTTTTAACGTAGCGTGTTACTATAGATAATTGGCTAAAATTAGTGATATCAGTTGTTTCGTCCAGAACAATAGCAATGTACCGCGCCTCGATAATCTCCTGCTTAATTCTTTTTAGAATAATGATTACAATAGCGGAAATTAAATCATTCTGGATTCGATTCGACGTTCCGCGAAAACGCTAAACTGCTCTAAATGATTTTTTAAGCAATCATCATATTTAGCCATTAACCTAAGTAAATCTTGAAAATTTCCTCTATTTGAAGAAACCCTTGTTTCGTCATGACCTCTAAATCCCAATTCGTGCTGTACGTGAAAACAAACAACATCGATAAGTCTTCTTAATATTTGCCTATTTTTATCGACTAGTTCATTGTGTTGGCGGTGACTAATTTCCAACTGTTTATTAAAGGCGTGTTCATTTCTGGTTTTACCGAAGACTTTTTCTTTTATGACGGCCTGCAAATGCGCTTTGGACATAATATGTCTTTTTATAGCTTTATTGAAATTGTTTAAATCGGAAAAACTAGTTTTATTCCAGAGACTTTTTTCATTTTCAAAAAGTAAACATGGCCAACAAAATAATTTACTTATATTTTCACACACTGTTAGCCATTTAAATTGTTCGTATTGTTTTTCCGGAAAAAATGTCTAATACAGTTTTTCTTTTTGTGGTTAAATTTTTCATTGTCGGTTTTGCCCTTCCTTCGGAAATTATTTGAAGCTTATCAGCGAAGTTTATTGTTGAAAATCCCTTTATTATTAAGATACACACCACACATTCAGACACACTCTTTTTACTAAATTCTCCAACATTTTCAACATTATTACCGACAGCGGAAGTTGACGGTATTTGCATATCCACGTCCGTATTATTGTCTTCCATATCGCACCATGCACGACGCGACGTAAGTATCACACAACACACGGATAGCCGTTCAAACAAAGAACCTACTCCAACGATAGCTTCCGCCACCACTTAGAGCACGCTAATGAAATGCAAAAATTGCAAACAGCCGGTGGAAAGTTCAGTAACCTCTGGCTCGATTCACAGGAAATCAAGCATACCGGACTTGGCTGCAGAGAAGCTAGCGGCCCGCATAGGTTCTATTCGATATTCTATTATGGCTGGGTCGGAGTCAAGGCCGCATTTATTATGGGCTTGATAATTAAGATAATATTTTAGCATTTTTAATATAAACTAAATTAATGGTTTCCTATTTAAAAAATTACATTTTAGAAGATGTTTTGTAATTTTTTTTGGGGAAGCACTGCTTCCCTTGCTTCCATGGACTGCTTGCCCCTGTTTGCAAAAGTATGTACGATTTAGCTAACTGGATATGTGGTTATGAAGTCTCTAACTCATTTTACTGTTATGTTTGTTGATCCAATTTTTAAAGAGTATATGCAGAATGCAACTGTCTTTAAAGGAACATCTAAGTCCATTCAAAATAACCTACTTGTCTCTATGCTGGCTGTGCCTCAGGAACAAATTAAGCAAGACATTCAGTCAGCTAAATATGTTGCTGTGCAAGTAGACGAAACAACTGACAGTTCCACCAAAACCCAAATGGTTATTATAATAATTATATTTTGCCTGTCATTATCCATGAACGATTTGTTAAATTTGCAAATCCTTTAGGGACCACAGCTTCACACCTTACAGACGTAATTCTTCATGAATTAGAAAATCTAGGCATTAATAATACCCCCGAGAAATTAATTCGGCAAAGTACAAAAAAAATTAAACAGCATTATCCGGCCTCTAATTTTATATATTGTTATGCCCACCAATTCAATTTAATATTACAGAAAGCAGCAGGTCAAGATAAAAATGCAAAAGTTTTCTTTGCAAATTTACACGGTCTCTCAACATTCTTTAGTCGATCTCCAAAGAGCACAGCAGTTCTTGATGTGTTAACGGTTTAACTATAAGATTTTGCTTAAACTATAAGAAATCGTTCCATGCCATAATGCATATCAATCCCATCTAGCAGCAAGTCGGCTTGTCGAAAGTTAAACTGTAAAGGTTATACTTATAAATTATCATATAAATGACATCGTTAAGTTCTGTGAGATTTTGTCCCTGTAATTATAGCAATGTCATTGGCTTTCAATTGCAACGTTCATGATATTTGTTTATAGCAGTTTTTAGTGTAACGTTTTATAGGGTTTTCGACAAGATCAATGTTTTAAGCCTCGTTTCAAGCCTAACGGATTTTTAAAATATAGGAGTGATCTAAAGTTTTAAATTTAAAGTAGAAAGGACGATTGTATTCTATTAAACAGAAATCATTCAATTCTAAAATAGGTATAGGCACTAAAATTGGGTAAATTATTTTGGATGTTAAAAATTTAAATACAATTCTACATGAGTTTTTAGAGCATTTGCAATTTTTAAATATTTTACTAGGCCGCCATTTTTTTCCCTTCATGTTAGATGCGTACCAAATTTTTACCAGTTCGTTTCAAGATAATACACGATATTTGGGCAAAATTGAAGTATATTGGATAAACCACATTTTGATAATATTCTTTTAACATTTCATTAGGCTGGCATTTTGTTCCGCCATATTGGATTTTTATCAAGATGTTATCAGGACATCTACATATAACCCTTCAATTTAAACGAAAATTTGAAGTCAATCGGGTAAGTAGTTTTATAGATGACTTATCGGGCCGCCATTTTGTTTTCTCGTGTTAAATTCGTACCAAAAATTTAGGAATTGATTTCTACGTAATTCTCGATTTTTCTGCAAAATTTGAGACAGAGTGAAGTAATTTTGTTCCGCCATATTAGCTTTTTACCAAAATGTTACCAGGTCATCCCCATAAGACCCAAAATTGGAAGAGATTCGGATAAATAATTTTCTTAGTGATTCTTTATTAGGCCGCTATTTGGTTGGTCATTTTATATTCATACAAAAATTTTACCAGTTCCTTTCTACGTAATAGTTGATGTCCGCAGAACTTTTTTGTAGGTAATATTATTTTAAATATTACATTAGGCCGCTATTTTGTTCCACAAGATCGGAGTTTTACCAGAAATGTTTGTGTATAAACTGTGTTTAACAGGCAGACATTTTATTATGTCTATAAAAAAATAATTGAAATGGAAGAAGATGCCAACACAATTAACTAAGCCTTTGGTTTAAAAGGCTTTTTACAAAATGTAGATTTTTTATTTTGATTGAACTTTTTCCATCTTATAATGCCATATCGTGAAATACTTTTTAATCAACTTCAAAAACGTGTTATCGATGTTTTATCAGTAAAAAAATATGTAGACTCCTTTAAACGTTCCATCCAAGTAGTTCGCGATAAAATTCTGAACGGCCTATCTTCAGAAATGCCTTCAATTTCACCTAATGCTAGTAAACGGTTTCGTAAAAATGAAGATTCTAAACGTCGAGTTGCTTTGTAGGTCTGTGACATAAAATTTCTAAAATGCACCATCGCTATAGTTTCTGTGATCATTTAGCCAACAACAGAAAATTACAATAATTTTCCAGATAATATTTTAAATTTAGTTAAAAAAGACTTTCCTTGTATAAATTACTTAAAACTAAAAACTGAACTGCAAGTTATTTATCATCGTGCTGATTTTCGTGTAAGTTCTGAAGTTATTTCAATGCTTCAACTTTTTATAAATAATAACCTACAGTCGAATGCGGTCTTATCGTGCGGGTCCAAAGGTCACCAACATTATGAATCAAATCAGAAAACATAGAGAATACCAAAATATTGTGTGATTCTTTTATTGAGCTATTAAATCTCGATGGGCTATTTACAAATATACAGGGAGAAAGAAAATATTTTTTTTTTATATATATTAAATGCCGAGGGACTAAATAAGAAAATTCGCTAAATATATATTTGGTTAAAATTTTTTGGTTGGCAAAAACAAAAATACACAAAATGGCAAGCGCCTTAATATTTTACAAAAATATTATACACTTCTATTAAAAACACAAGATAATTAGTTATTATTTCCCTCGTGAGAATTTTTCAGATCTTTACTTTTAAGGGTCCCTAGATGCCGGAAAACATGTTTTCTCAATTCCGTCTGTCTGTAGGTATGTCTGTCCGTCATCGTCAGTCTGTCGGTTCGCGGAATAGCTAAAAAACTACTTATCCGATTTCTTCAAAATTCAGTCTAAAATTAAGAGCCATGCATGCGAAAAATACAGGCTATATATATATATATATATATATATATATATATATATATATATAAATATATACAACGAATGTACTTCCAACATGAAGGAGCCCCTCCGCATTTTAGTTTACAAGTAAGAAATTTCCTAATTAATGGATTGTCAGGGGCGGACCGCAAAACTGGCCACCCAGGTCACCAGACTTAAATCCATTGGATTATTGTCTCTGGGATGGAAGAGAAATACTACTTGAACGTGTTCAGAATGCTCCATCAATTGAACGTGCTACCAGAGCGATAACAAACGAGCCAACAAATGCGTTGAGGCCGGCGGCAATAGATGTTCTGTGTTTGTATTTGCTTGACAAAATGACAATGTGCTATGTGTATTTTATTTTGCTTAAATGTTAATTGGTGTTATTGACCTTTTGATTTACGTCTCATGGAAAAATTAAATAAAAACATTTTTGAAAAAGCCAAAAACTACCTGTCGAAACGTCAAATTAAATTAAATATGACAAATAGTTAAAAAATCGTTTTAATTTAATGAACACGCATCCTAAGAAAAGAAGTGCCTAATTACAATATATGTTTAAAGGTTCAAAAAAAATATTTGCGTAATTTACGTGAGTCAGAAATTTTTCGAGCTCTGCATGACCATGTTGCCATATAATAAATATGTCATCCACATAACGAATCCATAATTTGGGTTTTAAACTTGCTTTTTCAAGAGCTTCTTTCTCGAAGTATATCATAAATAAATTCGCGACTAATGGTGATAGCGAGGACCCCATTGGAGCACCATCCATTTGTTTATACATTTGCCCGTTGAAAGAAAAATAAGTATTTTTGAGGCAATGCTCCGAGAGTTCTATTATATGTGCCTGGAAATCCTCGTTCATAGTAATCTTGTCCAATGCTTCGTCGATTGGAATACTGGGATATAACGATTTGACATCTAGGCTTACTATGATATCGTTTTTTTCAAGGACGATATCTCGTATAATTCGAGTGAAATGCTCCGAGTTTTTTACAAATGAATCAGCTTTTTCTACAGTTGGTTACATAATTTCAGAAAGGTATTTCTCCAGTTTTTGTAGCGGCGAATTAACAGCACTAACAATAGGTCTGATAGGCGCCCCTGGTTTGTGTATTTTTGGTAAACCATAGAGTTTAGGACATCTGCTCGACTTTTCCCGTGGTATGATTTTTTGTTGAATTTCGGGGTTTATTGGTGAACTTTTTATTTTATTTTTAGTTGTTTTTTCTAGGTACGTTGTCGGGTCCCTTGGAACAGGCCTATAACAATTGTCTTGTAGGATATCATGCATTTCTTGTACGTAATCTTGAGTATTCATAACCACAGTTGCGTTTCCTTTATCTGCTGGAAGGATTGTGATGTCTTTATTTTTTCGAAGGTTTATTAGGGCCCTTTGTTCAGTGGCATTTAGGTTTTGTTTTGGTGTTTTGCTTGTTCTTAATATTCTTGCCACCTCTTGTCGAATCTCCTCTGCTTTTGTTTCTTCAGAGGAGTCAAGGACAGCTTCCACTCCAGCTATTATTTCTTCTTTCGGGATTTCCTTAGGAGATATCGGAAAATTAAAACCCTTACTCAATACGGATTTTTCACTTTCTGAGAGACTGTAGGATGATATATTATGTACTAATTTATCGACGTCTACTGATGATTTTTGTGGCTGACTCGACTTTCGTAGAAGATTGTCATACTTTTTCGAAAGTTTATCTGTCTTAATATTCTTATTTGATTCTGTTCGCCAAAAAGCCAAAGTTTCTATGCGATTCCACAATAAAGGGTGAATGATATTACTTAGTTTAAACTACCAAAAAATATGAGCCGGGAAAGCAACGAGTAGTCTTACCATATGTAAAAGGCACAACAGAGAGAATCGGAAGAATTCTGAGGAAACACAACATACAAACAATACACAAGCCACAAACAACTATAGGTAAACTACTCGGAAACCCAAAAGATAAAATCAAACTGGAAAACCACGGAGTGTACAGCATTCCGTGCCAGGACTGTGAAAAGTTGTACGTAGGGCAAACTAACAGGCGAATATCAGCAAGAGTGGAAGAGCATAAACTCAGCATCAGAAATAAACAAACAACCTCAGCTTTATTCCTACATCATCAGGAAACCGGCCATAAAATAAATTTCGATGGGTGTAGGGAGATTGCCAATATAGAACATTATAAGACCAGAATAATCCGAGAAGCCATAGAAATTGAAAAACAAGGTGATTTGAATAAAAGGGACGAATCATTAAAACTACCAACAGTATGGAAGACAATAATCGACAAATCTAAAATCGCTAAAACTCAAGCGCAATTAGCGCAGCAACAACAGCACCATCCGGAAAACATAAATAACGACCAACGCCTGCGCAGATATAACCTTCGGCCCCGAGTGGGGATATAAAAGGAAGCGTCGCAGTCACCAACAGTTCAGTCTCTATTCAGACGCGAGAAAGAAAGCTTCGAAAATGCCAAATGTGATTTTGGCGAAACGTCAGCAAAACTGTTCTTTTCAGAACGACAGTAATGAACGGATGTACACCCGGAATGAAAACACATTGTATTTTTCCATCCGTGAAGGAGTAAAAATCAACATATATATATATATATATATATATATATATATATATATATATATATATATATATATATATATATATATATATATATATATATATTTATATATATATATATATATATATATATATATATATATATATATATATATATATATATATATATATATATATATATATATATATATATATATATATATATATATATATATATATATATATATATATATATATATATATATATATATATATATATATTGTATATATATATATATATATATATATATATATATATATATATATATATATATATATATATAGCCTGTATTTTTTGTTAGCTTCGAGATTCTGGTAAAGCGATTTTACCGAATTTTATATATCAAATTTTGTCTTATAATTAATAAAAAAAGTTACTTATTTTAAACACGCTTTAAAATTGGAACAAGTATTCTATAATTATTTATTTATTGCCTACAAAATTACAAATGTACTAAAAAAGTAAGCAAAAAAATGGTGTCAAATCTAATAAAAACATTTTTAAATTAAAATTTACTGGCTAATATCCAGGAGCCAGCGGCAAAAGCTCTAAGAATCGGTATAAGGAATGTACAGAAACTTGTGCATGAAAAAAAAACATAATTTACTTCTGAGGAAGATTAAGAAATGTACACGAAAAAATCCAAAGGCAAAAGACTTAAGTTACAATGCAAAAATGGATATTCATAATGCA
This sequence comes from Kuschelorhynchus macadamiae, assembly GCA_030620095.1. Classification (NCBI taxonomy): domain Eukaryota; kingdom Metazoa; phylum Arthropoda; class Insecta; order Coleoptera; family Curculionidae; genus Kuschelorhynchus; species Kuschelorhynchus macadamiae. Next base: position 1,761,723 of record JAUTXW010001077.1, read on the forward strand.
ATTTATGATTAATACACGTCAAAGACTAATATAATCCTTCAGAAACTTTTTAATATTATAGACTAAAAAATATCATCATCACTTAAAAAGTCCTCATCTTCTGAGTCGTCCTCAAATGGTGCAATGACCATTGGTGCTATTTCGACATCTAGAACTCGTTCTCGATTCCACCAATCCCATATTAATTTCTCTGTATGTTCTACAGATTTCTTCCAGTACTCCGGCGTAATATAATTTTGCCCCAGCGCATATTAATTCTATTGCGTTAAACTGGCAATGGTATAGCTGCAGTCGTAAAACCTCATGTCCATTTTCCCGTAATATTTCATCTACGGCATATATTGTTGGTTTTTTAATAGATTTTGCCGGTTTCGGTAAACTATGTTGACACTCTTAAAGCTCGTTTACTTTTGTTTCTCTTTGTTTTTATCCACTATTCTAGCAGTCCAAATTGAGAAAATGTGTGGAAAACTTTCATCAGCACTCAAAATTTACTTTAAGATGTAATTATTATACAAATCAAAGGTAATTTTGATTTCAAACATCTTTCCGACTGTTCCCATCGCCATGCTTGTTTTTAATTTAATGTACGACGTTGCCATATTCATAATTAAAGAAATACCTATACATACACGTAAAACTCAATTTTTTTATGACAAAACTTATAATTAATAAAAATCCGAATTAGGTTAGGTTAGGATTGGTTAGGTTTTCTGTAAAGAAAGCGCGCGTTAACCGAATTCCGAGTCTATATTAAAAGGGTGATGTTTCTGTAACAGAAACCATATTGTTAGGTGAATCTGTCCCGCTAACGTTAGGTTAACCCAGGTTCGTCAATAAAACTTTCATTAAAACTATAATAATAACAATAAATAATTACAATTTTGTTGTCCAAATAATTTTCAATTGGTCATTTAATTTCCTTTAACAAATTGGTAAATCTAAAATCTGACAACATTGCTAAATTTTTCGTTTTAAGGCTGTCAAATTGTGGCCGAGTGTGACTTTTAATTAATTTTTTTTAGGAAAACTCTTGCATATCCCGCAATTTTTATGTTTGAAATGTAATATTGCAAATGGGTACTTTCTGGAAAAAAAATAAAATATGCAAAAATCGTCTGTCAGGATAGTTTACCGGACCCGATTTTACCATTAAAAGAAGTTCTAGTTTCAGCATATTGGGTAAAGGATTTTGTTTTTGTTTTATTAGCCAGTCATAAATATTACTTTTCTTCTAGGATGAAGTAGGTTGTTTATTTAAGATTCTTGAATGATAAGATGCATTGACCAGAATGATTAAAGATGGAGCATCTAAATTTGGAATCAGTTGTTCTTTTAACCACTTTTCAAACAGTTCACAGTTCATATTATCATGGTAGTCCATACTTTTGGATGGATGGAAGAAAACAGTAAACTTGCACCTGGGAGGAATCATGTTGAAGAACTTGCATGCAAAATGATGAACCGTTTTCCCGTCCCTTTTTTCTGTTGACACTTTTTACAGATTCGTCCTGCTAAGATTTCGAACCACTTCCATTAGAAAATATCCAAGTCTCGTTTAAAAATACCACTTTTCTAAATCTTGAATTAACATTTTCCCTGTAATTCTGTAAAAACTGGATACGCTGACTTGCTATATGTGGCAACTCGCATAAAATCTTTGATTACAGTCCTTTTTATATCGAAAACCCAACATTTTTATTAATTTTGACAACAATTTTAGTCCAATTTCCAATATGCCTCGATTTTTTAAAGCTTCTTTTAAAACTTGAAGGGTTATATTAGTTTTTGATGTGTATAAATCGTAAATTGCATTACGAAGATCCGTTTCTACACTGTCACTTAAGGCTTCTGTCTTTGGCTTTTTTCGTGTAGATTTCTTAATCTTCTTCGGTAGTAAATTATGCTTTTTTTTCATGCACAATTTTCTGCACAGTCCTTATACCGATTCCTAGAGCTTTTGCTACTGTCTCTTGGATATTGGCTGGTGAATTTTCGTTCTCGTAATATTTTATTAGATTTAATATCATTTTTTTCGCTTGTGGATGCAAAATGTTTTACTCATTTTGTCACTGACTTGTCAATCTAACTTTGATGCGACATCGCTCAAAGATTTTTGCAACTGCTGGTATCTATATGTTTATCCTCTTTTTTCATATGAGAATATCATAGGTCTATCTAATTCATCTTCCGGATTTTATGCGGAGGATATGATTACACGTAATAAAAGAAAAACAAACCTAAAAAGTTTGTCGTTGATAAATCGTATGACCCTCACGATAACACTGCTTTTGACTATAATTGATACGTTTTCTGAAACTGTCAAAATATTAACTTTACTGTGTATATAAAGACTTTTCTACGCAACACCATGGGCCAAGATAGAGTATCCGTTTTAGCAATGTTAAGTATCGAGAAATCGTTTACTTTTATAAAAGGAATGTGCAATTTTAACGGACGTGTCATTCAGCATTTTTTCCAATTCTAAAGAACGAAGAGTAGACCTGAACTCCAAGAGAATGTAAAGCTCAATTTAAAGATAAGATATTTATTTTTATTTTGCCTATTTTTACATTTGTTATTGACCTCCCAATATAATTCACCACGAGCCGCCACTGCAACTGAATACTGAATTTTTAAAGCATTTTAGTTAGTATAATTAGTTTGGCGGATCAACGACCAGTTGACTATAAACAATTAATAGAAAAGCCTTAGAACTTTTACCTTATGTAATAATTTCTTTATTCCCACTTTTTCCTTCTTTATTCTCTACTCCGATTGTGGGACCTATTATCAGCAACAATATTTCACCCCCCTTTAATTGGCAGATGGCAGATGAAAATAAAATAATACAAGGTAATTTTGTATTGTTACAGCTAAGAAAGCCGTGTACCGAAATTTTGGATCGTTGCAAATGGAATGGAGCAGATTTCAAGTGCTGTGATCTATTCTTACCACTAGAAACAGAATATGGAATATGCTTTTCAATAAACTCTCTACACTCGACGTAGGTATATAATGCTTATATTGTTAATATAAGCTTAATAAAAATACATCGATTGGATGTTTTGAATTTCTTGAGAAAAATGCGGGAAGTAAAAAAAAATCTGTTTTCCCTCTTCAATGGAAGACCCTGTAAAGGGTTTTCCCATATATATTTCCACCCACCTAGACAGTTTATTTGAATAGATACGGAAATGTCGTAAATACAAAAGTTGTGGGTTTTTTATGAAGATTTAGAATATTATATCATAAGTGCGAAAATATTATTTGAAATGTCAAATTTTATGCTTTTAATATATTCTGTCAATTAGTTTTGGATATATAAGCGTTTAAACATTAAAGAAATGGTAAGGTAATTTGCGCTAAAACATAGTGAGCCATGGTCAAGACAATTGCAATGAACGACGCCTTTTGACGTTAACCAGTCAGAAGTAATTATTTAGGAGCATTTTTAATATCTAATACGTTGGACGATGGGTTATTCGGAAGAAGAGAAACTCGACATGATAGAATTATTTTATTTACGTGGTAAAAATGCATCGATAGCTCGTAACGAATATCATAGACGGTTTCCAGATAGACTATCACCAACTTGTAGGACAATATTAAACATCCCTAAACAATTGAATGAAAGAAAAACACTTAAGCGAAAAATTAGAAGAGTGGAATGAAACGCTGAAGAAGATTTAAATTTTTTATTATATTTTGAAGGTAATTTTGAAACTTTTATTTATTAAAATAATTTATTTATCTTATTTATTCTTGTTTTAGAGAATCCTGAGGGCTCAATTCCCGATGCAGCCACTCTTTTTAACAAATCATGGCATAAAATCCACTCAGTTCTAAAACATTATAAATATAAGCCATATAAGTTTTTACCTATTCGAGAATTAACCGATCAAAATAAAATAGACCGATACACTTCTGCCAAGAAATAGAAAGACCAGTTATGATGAACCAACTAAATCTGTCAAACATAAGTTTCACTGACGAGGTTATATTTACCACTGGAGGCACGTTTAACTAGAAAAATAAGTATTTTTGGTCAAAAGAAAACCCGTGAGCTCTTCAGGCTCATTCAGGGAAGAAGATCCCTACATGTTTGTTGTGACCTTTTTAACAATCATGTTATTGGACCTATATTTTTAAATAGAATTTAACCGGACAAAGGTATCAGGAGTTATTAGAAAACGAAATCGAGGGACCTTTAGAACAACTACCGATTAATTCATATCTTAATTTGATATGAGATGGTGCCCCTCTTCATAATGTCCAGCCGATCACCAATTTTTTAATTTTTTAAATATCAGGTATCCATTTTGGATTGAAAGATATGGACTATTAAGATGGCCAGCAAACAGTCCCGATCTCTCTCCATTGGACATATTTTTGTGGGGTTATCTGAAAAACAAGATATACTACAATAGGCCAAGAACCATCCAAGCTTTAGAGCAAAATATACTGCAAACAATCGACGATTTAAATACCAAATCACCTCATTTTGTCTACGCATCCATATACAGAAAATCTAGAGGAAATATTCAGAAATGTATTATAAACCAAGTAGGCTATTTAGAAAACCAAAACATAGTTCTTTAAGCTAATATTATTATTTACCTATTTTATATTATATATTTTGTATGGTATTGTTTCTTTCCACTATTCTAACTTTTCGCTTAAGTGTTTAGTATTATGCTAAGAGTCGGTATTGTTCTATCTGGAAACCGCCTATGATATTCGTTACGAGCTATCGATGCATTTTTACCACGTCAATGAAATAATTCTATCATGCCGAGTTTCTCTTCTTCCGAATAACCCATCGTCCAACGTATTAGATATTAAAAATGCTCGTAAATAGATACTTCTGACCGGTAAACGTCAAAAAGGCGTCGTTCATTGCAATTGTCTTGACCATAGCTCATTATGTTTTAGCGCAAACTACCTTACCATTTCTTTAATGTTTAAACGCTTATATATCCAAAACTAATTGACAGAATATATTGAAAGTATATATATTTGAAATTAGAAAAAAAATCTTCAAGGATATGATTTAATATACAGGGTGTTTCATTTAAAAAAACTGACAACCTGTCAAAATTTGACATTTCCAATAATATTTTGGCACTAATGATATAATATTCTAAATCTTCATAAAAAAAAACCCAACAACTTTTGCATTTACGACATTTCCGTATCTATTCAAATAAACTCTCTAGGTGGGTGGAAAAATATACGGGAAAACCCTGTATATTACGCATAGTTTTAGATAACAATAATAAGATTAATTGTTTTAGAATACACGTTAAGAACAAATTGAACTTCAAAATGAACAGGAAAACTGGAACTGGGGAACTAGCTCTGACAACAACAGAAGATGTTAGGGTAAACAACTTAAAATGTCAGATATCTTCAAATGAAATACTATAATTTTTAGGTGTATTTCCATGCCCCGGAAGATGTACCTTTTATTAATTCAGATTCTAATTCTCGCACAGATGTTATGCTTGGCGAGGCATATGAAGTTCTTTTCAATGTAAGTGTGACATCATTTAAACACTGTCTTATCTTATATTTTTTAAGTTATAATGATACTATTATATCGTTACATTCGATAGCATTCTCATTAAATTATCAAGCCAGCCGTGATCCGTTGCCAGAGCAACATAAGCAGTTTTTATTGTATCAACAACGTCAAGTTGACAATTCATAGCGAAAAGTTTGAAGAAGTCGAATTGTTTGATTCTGTGTGGACAACATAGAAGAATCAGCGAATATTGCTTGTTTATCTCTACTACTAGAAAAGTCGAAAAAAAGGTATGAAGCAGCATATACAGGGTGTCCCGAATTGCAGTGTCCAAACTTTAACAGCGCATTCTGCATTCAAAATAAGCCCTAATTTTCTTTATAAACATATATCGGCAAATGCTTCGTTTTCGAAATACAGGGTGTTAAAGTTTTAAGAAAAAAATTGTTATTTAGTCATAACTTTTTTAGTACTTCAAATCATTCATAAAATCCCCACTCAGTTTGGAGTAAATTTGATCCCTTGTCTTTTTTTCGTACGATGCAAGGATTTCGAGTTAAAAACTAAAAACTATTTTTATGTATGGCGTTGTTAAAATTTCCATTATTGTTAATTATTTCAGTGGCAAAACCTTTAACATCTTGGTATGCCATGATTGCATTTTTGTAACCATTGAACAATTGCTAGATTCGTCTTTAAAGTGTGACATTTGAGTTTTTAGAGTAAATAAATGTCAGGTACATTACAGTTTATACAAAAAGGTAATTATCAGTCTAACTAGTGATTTCAAAATGGTGTTATTCAGTAACTTTGAGTATGCTGATATTCATTTCGTTTATGGTTTCTGTAATAGAAATGCAAATGCAGCAGTACGGGAATACCAACGAAGATTTCCAAATAGAGAAGATTACCTTGCAAACAAGTTTTCATTAAAACGAAGAGCAGCCCGTAATTTACAAGGCAACGCAGTTTTTGTTTCTAAAAATAAGGTTCATCGCGTTTTGAGGAAAGATCACAGGAAGCCATTTCAGATGCAGCCAGTTCAAAACTTACAACCTGGTGATGCCGAAAAACGTGTCAGTTTTTGCACTTGGTTTTTGCGCCAAATAGAGGAACACGAGAAATGGACTGATGAAGCCACATTTACCCTAAGCGGCTCAGTAAATTTCCATAATTTACGAATCTGGAGCCATGACAATCCACGTGTTGTATGAACTAGAGCATTTCAGCAAGAATTTTGCGGGCCCCATATTCTACCACCACGCCTAGATGGACAGTTATTTAATGATTTTCTGCAAAATGAGTTATTTCAATATCTAGAAAATATTCCTCTAAATCTTAGAAACGAATTCTGGATTCAAATGGACGGGGCTCCCGCGCATTTTGCACTTGTAAATCGCGAGTGGTTAAATAATAATTATCCAGAACGGTGGATTGGACGATTAGGAGCTACAGCCTGGCCACCACGTTCCCTGACCTCACACCTGTCGACTTCTTTGTGTGGAGTTATTTGAAAAATTTAGTTTATTCCAGACCAGTTCATACAAGAGAAGAACTGATTCTAAGGATAGAGCAAGCCTTTGAAACTCTGAGAGCCAATATGAATTTTATACGCCATGCCACTGACACAGTTAAGAGCAGATGCCGAAAATGTGTCGAAGTTAGAGGAGCTCATTTTGAGCAATTATTGTGAATTTTAAGGCCCATATTAATCCTTAATGATATTTAAAGTGCTCTATATATTTTTTTCACCATCTAAGTTAATAAAAGTTATGAATTCTAGTTTTTGTAAAATTAATTACCAACTTAGTTGTTAATAAAGAGTAGTTTCTGTAAAATGAAGTATCATCTTCAAAATTGAATTAATTCTAATTAACGTTTTACAAAATGAATCGACGATTTTAGAATTATAAACTCATCTGTCATACTTTAAAGTCGAACCTAGCAATTGTTTAATTATCACAAAAATGCAATCATGGCATACCAAGAGTCGACAATGAAGGAATGATGGTAAGTACCAAGGAAATTTGATTTTAATAGGTTGCCTGCTAACTTCTGCGATGTCACCCTGATAACCCAAACATAATGCAAATCTCCATTACAACGGGTCGATGACGTCATCTCTCCTTAGTTGTCAGACAAGCTTTTATTTTAGAAACCCTACATACGTTGTTCAGAAATTATGAACTCACCCGGAATGCATGAAATAAATATCGGAAACCAAATAATTTTAAAAACTTGCTGTTACAATCCCACCTTAAAGGTTTTGCTACTGAAATTAACAATAATGGAAATTTTAACTATGCCGTACATAAAAATGGTTTTTAGTTTTTTACTCGAAATCCTTACACCGCACGAAAAAAAGATAAGGGATCAAATTTGCTCCAAACTGAGTGGGGATTTTAGGAATGATTTTTGTTTTCAGAAAAAGCAGTAGAGTACCATTTTTTCTTCAAGAATATTCAATAAAAAATCCCGTACGGACACCACTGATGAAAAATTAAAAAATATTTCAAATCAAAAAATGCCTTTTGTTACTCCAAGACTCTTTACCAAATTTAATAACAATATCTCAAGTAATAAAAAAGTTATGACTAAAAAACAATTTTTTTCTTAAAACTTTAACACCCTGTATTTCGAAAACGAAGCATTTGCCGATATATGTTTATATAGAAAATTAGGGCTTATTTTGAATGTAGAATGCGCTGTTAAAGTTTGGACACTGCAATTCGGGACACCCTGTATAAATCCTTTAAGAATTGTTGCCAAAGCAAGACGGCTACTGCAGTCTCAGAAACCTTGTTTTTGGCGTATTTCCAGGAAAAAAGTGCTATATTGAAGTCCCCATCAAGCTTATGGTGTGAGTAATCGATGTTGAAGTCCACCCCTTTTTATAGAGAAATATACAGATATTTCTAAGTATCCAAAACTTCGAGCATTTTTGAAAAGAAAAAATGATGGTTATAGACCCAAAAAATCGAATGTGTTTAACAGGGAAGATGAGAATAAGTGCATGCTTGAAGCCCCCTATGATATATACTTATTGATGAAAGTCGTAATGGTAATGGGAGTAGCTGGAGCGTGCCGTTCTAATGAACTCTGTGAAATGAAAGTGGACAATGTTAAAATAAGTCAAGAAGTCATAATTATGACCATTCCTGACTCCAGAAATGGAATGTCACGTACATTTACAGTGACAAAAAGTGACGACACTTAGGTTTGTCATTTCAAAATAATTCAAAAGTACATTGATACAAGATCCCCTCCCTTAAACCAGCCTATCGGGAAAAATACGTTTTCGTCAATTCCAAGTGAAATTGCGAAATTTCCAAAGTTTGAGAACTTCAAAATGTATACTGGACACTCTTTTAGAAGAACGTCGGCAGCTTTATTAGCAAATACTGGAGTTGATGTATTAGCTATCAAGCCACATGGTGGATGGAAATCCGCTACTATTGCGGAAAGTTACGTAGCTGAGAGCCTCGATAATAAAAAGGAAGTAGCGAATAAAATTTTATACAATAAGATCCAGCCAAAAATCTCTTGCAGTGCTTCAACAGTGACAGAAACATTGGTTAGAAATGAAGGATCTGTGGAGTCAGAAAATGTAATACACATCGAGAAGAAACGGGAAAACGTGTTTCCAAATTTTGTTAATAATGTGAATAATTGTAATAATTGTACCATTAATATTCATTTCAATTAATATCACCGGATTTTTGTCCGGATTTTTGTAATATGTTGATGAAATCAAAAATTAAAACTACTTATAATAATTTTAGATTATTATTTCCCTAGGGATGTAAGTTGACTTACATCCTGTCATTAAGGGCAACCAATTGTTGAGTAACTTACACTTACGTCTGTCAAAGCAGTGTCAAAATAGGTTGCTTACAATATAAGGAGGGGGAAGAGAGAATATAAGACATTCTTATTAACATATGCGTATGTTAATAACGCTTTTATCTCACTTGTATCATAAATACCTATAAACTGTTTTAGATTTGATAATTCATTTTAGATTTAGAGGACACTAAAACTATACAACAAAAAATCACAGAGAACAATCTAATTTTTATAAGAGCAGATAAAGGAAAAACTACAATCGCAATAGATAAAGAAGAATATTCCCATAAAACTCTAGATTTTGTTAAACCCAGTAAAATCTGAGAAACTTACAAACAAAACAACTGACAAATTTGAGAAACTAGTTTTAGGGATAATCGAAAATTGTAAGAGCATTTTCTCAAAAAAAGATAAGTTTTTTCTTAAAGTTATGAAACCACAACCACCCAAAGTTTATTTCTTTATTAAACTTCACAAGAAAAATTTACCTATAAGACCGGAAGAAAAAACCAATTATCAACCTACTCTGTTCAAAATTCGGTTCATTTAATTCATAAAATTAAAAATATTAAATTGCCAAACAATTCAATTATTATATAGTTCTATATAAAAAAACTTTTCCCAAGCATACCATCATTAGAGACAGTTCAAATTATAAAAAATCATCTTATTATACACAAAACCAATCCTATGTTACAAACAGAAATTATAGATGCCTTAAAAGTATCGATGAACCAAAATTACTTCCAGTTTAATGAGTTTTTTTCAGCCAAGGAAGGACTTTAAGTCCACTCTTGGCTGAAATATTTATGCATAATATTGGTATAGATATGTCGACGATATATTGGTCAGTTTTCTGTTCTGGTGTGAACCTAACAAAAGTAGTGAATAAACAAGAATTTTTAATTCGGACACAACCATCAATAATAAATCAATGCATCTATTAGCACACAAACTAGCAGGATTTCATGGCATGATACACAGATTAATTAATATTTAAACAAAGTTAATTTTCAAAAAGAATTAAACTAAATAGCAGTTAACAATGGATATGATTCCAAAATAATTGATAATATTTTAAATCAAAAAACTGTTAAAAAAACACTTTCAGACATGTACCCTGTCCCACACACAGAAAAAAATAAATATAAGATCTTACTTATGTATATCGGTAAACCTAAAGAAAAAGTGGTTTCTATACTGCTTAAAAAGAACATTAAAATTGCATTTAAAACAAATAATATTCCAAGTAAACTTTTAAAAAATAACAAAGAAAAAACAAATAAAAATAATAAATCCTGAGTTTATAAATTAAAATGTGCATGGTTCATGCCCAAAAGTGTATATAGGCTAGACTGGGAGAACTTTTAAAGAAAGATTAACAGAACATAAAAGAAGTTTTATTAAAAATAAAACAGATTCAACGTACGCTGAATATTTGTAAGATAACAATTCTTTCGATGGAAAGTTTGAAATATTATGTAGGGTGTCCGGATTTGGTTGCAAAAGCAGGGTATCTCGCTTATTTTTAAAGATAGAACCTTGCGGTTTTCACGAACCTGAGCTAATTTTTTGTGAAACTCATGAAGCCGTAAACAAAATTTTCATAGCCCTCTTCGTTTATGAGATACAGGGCAAAATAGAAAATTTTGCATTTTGGGACCCATTTGGGCATTTTTCATTTGAGTTATTTTTTAGATATGACCCAAAGTTGTGTTTTTTTAAATGGGACACCGTGTATATTTGTCCAGAAATTGATTTGTCCTTTTAAAAGCTTCTCAAAAATATATAATAGTATGGGTCTATTTTAATAAACAACAACAAAAATCCTAATTTTTATAATCAACATCCCAAATTTTGCAGTAGGTAATGCAAAACAGTGCTGCCTTTTATTTAAAGTCGTTAACAATATCTACATCCTAACAATAAATCAAAATAAATATGTAATTAAATCTATTTATCAAAATATGTATTGATAATTTCGCACCAAAAAAGTACCACCTACCTAGATTTATGTAACACAAGAACAAAACAGTAATAAATTATTATGTAACAAGCCTTTCAGCAAAAATCAACTGTCGTATAAGAACTACAGTAACCAAGGAAATCAAAAGAACTGTTCAAACTGATTTCCATTTTGTTCTATGCATGCTTCGCACAATTTTCGTATTCGTTTTAGGGAATTAAGCAAAATAACGGGATGATTTTGTAAATAGCGAAAATTTTCTCTTATTGTATTTCCTAAATCTTGGACATTATCATAGTGGTCTTTGTAAATTCTATTTTCCAGATATCCCCGTAGAAAGAAATCTAAAATCGACAAATCTGGGGACCTAGGGGGCCATCTTATAGGTCCATTTGTTCCGATCCATTCATTGGTAAAATTATTGCCCAGAAATAATCTCGTCATTCCGTCTCCCTCAAATATATAAAATTTTATATGTGTTCCTAATATGAAGCAGGACAAATTTAGACCAAACCTGCCCTGCTGTCTTCTGGGAAATATTTGGTGTTGATTTTCCTGGGACCAGAATCTACTCTAACCATATCGCATCTTTCTCGAAACCAATTGCAGCAGACTACCCAACGCTCTGCATCCCCTGGCTGTAAGTGCTGCACTAGCCTAAATTGTATGGGTGGTATTTGTGCTTTTTTAGAATTTCTTGAACTCTAGTTTTTGGAATCCCTATGCTCTTTTCACTGACCCTACAAGAGTTTGTAGGGTAAGCTTCTGCATTAGCCAAAACCGTAATTTCCTCAGCCTCCCGATTTTCTTTATTATGTTTTCGTACGAGGTTTGATAAATGATCCGTGATTAACTAAATTCTTTTTTATCCGATAAAAAGTGGATATATTAGGTTGCCTCCTTTCTGGATATCTAAATAAAAATTAAGTAATAGTATTTCAACATACCTAAAAATTAACTATTTACCTGTTAAAATACATCTCAGAAGCCGCTTCAACATTTTCATTACTTAATATAAAACAAGCTAACATATCGTACTTTTCATAATGTTCGAAAGTTTGGTTTTCTTCCATAATAATACAAATATATTTAACATAAATAAATACAAAAAACTAGCGCTATAAAATTGGGAAATGTCATTTGCTTCCAAGAAAACAAAAGAAAACGGCATCGTTTTGCATGACCTACTGCTAAATTTGGGATGATAATTATAAAAATTATGATTTTTGTTGTTGTTTATTAAAATAGACACATACTATTATATATTTTTGAGAAGCTTTCTTTTAAAAGGACAAATCAATTTCTGGACAAATATACAGGGTGTCCCATTTAAAAAAACAAAACTTTGAGTCTTATCTAAAAAATAACAAATCAAATGAAAAATATGACTACGCCACTGGATCCAGCGTAAAAAAGTGCATAAGCAGCAATTTTTCCCTTTGCGTTAAGTTAAAGGATAACCGAGATACGAGGGGGACCCCCAATGCAAAATTTTCTATTTCGCCCTGTATCTCATAAACGAAGAAGGCTATGAAAATTTTGTTTACGGCTTCATGAGTTTCACAAAAAATTAGCTCAGGTTCGTGAAAACCGCAAGGTTCTATCTTTAAAAATAAGCGAGATACCCTGCTTTTGCAACCAAATCCGGACACCCTTACAATAAACAAAAGTATAAAATTGCCACTTTTAGAGTCAATGGAAATTAATAACGTAAAAACAGCCAGTATCTCTTAAATGACTAGTTAGATATGAATAATTCACCTCTTTTAAACCTATTTTGTTAAAAATATCCGTCCAGATGTTATTTAGGACTCTCGTAGGTCATAAAAGTCTTTAACCAGAAATATGTTTTATAAAAATGAAGCTGATATAGCAAATTGTAAGTTTAAATACCGTTTGTCTGATGAAGCCACAGTGTTAGCGAAACATATGTCACAAGTTGTGAATAAAAGTGAAAATCTAAAACAGTTTAAAGTGTTGTATTTGCATTGTTTAAAATATAAATGCTAGTAGTTGTAATATTAAAAGTTTTTAAAACAAGTTTGAGTTTCTTGCTTCTAAAATCGTAAACTACTTAATGGATTAGGCATCTAGTATCATCTATTCTGAGTAGAGCGCTATGGACACATTTGTGTGCGTCAATATTTGCAATGTATGTAATGATGGATAAGTTATTGTAGTAAAGCAGTTTATTTTGAATCAATCAGTTGTGCAAATGCAAATAAAAGTCACAATTAACTCCGAGCGTTACGTTCATATGTTAGAGACATTTTTGACATGTGTCCCAAGATTGATACTTGTAGTACTCCAAACTCCAATTCTTGACACTCGGACATATGTCCCCCAAAAGAAATACACTGTATCTTGTTTCTCAAATACCATATTTCATAACTATTTCAGTGGTCTCGCCCTAAAACCATACATCTCAAGTTTCCGCAGCAGTATTCTTTGATTCATGCAGTCAAACGCCTTTGACAAATCACAGAAAACGGCCGTGGCAACCTCTTTCTCATTCAGTCTTACATACAGATCATTCAAGAATGAAAATATGACATCACTTGTGCTTTTCTCTTGTTAACAAATGCTCGCTTCGCGGCCGATTGTTACTGTGGCTCTCAGGGAGTCAGGGACAAAAACTAATATATCTAGACCCGTAGGGTATTTTTTTACGAAAGAAGATATGTTTAGGTAGATCGTGACCAAATTTCGAGTTTATAACTTTAACGGTTCAATTACTGCAATTTTTTAAAGTTGGTAATTTAAATTCCAACTTTAACCTCTCAATTTACCGCTTACTGCGAATAGTAATCGAAATTATTTTAGAACCGCGGATGGAGTATTAATTTGGCTACAAAAAAGCTCTAATAACATTTCCCTCTAACTACTCAGCAAATGGGCGAAAATTCGATTCAAAGAAAAATCGTCTCTTGAAAAATTTGGATAGGACTCACCCACTTTGAGATGCAAGCGCCCCAAAACACCCTTTTTTTTCGAATGAAAAAAATTCGCAAAATCGTCTAACGAAATTGAACCCCAACCAAACACAATAGGGTTCTGTAAGACTGGAAAAACCATCGTTCCAGAAAGTTACGTCTTACATCGAAGTTGACATTTTTTGATCAACTTTGGGGTACTATATCTTCGGTATCAAAGGTGGTACAGAAAAATGTTTCAAACAAATGTCGAGATCCACATCTCCTTTAAAAATACGTATCAAATTCAATGTCATATCTCTAATGTTTTGCGAGATATGCCCGCCGAAAATTAGAGGTTATTTTGCACATCATGGTACCATTATGTTGCATTTTTTATATTTATCATGGATGAAATGGCAATGGCTATACATATGTTTTAAATTATTTTTAGGTTGTGGAAATCGAAAATGATGATAGTATAATAAACCTTCCAATACAAAAACGGGAATGTCGATATCCATGGGAAACCCCCACCAATTTAAAGGTCCATAAATTATATAGTTATTCCACCTGTTTGGTGCAGTGTCACGCAGAAAACCATATAAGACTATGTAACTGCACTCACCACCTGATGCCTTTTTATAGTACGTTTATTTATTATAAGTAGTGATGCCGCGAATAGTACTTTTCACTATTCGGCCAAAACCGAATATTCGCCAAGGAATATCCGGCCGGGGCGAGTATTCGGCAAAAGAATATCCGGCATTAAAAAAAATTAACAAAACTATGATTTAAACCGGGAAGCCACCCTGATCACAGTTGCTTTTAAACTGCACATTATCGATTTTCACTGGCGTCACGCCCCGCTGTACGTGGAAGTACATGTGCGTTTTTTATTTTATTTTAGTATCGAGAGATATGGGCTGTGGCAGTGATTGGTGGAAATATTCTGTTACCGATAAAAACGATGAATGCAAAGCAATATGCAAACAGTGCAATAGAAAAATACTTCGCGGCGTGGGAAAGAAGGCAACTACTACAAGTTTATGGAATCATATTAAATTTAAACATTCACATTTAATGCAAACAGAAATGAAAGAAAGTGGTACTCAGGGTGGACCTAAAGTATTGAAGCAGGTGTCGATATCAAGCCAATTTGCCAAAAAAATGGGATATGCACAATCGAAAATCCTTAGAAATTCATAGAGCAATAGAGGAAATGATTGGGTCTTCAACCTTTTTTAGTGCAAGGGTCAAACAACGATTTCACATCATCTGATACCACCATATCAATAAAATAAAAAACATATAATTTCAAAGTGTAATAATCTTTATTTTTGACAAGTGTGTCGATATTTGGTTTTATTTTTGTAGTTGCAACCCGCAAACTTCCTTCCAGATGTGCGTTTGTAACTCTCTACCCTGTTTTAGACTTCACATTCTTCATACTAGAAAACAGCTGCTCGCACACATATGTGCTCGCAAACAGAGACATCACTTTTGATCGGTTCAGTTCCGAATTCCACTGCATATCGACAAGCTCCATCCAACAATTTTCTGGCATGTCTTCAACGGATACACTGAATGGGCGAGCAAAGAGATTGATATAATTTTCATTATCTCTGAAGTTAGAAAACTTTCATTGGAACTCTTTTTTAAGTAAATCTAGTGCTGCGATATATTTATCCACATCTGTACATGCGCAACTCTTCAGTTTAGGAAAGGGCGTAAACTCTTTTCAACAACTGATTTTTCCATAAATCCAGTTTAAACTCAAAGGCCTTCACGGTGTCAAGTAGGTTGTTGATGAGATTTTCCTTTCCTTGCAGTTTGGTGTTCAAGTCATTGAAGTGCAGCTTGACGTACGTGAGAAATCAAAAGTCGCGCCGCCAGTCGGGGTCTAAATTCAGGAACTGGTTTCCCTTTGGTTTCCATGAAGGAGGCGATTTCCTTCTTGAGTTCAAAAACGCGTTTTAGCATTTTTCCTCTGCTCAGCCAACGAACATCAGAAAAATATGTCACATCACCATACTCGGCATTAATTTCGTGTGAAAAATTCTGAAATTCTCTCTGGTTGAGGGTGCGTGATTTAATAATAATAATAATAATAATAATAATAATAATAATAATAAAGGACTTTTATTTTAAAATATACATAAATAATACAAATAAAGTACAGAAAGGGCGAGATTCAGTTCATTTATTCTGGAAGGAATAAATGCCTGTTCTTACACCTAACCTTAATCTAGTAGATAAACGCATCCCAAAAAATGTATAATAAACAAGAGAAAGCGTCAACAAACATTACATAGCAACACAAAAGAGAAAATTAAATGCAATTCAAGTTACACTAAAGCATTGGTTATTCACACAGAATATGTCAGTCATAAACATTGTACAAATTGTGAAATATAGAGGTTAACATCAATTCGTAATTATATAAGTATTATTGTTCAGAAAATAGCTTTTTAAACACATATCGTTTAAATACAGCTTTGGACTTTATATTTTTAAAATTATTAGTGAGCTTATTCATTACATTTGCAATTTGATACGAAAATGATCTCTTACACATTTCTGTTAAGTGGAGAGGAGGGGTTAGTGTACCTTTAAATCGAATATTCAAGTTATGAATATCCGTTCGATATCGAATTTTATTATATAAGTAAGAAGGTATTTTACTTGTTAAAATGGAATAGAAAAGCGTTGCAGAATGAAGTTGCCTCCTTTTTTTCGTATTAAGCCAATTGTTGAGGTTAAAAGTGTGGCTAATATGGTCGTACTTTCTTATGCCGTAAATCAGGCGCAAACAACTATTTTATGGTCTTTGTATTCTTCTTATATCTGTGCTTTTTAGACAGGAATCGTATACGGTGTCACAAAAATTAAGATGGGATAGGACCAACAATTCACAAAGCATAGATTTAGTTTTTCTATTTAATACAGCTCTGTGTTGATATATTAATTTTAAATTAATGTAACTTTTTTGTAAGTATTTACTAATGTGCTGAGAAAATCGCAGGTCTTGGTCCATAATGAGGCCAAGATTTTTATAATGTTTATAAAATGTGATAGGTTTGTCTGTAATTACAATTTTGTCTATAAAGGATGCCACAAAATTTCTCCTATCCATCTCCCTACAGAACACCAACACGGCCGAATTTAACTGCAAACATGTTTGTTGGAGAACGCATATAAGTTTTCCAAATCATAGTTTATTGCAGACACCGCCTGCTGACCAGTGGCGGCTCGTCAGGGTAGGCCTCTGAGGCCGCGCCTCACCCCCAAAATAAAGGAAAAGAGAATTTTTTTATATAACTCTTTATCTATTACCAATTAGAAATATACTTTTTAACAGTTTTACAACATAATATTAAAAAAATATATATATAATCCCATAATAAATATTTTAGAAAATAAATTCTGACCACATCAAAAAACCGACCGTGCAAACCCATTCCTAAAGAAAGTGCTCTCGAATGAGGCGAAATAATTTTAACTTGGAAAGTTTCGACTTCTGACCTATTTATCAACGGCCGGTGCCGATGCCGGCGAGTCACCTGATTACGACAGAGCGGGATGGCGATTGCCGATGCACGCGTTTTCTATTGCATTCTTGAGGCGATAAATCTGTAGCTTGGATATGCTTTTATTGGTTATTTAAATCACATGACTAGCGAAATATTCCAACGGCTTCTTTTTACGTGGTGCGTGCGGCTGAGAAAGAAATAGGAAATAGATTGTGATAATCGCTGATTGAGGGCGTTCTGTCTTTTAAGGTGAATAAATACGCGTGAGTAAGTTTTTGTTTTGTGTTGATTTGGTAAGTTGGACCGTTCCATTTTTTGTATTTGCTTTTTGCTTTTGAAATGAATCCTATTCACGACATTATTGCTTCATTCATTGAAACACCTTTTTTAAGAAGAAGCGAAACTGAAAAGAAACAGATATTAGGTAGCCGTCCGACGCCGAAAATTTTAGCAATATTTAACGATAAGAGGCAAGGTAAAAAATATTCAAGAACTTTTCAAATATCTTGGTACGAAACTTATAGGTGGCTATGCGGAAGTATTTATAAAGAAAGCTTATATTGTTGGCCTTGTATTTTATTAGGTTGCGTCAAAAATAATTGGAGTTCAGGGGGCGGATATTCGGATTTAAAAAATTTTTCACGAGCAGTAAAATCGCATGAAAGTTCAAGAGAGCATATTAAAAATTCGGTAGCACTTACAAGACTGGAGCAAAATAGGGCGACTATTGCGGATGCACTACAAGAAAATGCAAGTCTTAATAAAATTGTTTATAATGAAAATGTTCGAAAAAACCGTTTATTATTAAATTATTTAATTGATGTTACTATTACTTTGGGTAAACAGGACTTGGCATTTCGAGGTCATAATGAAACAACAGATTCTTTTAACCGTGGCAATTTTAAGGAAATATTTGCATGCTTAATAAAAAGAAATGCCGAACTTACTGAACATTGTGCTAAATTTAGTAATATTTTTACGGGACAATCTAAGACTATACAAAATGAACTAATTGGTTGCATGCATGACTATATTCAAGAATATATAAAAAAAGAAATCAATGACACCGATTGTTGTTTTTTTGGCGTAATTGCGGATGATAGTACTGATATAACAGAAAAATCACAGTGTTCGATAACAGTTAGGTATGTGACCAACGGATCTTTAAAAGAAAGATTTTTAGGATTTTTTGACGTTAGCGATAATAGAACAGCAGAGAGCCTTTTTCATTTAATACAAAACAGCTTAGAGCCTTATGACTTTAAAAATAAATTGGTCGCGCAGTGTTACGATGGGGCTAGTGTTATGGCAGGTGAAATAAATGGGCTTCAAACAAAAGTTAGATCTATTGCTCCTTTAGCTATGTTTACTCATTGTTGCGCCCACAGATTAAATCTAGTTTCACAACAGGGAACAAAACTGATTACCCAAAGTCGTATATTTTTTGCCACTTTATTAGGAATACCAAATTATTTCCACCAATCACCAAAACGGTCTTTTGTGCTTAATCAGATAGTAGGTAAAAGAATTCCGCGAGCTGTAGAAACGCGATGGTATACACGGTCTAAAATTTTAAACTTAGTGGCTAATGAATGGGACAATTTAATTATAGTATTTGAAACTATTATTAATGACTTAAGTTCTGGAATAGAATCTATTAATGGTGCAAAAGGATTTCTAAAGCATTTTAATGATTTCGAATTTTGCCTTTTAACGCATATTTATAAACAAATTTTTAGTTGCACTGATGTACTGTTTCAAATATTACAGTTAAAGCATTTAGATATAAATTACTGCATTTCGCAAATAAACCTTGCCAAGCAACGAATTATTGAATTTAGAAACGAGGACCATTTCAAAGAACTTTTCAATATTGCTAAAAAAGCCACTATTCTGCCAACTAACACACGTCGAGGGCAATGTTCTAGCGACTTTGATATTTTTACTAAATATAAAATATTATATTTCGAAATAATAGATTGTATAATTCTTCAATTAGCGACGCGGTTTGAAAATTTAAATAATTTAAATTTCTTTGCTTTAGTCGATTGCACAAAATATTCGGAATATGTTAAATGCTTTCCAGACGACTTATTAAATAATTTATTAAAAAATTATCCAAACATTTCTGACAGAGATAGATTAAAGTATGAGCTTTCTGTATTGTATAGGGATGAACAATTTTCAAATTTAGATGTCGAAAAAAGTCTAGCTTTGTTATTTAAAGATTTTAAAGCAATTTTTGCGGAAGCATATAAGCTTTTTAATTTAGTTTTAACTATTCCCGCAACAAGTGTATCGGCCGAACGAAATTTTTCATGTCTTAAATGGATCAAAACCTACCTAAGAAACACAATGACACAAGAACGGCTTTCGGGTTTAGCAATGATGTCAATAGAGCAGGAATTACTGTCAGAACTTAGTGAAGACCAAAACTTTTACGACCAAATTATAGATAAATTTGCAACCTTAAAAGACAGACGTATAGATTTAATGTACAAAAAGTAGTTTTTTTATTTTATTTCATACAACTATTTATTTTAAGTTTTAATAAACTAAATTATGTTTTTATTATCGCAATCACCGCTGTATTTTAGTGATAGGTGTACATATTTTACTTGTTTTGTTTACTTTTTATTTACTTTTTTTAGAGTTTATTTTTTTAGTTTTTAATGGTTTAGTAGGGCTATTGGCGATGACCTCCATTAAAAAAAAAGGTCAACGCGTCGCAGAATAATACCTCATGAGTGACGTGGAAACTTATTCACATTTAAACAAAATTAACCTCATGTAGCCTCACCCTTCAATATACTCACGAGCCGCCACTGCTGCTGACTTTCTTGAAAATTAAATGACATATATATTTGAGTGTCGTTGGCATAATAATGCTGGGCACAAGAGAGAAACACTGAAGGAAAATTGGAAACATACACAGAAAAGAGAAGAGGGCCCAGGATAGAGCCTTGTGGAAGGAATAGACTTAAGGTCATAGTCAAACTGTTCAAAATTGAGATTTTTAAAATCACGAGCTGTTCTAAAAGCTGGCACGCTGGAGGTTTCAATGTTACTTATAAAGTACACTAATTCATGGTCGCTTACCTCTTCTACGTGGGATGTTCCTGCTGCTATAATTGTCGCCTCGTCCGTTGTTAAGATGCAATCAATTAAGGTCGATGTAGTATGTGAAATACGAGTTGGTTCATTTAAAAATTTGTTTTAGCCCTAAGCCCTCGAAAAGTTCTGTAGCACATTTAGCGTCAGTGTTTTCGAAATTAAATACATTTATATTGAAATCTTCAATGCAATAAAATGTACGAGCCATTGGTAAAACAGATGATACAAAGCTTTCAAAATTATTTAAAAAGTCGGTATATGATAAGTTTGGGGGTTTGTAAACAACACCAATTATTATTTCCCTATGATACATTTGTAACTTCAACCAAAGTTGCTCTATATTTTTGGGTGAATTAATTTTTGTAAACTTAATGTTTTCTCTGATGAAGAAACCAACTCCTCCACCCCTGCTAGCTCTATCGCAACTGACAAAGACATAACCTAGTATATGAACTATTTCATTTGATATAGAACTATTAAGCCAGGTTTCGCTCCCTCCAATAATATCATAGTTGTTACATAAAACTACATTCCTAAAAGCATCAAAATGAGCTACCAGAGACCGAACATTAACATGTGCTATTTTAAGCTGTTTTTTCATATTTTTTTATTAACCATCAGAATTAAGTACAAATGAAAACATAACCTACAGAACAAAAAAAAAACGAAATTTACATATATTAACCAATACTAAAATTTTAATATGTTTTGACTTGAAAAAATAACAATGTTTTTATCTTACAAATGTGTTAAATAATTTGAGAGATTACCTACTTATTTATATATTGTTTGTGCCGCCAAGAAAAACTAAAAGAAAAACTTAGAAATAAATTCTATTTAAGTACCTTAAACAAAACAAATCCGTAATGAATTCAAGAAAACTTGTAGAGTCATTTCAGTAGACTCTGCCCTTAAGTAGTACGATAATATAACATTATTTATTTCATTATTAATGCTGCGAAATAAAGGTCTATTTTTTAGTAAGAAGTTTGTCTAGATCGGAGATATCACGGATTTGTTTTTTATTATTTTCAATGCAAACAAATATTTTACCTCTTGATGTCCAACAGTTTTTTACACCTACAACAGCACGAACTTTTTTGTATATTAACGTATTTTTACTAGCAAGTTGCTCACTGATGACAATACCACTGCCCTTTAGACGTTTTTTTGCACCAAAAACTTGATCGCGCACCCACCGATTCACGAAACGAACTAACAGAGGTCTTGTTTTTCCCGGAACTGCCGCCGTACCTAAACGATAGCTGAAGTCGATATCGCTTGTCGTTATTTCGATTTTTAAGTGAGATTTAACAATTTGTTTTGCTAGTAACAAAATGTCAACACGAGTTGACATTTTGTTACTAGCAGCGGGAAGATCGGCAGGGCCCGAATTCACTTTTTGCCCTCTTCTGGTCATAACTGCACTGTAAACAACTTAACAAACTTACAGGCACTCGTTAAACGTAAAAATATATTTAATTTACTACTTTATATTTGAAATAATTACTATTTAGGAGGCAGAGCCGTAATCACACGTGTTACTCGAACAACGCCATATCTACCACTCTACACTACTAACACCAATGAAGTTCACAGTTTTTACGACCCCTTTCACAACTTCATCAATATTTGTGGATTTTGCACAAAGATTTTGTTGATGAACGATACAATAGTAACGCATCAAAGGAAGATCTTTCTGCTGTGTTTTCATCAATCCCACGAGCCCTTTATTTTTTCCTACCATGGATGGTGCACCGGCTGTTACAACTGCAGAATAATAATATCACATCCTTTTGTAGTTCCTTTAATGGGAAAAGATTTGAAAATTATTATCAATGCCCCGAATAAATATAGCTAATTGAGCGGTATCGGTTAAATCTGTGCTTTCGTCGAGCGCAACAGAATAGTATACGAACTTTGATACGTGAATTTTGAACGTCTGCCACTAACTCTTCGATTCTTTTGGCGAAAGCAATACCGGACAAACTATCTTTAGAAAAAATAAATTCACCATCATAAAAGGTTTTGATTACAATAAAATGTAGCTAACCTTCACTCTTGTTTCATTTTGAATGCTCTGCTTTTGAAAACTATCATGCTGTCGTTGAAGCTGACTTTTTAGAGCTCTCACTTTATCTTGCTGTAATTGTCCTTTGAATATCTTAAACTTTGTGGCATGCTTTGTATCGTAATGTCTTTTTAAGTTGTATTCTTTCAAGGCTGAAAGGGATTCTTGACACACCAAACAGACGTGTTTTTGATTAACACTAACGAACAAGTACAACTCAATCCACTTTTCTTGAAATATGCGCTTTTCTTCAGTATTTTTTCGTTTTTTACCCGAAGTAAAAGCCATTTTCAACGTCAAGGTAGAAGAAACAAGTTTAATTCTCCGATAAAAATACAGTATCCGTTATTACAATTATTTAAAGTTTTACACAAAACATTCATTTTTTCATTTGTCAGTTTTGTCAGTTTGTGAGCGCCTTTTTTGAGTTTGATCTATTTAAAATAAAGTATTGTTAAAAGGAGGAAAGTATTGATTTTATTTATACCTTGAATTAAAACCGTTATTCTCCTTACTTCTCAGGTATTTTGAAAATGCCGGATATTCGGCCGAATAGTTTACCATCCGGCCATAACCGAATATTCGGCTAAATTCCAGAATAGTAGCCGGACGTTCGGCTTCGGCCGGATAGGCCGAGTATTTGTAGCATCCTTAATCATAAGAATTCTGATTTCGTTTAACTGACCTCACTTTATTTAATTTTTAGATCAAATTAGTTACTGCGATATCAAAGGCCTAAAATGTTTGACAGAAAATTTTGGTAAATATTTTGCGCTGCATTTAATTTAAAAGCAAAACAAATTTACCTTAAAATTAAACCTGTGTTATTGTTTAAATAGTTCAGGGGCGTCCGGTGAAATTTTAAGAAAGGGAAGCAATTTTTAGAAACTTACCTATTTGTAATGTAATTCGATTCTTCGATCATTTTTTGCAAATTCCTCAATGACGTCATAAAAAACTCGATGTTCCGATATATTTTGGAGAAGTTTATTTTCGATGGACAACAGCGATGTATGCAAAAGTCTCTCCTGCCCCGTTGAATTTCTCACGAAATTTTTTATACGTTTGTGTTGAAAAATTTCGTTCTACTGATGAACTTGTGGCATGTATTGTCAATACTAATTCACACAATTTCGACACTTCGGTGTAGGCATCTTCCAACTCCTTGTCTTTTAAAAATTGCATTAGTTCCTTAGCGTTATTTTTTGCGCTAATGTCATCAGTTTCGTAAATCACTTTTAGTTCAGATCGCAGTAACACTCGGTCGAAGAACTGGCCATAATGAAGAAGAAGAGATTTAAACGCCTCTTCTGGAAAAGTTTTTCCTTTAAATGCATCAAAATTGCAGAGCTCGAGGAATTTAAAATCATTTAAACCGTTAAATCTATAGTTTATTTGTTGCTGAATTTGATCCACTATTTCATAAAAGAGGCGTCTGTATGATGTTTGAATATCTCCCACCTTGTCTGTTCGAAGACGCTTGGTTTGTGGCTCTACATTTAACGTCATCGTTTCCTCCCAAAATAGGTCAAAGTCATCCCTTTTTTGGCTTAACATGGACTTAAAATCATCCACTTTTTTTAAGCAAAAAGCAATATCATTTGTTTTAGTTTGTAATATATTAGAAACATTGTCCGAGAATGGAAATATTTCTGAAAATATGTTCAACAAATAATTAAAATTAAAATGTCGTTTCAAACAGTCCAAAAACCCCCTCGAACTATTTATTGCTTCTGAGTCCCACGTTTCATTATTTTCTATTATATTCTCAAATAGTTCAATCAGTGATTCACGATTTTCAGATACTGTTAACACAAGTCTTCCATTATAGTTCCACCTAGTAGGAGCTACTTTGGGCAATCGTTTGTGGACAGTAGAGTTCAAACGTTGTGTACGTTTTGTCGACTTGGAAAAAAAAGCAGCCATTCCACTTAAAGTAACGAAAAATACTTTACACTCTTTAATGTGATTGACGGACTGCGATAAAACTAAATTTAATTTATGAGCAAAACACAGCACTTGCAGCAGTTTCTCGAACTTTAGCTTGCAGACCCCTAATTGTCCTGCCATCACTGCAGCTTCATCATAGCTTTGAGCAACTAATTTTTTCTCTCCATTAATTTCTTTAGTAACGTTATAAACTACGGGATAAAATACATCTGCTATACGATTTTCGGACACATTCTTAAAACCTAAAAATCGCTCTTGAATACTTCCGGCTATTTTAACGTAGCGTATTACTATAGACAATTGGCTAAAATTAGTGATATCAGTTGTTTCGTCCAGAACAATAGCAATGAACCGCGCCTCGCCAATCTCCTGCTTAATTCTTTTTAGAATAATGTTTGCAACAGCGGAAATTAAATCATTCTGGATTCGATTCGACGTTCCGCGAAAAACGCTAGACTGCTCTAAATGATTTTTAAAGCAATCATCATATTTAGCCATTAAACTAAGTAAATTTTGAAAATTTCTTCTATTTGAAGAAACCCTTGTTTCGTCATGACCTCTAAATCCCAATTCGTGCTGTCCGAGAAAACAAACAACATCGATAGGCCTTCTTAATATTTGCCTATTTTTATCGACTAGTTCATTGTTTTGGCGGTGACTAATTTCCAACTGTTCATTAGGGCGTGCTCAATTCTGGTTTTGCCGAAGACTTTTTCTTTTATGACTCCTGTAAATGCGCTTTGGACACAATGTGTCTTTTTACAGCTTTATGGAAATTGTTTAAATCGGAAAAAACAGTTGTATTCCAGAGACCTTTTTCATTTTCAAAAAGTAAACATGGCCAACAAAATAATTTAATTATATTAATAATACAGTTTTTCATTTTTGTGGTTAAATTTTTCATAGGCGGTTTTGCCCTTCCTTTGGAAGTTATTTGAAGCTTATCAGCGAAGTTTAATGTTCAAAATCCCTTTATCATTAAGACACACACACTACACATTCACACACACTCTTCTTACTAAATTCTCCAACATTTTCAACGTTATTACCGACAGCCGAAGTTGACGGTATTTGCATATCCACTTGCGTATTATTGTCTTCCATATCGCACCATGCACGACGCGACGTACGTATTACACAGCACACGGATAGCCGTTCAAACAAAGAACCTACTACAACGACAGCTTTCGCTCCCACTTAAAGCACGCGACTGAAATGCAAAAATTGCAAACAGCCGGTGGAAAGTTCAGTACACCTCTGGCTCGATTCACAGGAAGTCAAGCATACAGGATTTGGCTGCAGAAAAGCTAGCGGCCCGCAGAGGTTCTCTTCGATATTCTATTGTGGCTGAGTCGGAGTCAAGTCCGCATTTAGTGTGGGCTTGATAATTAAGATAATATTTTAGCATTTTTAATATAAACTAAATTAATGGTTTCCTATTTCAAAAATCATATTTTAAAAGATGTTTTTCAATTTTTTTTGGGGAAGCACTGCTTCCCTTGCTTCCATGGACTGCACGCTCCTGAAATAGTTGTAGTATACAATTAAAATATTAATGCATAGATTCTCCATAATAGCTCAATAACTTTTCCTCGATGTTCTAAGATATTTTCTCTAATTATTATCGTTTTTAGAAATTGTGAACAGACTACATGCGAGGGGATCTGATAAGCCAGGATTATTTTGTGATTGTCTTCCCTCATGCACCGAACCTGAATATAATCTAGTTTCAAACAAGAAAATGTAAGATTCATATTTTTGGAGACGGAATAACCTAATTAGCCATTGAAATTGAGACGAGGAAAAACTTATAATCTCGCCTCGTCTGGACTTTTGGTAAAAGAGACCCTCACCTTATACATAAAGTCAAAGGATATTACAGCATCAACATCAAACATCAGTGTTTTTTAGAAAACGAAATGTCTTTCTTATATTTTTAATGATTTTAAATTTAGATTTTGGTTTTGTGCATTTTAATAATAATCATAAGCATAATAATACCATATGTCTACGTGACATTTTAGTCTTCCCTTATGACATAGATTACTCTGTAAAAATATTGACTGCTAATTCTGGAACACTCTGTATATTTCTCAAAAAAAGGCAGAAATAACAAATTCGTACCAAATCGGAATTTTACACTATTAGTAGGGATGCGACAATAGTAAAAAGTATCGATATCGATACCGAAACTTTTTTGCCAAGTATCGATTCCTACCTATGCTTGTTTAAAAATATCCATAATGTTAGGTATCGTATCGGTATGCGGTATCGAAAGTTTATACATTTTTAAAAATGAAAGTATATATTTTATTATATTTTGTGTTGCGTAGGACATAGACTTAATAATAAAATAGACTATAAAATACTGATAAAAAAACACAAATAAAATATAATTAATAATCTCAACATAAAATACAATACCATCAATGGTTTGTTTGTTTAAAACCAATCCTCTTCAGATAAGAAACCAACAAAACAGCCTAAAGATTCCTAGCCCAATAATGCTTTAGCTAAAGCATAATAGATGGCAGTGGTAATATAATAATTAAATATTTTTGATACCGATACTGCTATCGATACGAACTTGGAATCGTTCTAAAAATATCGATGTCAAAAATACTCGGTACTACAGCAAAAGTATCGATACTTTCAAAGTATTGAAGTAACGTTAGTATCCCTAATTACTAGTACTAAATGTTTGTTCTAACTTATAATTTTATATTTCATAGCTTCAATAAGTCAACTAGTGGCATCAGTATTAAAATGCAAGCGCTTCCAACGTCTAGGTTTAGGCGTATTGTGGAGAAAAGTGCCCTGGATTTGGTAGGTAAGTAAGTAGGTAGAAACTGAAGTTCTATAAAAATCTCTCAAACTCTATTTAGAAGGATGTAAAACCGATTTTTTCATTAAACAAATTTTACTAGTAATTAAGCTCACTCAGTCACACTCTGTCGAGTGTCGGTAATCGACATCGACTTGTCGCACAGGAATCTAAGTATACTAAAAGAATAAAGAAAGCAAAATAACAAATCAAAATAGTATACAGTAAGTATCCAAGATTTGAATTACATGTATTGCTGTCTTGAAACGTATTATTGCTGGAAAGATGGTTAAACTAGGAAAGCTGTAGACAATTTCATTATAAATTTGATCCTGACTAAAAATTTCAATTATGTTCGGTGATAGTGTATTTTTCATTTTTTGAAAGAACTCATTAAGTGCTTTTAAGACTAAGTTAATATTTTTCTTAAGGTTTAAAAACCAAACATACTGTTTTTTCATAGTAGGCTTTGACTACGTCCATAATGAAACAATAGTAAAGGCATACTTTCTAACATTGAACTAATTATTAAATTAAGCAAGACTCTTGATTGAAAATTCATAAAGGATTTTTTAAAAACGAATGGCACATGTCTGCCTCCATTTTCCTCTCATTTCTCACACACTCCTAAAACTTTATCGGTAACTCTCCTTAAGGTGATTCCGTTGATTCTAATAAGATAATCTCGTACCCTCTGTTCTTTGCGATTTTTTGGTGGAAAAAATTCATACACAGTTTTACGTACCCCCATAAATAAAAATCCGGAGGTGTAAGGTCTGGTGACCTCACCGGCCAAGCATTGAACCTGTCTGTCCAAAGAACTCTACACTGAAAACCAGGTATTTCTCGGCATTGTTGTTTGTTCTTCAGTTTTCCTCACCGCCGTTCTTGGGTTATTCTTGTCATTTTCTACGATAACTGCGTCTCTTTCATCATTATTTTTTAAGTAGGTCCTAGGTTTAGAAAAAGAACCATAAGGTAGCAAAATGGTAACTAAGAATCTAAACTGCCTTTCGTTGGAATGATGTCGTTCCGGAAATTGTCTTCGTATTCACGTACTGCAACTGTACAGGGTGTCCGGATTTGGTTGCAAAAGCAGGGTATCTCGCTTATTTTTAAAGATAGAACCTTGCGGTTTCACAAACCTGAACTAATTTTTTGTGAAACTCATGAAGCCGTAAACAAAATTTTCATAGCCTTCTTCGTTTATGAGATACAGGGCGAAATAGAAAATTTTGCATTTTGGGACCCCCCTCGTATCTCGGTTATCCTTTAACTTAACGCAAAGAGAAACATTGCTGCTTATGCAGTTTTTTACGCTGGATCCAGTGGCGTAGTCATATTTTTCATTTGAGTTGTTATTTTGTAGATATGACCCAAAGTTGTGTTTTTTTAAATGGGACACCCTGTATATTTGTCCAGAAATTGATTTGTCCTTTTAAAAGCTTCTCAAAAATATATAATAGTATGGGTCTATTTTAATAAACAACAACAAAAATCCTAATTTTTATAATTATCATCCCAAATTTTGCAGTAGGCCATGCAAAACAATGCTGCTTTTTATTTAAAGCCGTTAACAATAACTACATCCTAACAATAAATCAAAATAAATATGTAATTAAATCTATTTATCAAAATATGTATTGATAATTTCGTACCAAAAAAGTACCACCTACCTAGATTTATGTAACACAAGAACGAAACAGTAATAAATTATTATGTAACAAGCCTTTCAGCAAAAATCGACTGTCGTATAAGAACTACAGTAACCAGGAAATCAAAAGAACTGGTCAAACTGATTTCCATTTTGTTCTATGCATGCTTCGCACAATTTTCGTATTCGTTTTAGGGAATTAAGCAAAATAACGGGATGATTTTGTAAATAGCGAAAATTTTCTCTTATTGCATTTCCTAAATCTTGGACATTATCATAGTGGTTTTGTAAATTCTATTTTCCAGATATCCATATAGAAAGAAATCTAAAATCGACACAACCATCTTATAGGACAATTTGTTCCGATCCATTGATTGGTAAAATTATTGTCCAGAAATAATCTCGTCATTCCAGAATTGTGTGCAGGAGCACCGTCCTGTTGAAAATAAAAATTATATGTGTTCCTAATATGAAGGAGGACACATTTAGACCAAACCTGCCCTGCTGCCTTCTGGGAAATATTTGGTGTTGATTTTCCTGGGACCAGAATCTACTATTGTGCCTATTGAGTATACCAGAATTACTGAAATGTGCTTCGTCTGACCATATAACCTTCCTTTCAAAATCTCTAACCATATCGCATCTTTCTCGAAACCAATTGCAGAAGACTACCCGACGCTCTGCATCCCCTGGCTGTAAGTGCTGCACGAGCCTAAATTTGTATGGGTGGTATTTGTGCTTTTTTAGGATTTCTTGAACTCTAGTTTTTGGAATCCTTATGCT
Organism: Kuschelorhynchus macadamiae; assembly: GCA_030620095.1. Classification (NCBI taxonomy): domain Eukaryota; kingdom Metazoa; phylum Arthropoda; class Insecta; order Coleoptera; family Curculionidae; genus Kuschelorhynchus; species Kuschelorhynchus macadamiae. Next base: position 1,791,903 of record JAUTXW010001077.1, read on the forward strand.
CTTTTCACTGGCCCTACAAGAGTTTGTAGGGTAAGCTTCTGCATTAGCCAAAACCGTAATTTCCTCAGTCTCCCGATTTTCTTTATTATATGTTTTCATACGAGGTTTGAAAAATGATCCGTGATTAAGTAAATTCTTTTTTATCCGATAAAAAGTGGATATATTAGGTGCCTCCTTTCTGGATATCTAAATAAAAATTAAGCAATAGTATTTCAACATAACTAAAAATTAACTATTTACCTGTTAAAATACATCTCAGAAGCCGCTACAACATTTTCATTACTTAATATAAAACAAGCTAACATATCGTACTTTCCATAATGTTCGAAAGTTTGGTTTTCTTCCATAATAATACAAATATATTTTTACACAATAAATAAATACAAAAAACTAGCGCTATATTTTATATACGCGTACAAAATTGGGAAATGTCATTTGCTTCCAAGAAAACAAAAGAAAACGGCATCGTTTTGCATGGCCTACTGCAAAATTTGGGATGATAATTATAAAAATTAGGATTTTTGTTGTTGTTTATTAAAATAGACCCATACTATTATATATTTTTGAGAAGCTTTTAAAAGGACAAATCAATTTCTGGACAAATATACAGGGTGTCCCATTTAAAAAACCACAACTTTGGGTCATATCTAAAAAATAACAACTCAAATGAAAAATATAACCACTGGATCCAGCGTAAAAAACTGCATAATCAGCAATTTTTCCCTTTGCGTTAAGTTAAAGGATAACCGAGATACGAGGGGGGTCCCAAAATGCAAAATTTTCTATTTCGCCCTGTATCTCATAAACGAAGAAGGCTATGAAAATTTTGTTTACGGCTTCATGAGTTTCACAAAAAATTAGCTCAGGTTCGTGAAAACCGCAAGGTTCTATCTTTAAAAATAAGCGAGACATCCTGCTTTTGCAACCAAATCCGGACACCCTGTACATTCCTGCTAGCTTTAAAATAGACTTCTATCATATCTAATTTTTCTTCGTTGAACTAAGTAGTGGGCATGCTACTAAACATTAGAAACTAATGTGAAAGTACAAAAATAAAGGATTTGAAGGTACCTCAAAAAAGGCGAATTCCAAGCATCTTTCTTTTGTTTCATTATGGCAGCCAGTCGTGATCAAGGCCTACTATGAAGAAAGGAACAGAATTTTTTGTGCTTAAGGAAAATAATAGTCTCGACTTGTAAAATATCAATTGAAAGCTCTTGATGAGTTCTTTCGAAAAATGCATAATTCAATATGGCGAATATAAGAATTTTGAAAATTTGTACCTAAACATAAAATTGATAATTATTATTGCTTACTAGTAGTATGTGTAAAATTGCGATTACACTCTGTAATGTAGTTGTTTTGCTCAATCAGTAGGTATAGTCTTTATAAACAAAAAAATAAATTCATTACTATCTATACTAGAACTTACCTTCTACAGCAGTTGCATAATGTTGAAAATAAAGGTCTGATCATCTCAAAAAAACAGGTTGATACATCTTATAAGGACATACGTCCCGAAGTGCCGACTATAGTTTGAGCTAATTAAAATGCAATCCTTTTCTAAGATTTTACGACCTATAGTTGTACCCCCCGGTGAAAATATTATAATTTCTTATTCAAGCTTTAAAAGAAAAGCAATTTTTTCATAAGAGAAATATTCTTTTGAATTTTGTATATTTCATTAAGAATTATTATTATGAACTTGTTGATATTTAAATAAAAGATTTCGTTTCGTGTGCTTACATATATTTATGATTTATAACCTTTTTTGTTTCAGTTTCTATTGGAGGAGCAGCTGGTCTTTTTATCGGAGCTTCAATATTAAGTATTATAGAAATTTTTTACTTGCTTATTTACTAATTTAGGATCTGATTAGCGATCGAAACTAGATGTCCTGCTTCTATTAAGGTTTTTGCTCTAATACTAGTACATCGTTGAAGATACTAAATGGTTGTGAAACGCTGTACTAGTGGAAACTATTCTTTAACCTCATATTTATGGTAATAAAATAAATAATAAAATTTGGTATTTTTGTATAGCGATTTAAGGAAGTTAAGCTTAAAAATCAAGTTGAAAAATTTAGTAGGTAACATCTTTTGTTAATAATAATTGTTTAAATAGTTTTTTATCCTTTCCTGTTTTTTTTGCCTTTCAACTAAAAATTAATTTGCTTTGATGATCACCAAAAGTTATTGCTTTAAAAAAAAAACGAAGAATAAATAACTAAAAATTAAAAAATGTATTAACAAAACCAGAAAATCAAAAACATTTTCAAAATTACAATTTATTAAAGTTCAATACAATTTCTTAGTTTCTAGCATATTGGAAATAAACTAAAGTGTATTCACGACGAAATTTTATTATTAAATGCAAATGGAATTTAATGTTTTAAAAACTAATTATATTCGTAAATTTTAAAGAAAAACCAAATTCAATTTAATATCTACAATCGTTTCCGAAATATTAAATAAAAACGAAATTTTTTAATTTTCTTTAACTCCCTGTATCTTGAATTTCACACACGTCCGTAGAATATTTCATATATATATATATATATATATATATATATATATATATATATATATATATATATATATATATATATATATATATATATATATATATATATATATATATATATATATATATATATATATATATATATATATATATATATATATATATATATATATATATATATATATATATATATATATATATATATATATATATATATATATATATATATATATATATATATATATATATATATATATATATATATATATATATATATATATATATATATATATATATATATATATATATATATAGTCTAGTCAATTTTATTACGCTAAGCCTATATCTACCCACTCTCTGGGTGTAGGCCTTCTTCAATCTTGTCCATTTCTCTCTTTTTGTAGCTTTTGCCATCAGGTTTGCTTCTGCATGTCTCTGGAAATCATCAGGCCGGCGGCAACCAGATCTTCCCATGCTTTTTTTGTTTCTCTTGGTTGCCACCCCAGTAAGTGTTTCGTCCATTTCTCAACTCGCAAACGAGGCAAGTGACCAACCAGACCATTACCACTTAAGTTCGGAAACTGTCTTTAGAATCTCCGTCACTTTGGTCTGTGCTAGGATCCGGGTGTTTCTTTTACGGTATATTACTTTAATACTTACCATCTGTTAAGTCCTTTATTGTAAGTACTACACTAAGATTAGGTTAATAGCAGCAGATATTTGGTTTCTAAAATCATGCAAGTCTTTTTCAGTTTTCCCTAAATTCATTTTTTCAGTTAAGATCCCTAAACAATCACCCGTTACTGGGAAGGTTGAATCTTTTGCCAAACAAAAGTATAGCAAACGAAGTATGCTTGAAATTGAAGCATAGGGATTATTTAAAAAACTCACTTATAAGCTTAGTAATTTAGAATTTGAACAATGGTTAGATTTCCAAAGAAACATATTCGTAGTTATCGATGCCAAATTTTTGAAGAAAATGTGTTCACTTAAAAACAAACTGAGAAAGTTGAAACCACAAAAACAAATTTCTTCGAGGAAGTCGAGAACATTGTAGAAAACCTTTCTTCTCAGTCGTTTGATAATAGAGAAATCGCCCTTTTGAATAAAGGTTAGAATTTTGCAGAGCCTCCAGTAAAAAATAGTTTACCAACTATTATAGCGAATATCGAAAGTTCCATTCAATGCGTGCCAGAGTCAACTAAGGGAATCAAATCTCAAAGAACGTTGTTAACAACAAGTCAAAATATGTTTCTTGTAAAAATACTGAATAAGGACTGAAGAAAAACAAATGTTTTTATTTAAAAGCTGACAAAGGAAATAAGGTTGTTATACTAGACAAAACAGATTATTTTGAAAGAGTAGACAATTTGATTCAATCTGGTCCTTACGATTTGAGAAAAACCCGTTATCAAAAATGATAACAGAAGTAAAAAGTACCTTAAAACAGTGTAAAAACCTTGTGTATGATAACCTAAAATTCGAACTAACACGTAGTAACCCACAGTTATCTAAACTGTATTGCCTTTCCAAAATCCATAAACCTGGGAAGTCCATCAGACCTATTGTTTCAGCTGTTGGATCACCAACATACAATATTTCAAAATGGTTAGTAGAAGAATTCAGCAAATTAAATATCTCGTTCGATAACTTTGAGGTTACTAACTCGTGAGAATTCTTAGATAAAATTAAGAATGTTCACTTAAAAGAAGACCAAATCCTAATATCTTTTGATGTAATTGTTTCCTAGTTTACCCATACCACTAGCTTTAGCGTACCTAAATGAACTACTTGTATTCAATAATTTGAAGAAAGAAATTATTGATGAATATTTGCTGCTCACAAAATTATGTATGAATCAAAATATTTTTTTCAGTTCAACAATAAATATTATAAACAACTCGAGTGAACTGATGCGATGGGCAATTGCTTATCTCCGTCCCTTGCAAATTTGTTTATGGGAATATTAGAAACCCAATTGAAAAAAGAACTCAAGTATTTCCCAAAGGTGTGGTATAGATACGTATACGACGATATATTTGCTATTTTTGATACTAAAACAGAAAATGTGGACACTTTCTTAGAAACATTAAACAATATATGCTTCCATTAATTTTACGTACGAAAAGGAGAACAATGGGCAATTACCTTTTCTCGACACGTTAGTTATTAGAAATAACGATAAATTAGAATTTGATATTTATAGGAAATTTACTAACACTGATAGGTATATAACATTCGACTCATTTCATTGCCGTCGACACAAAATGGCAGCATTCCATTTCTTAACTCACAGGTTAGTGAATTTTCCATTAAGTAAAGAACGTTTTGGTAATGAAATGATCGGATTTTTAATATAGCTAAAAGTAATAGGTATAATGATAATTTTGTACATAAATTAGTAAATAGACATATGCATAAGAAAATATTAAAAGATGCCACTACTCTTCAAGCACCTGAGGCTCCCAATAAGTTCATAGTAATCCTATATGATCCCAGATATACGAGAGGTCTAGAAAAATATTTAAAAACGTAGGTTTTAGAGTAGCCAACGAAACGGAGAACAGTTTGAAAAATCTCCTTCCAAACTCTAAACACAAAGTCGACTTGAAGGAGAAACTAGAATAAAATTAGCTGTAATGACTGCGATCTCCATAAGCATTCATTTTACAGAACACATGCTACATTTAAGATACGGAAGAACAGAAAAGTTAAGCGTTGCCCAACATGCTTTGGAAAAAAAATCACCAAATAGGAATAAATAATTATAAGTTAATTAAAAATGTATCTAATAATAGATTATTGGATACATTTGAGAGTATAGAAATAGTTAAATGTGGTAAGAAAGCACTAAATAAAGACAGAGGGCCTATTCCCTATAGTCCGCACTATTGCACAGTTAGGATAAGTTATTTTAGTTTATATCATCTGTTGATGATGCTAACTTGGTAAGCGAATCGCGCGTCCAGAACGTAACAAGTTGTGGTGTAGTGTGGTTAGAACTCTTGTATTTTGATCTTGTATCTGTCTTTATTGGTCCATCAACTTCCTTGCACGTCTTTGTTATTCGTAACTGGACCGGAGTAAGCAATGCAGAGAATTATTTAGACTGCCGGATTTTTTCAAGTGATTGTTAATGTCAAAGAATTATGCGAGAAATAAGGTACAGAAGAAGAATTATAATTAATAATTGTTTGCTTTATATCATTTTGCCATTATAAGAACTGGCAATTTTCGAAAAAAATACCTTTGTAATTCTATGCACACTTATGAGTGAAAAATAATAACCAACTTCTATTTCCCTTTATTTTCCAGATTAGTACATTTTTTAAGGGATTGTCCACCCTTTCGTATAATTCTATCTTAAGGAGTTGCATCCCCTTTGTGTTTGACCGCCGTATTAATCGAGGGAATAAAAAATATGCCCGGTCACCGTCTGCAAGGATTGCTTTCACGGGTTTTACCGATACGCGATTTCTGCACGCGACGTTGATTAGTTGCTATAAAAAAGCTCCACCGGACACTGCGGACATTATTATTCTCCCTTTGTATTATGAGATTATAAATCTACCTTTCTCGGCTAAAGTTCTGCCAGCCACATATAGCTTTAATAATATTTTCTCTTTTTTATCCGGGCACAGGTTATGTTTTTCCTTTAGATTTATAGAGTTTTCCATATCGATTCTTATACCCAAAGTACATTGTGTTTCCGAACGCGCTGAAAATTAGTTTTCGCGTATTAATTAACGGTTTATTGTGTAGTCTCGCAATGGAAGGTGATTATTATTATTTTTAATTTACTTAATCACTTATTTAACACAACCGAAACGGGGTGTAAGCTTTTGTCCTTTCGTGTACCGGATTTATATGCCAACATTTAGAAAATTATTGCTTCATATTTTTGATTGGATTTCTATTGTGAACTTAAATTTATGAAATTTGCTTTATATCGAATAAGTCATTTATAGTAATTAGATATAGATGGGAAGCCGACAAGGGCAGCACTTAGCCTCACTGGAGCCCATTGTGCTATCCTCCCAAGAATATGTCTCAGGCCAGGAGCCCACTCTTTCTTAGAAAGGAAAGGGCCCTTTTAGGTCAAGCACGTCCCACAAGTTCGGGTTCCACATGGGTCTCACTAAAGTAAAGCAGTCTGGGGTTGACTAAAGCGTCAAACAGAGGCTCGGTAGTTTCATCGTTGCCAATTCCAATTTTATGCAGGTAATATTTCACCAACCAGTGTCCAGTTAGGACCCCGTTAATGGTTCTAAGTTGGCCTCTGTTCAGTTCTAGAAATCTATTAGTCCCAGAACGGCTAAAAAGGCCTAACATGAAGATCTTAGACTGACCTCATCCACCCCCAAAGCACTGATGGCGAGGCACCCACATGAGGCTAACCCTATTGGACTCACACAGCACCTTTAGAGCTCTCCTGCATTCGAGTGTAAACAGCGAACTGATCCTGCTCGAAGACAGAGCCTTAATCGCTACTTGATTGTCACACCATATATAGATCTGTTTGTCGTGATATCCTCTGGAAAGGTTTTCCTGTACGCAATCCAAGATTACTCTAATATCAGCCTGATATACAGTCGCAAACCATCCAAGCGCAAGGCTCACTCTTGCCCTAGGTTGCTTCCCGTAGATTTCTGGCCCAGATCCTCCATTACAAAGCCGTCTGTAAACCAGACAAAGAACTCCAGTTTGAGGAAGGATAGAGGAGGGATCCCTCTCTCCCTGTCTCAACACTTTTCCAAAGAGGGTGAGCCTCTCAAGGTCTCCTCTTGTGGGTAATCCCACAGCTTTACCAATGAAGTCAAAGGTAGTAGGCCAGTTACCTGACAAGTTTCACCGTTTTTTAATAAAGCTTACCGTTTCTGGAATCCATTGTATATTTGACAAATTGTTTTATATACATAAAAAATTAAACGACATTTATTTTTTTTTTATTTTTTAGGAGTCTGCCTCATAATTTTAGAGCTAGTATAGTGAAAAAAAAATATGTACAGGGTGTCCGGATTTGGTTGCAAAAGCAGGGTATCTCGCTTATTTTTAAAGATAGAACCTTGCGGTTTTCACGAACCTGAGCTAATTCCTTGTGAAACTCATGAAGCCGTAAACAAAATTTTCATAGCCTTCTTCGTTTATGAGATACAGGGCGAAATAGAACATTTTGCATTTTGGGACCCCCCTCGTATCTCGGTTATCCTTTAACTTACGGCAAAGGGAAAACTTGCTGCTTATGCAGTTTTTTACGCTGGATCCAGTGGCGTAGTCATATTTTTCATTTGAGTTGTTATTTTTTAGATATGACCCAAAGTTTTGTTTTTTTAAATGGGACACCCTGTATATTTGTCCAGAAATTGATTTGTCCTTTTAAAAGCTTCTCAAAAATATATATAATAGTATGGGTCTATTTTAATAAACAACAACAAAAATCCTAATTTTTATAATTATCATCCCAAATTTTGCAGTAGGCCATGCAAAACGATGCCGTTTTCTTTTGTTTTCTTGGAAGCAAATGATATTTCCCAATTTTGTACGCGTATATAAAATATAGCGCTAGTTTTTTGTATTTATTTATTGTGTAAATATATATTTGTATTATTATGGAAGAAAACCAAACTTTCGAACATTATGAAAAGTACGATATGTTAGCTTGTTTTATATTAAGTAAGGAAAATGTTGAAGCGGCTTCTGAGATGTATTTTAACAGGTAAATAGTTAATTTTTAGGTATGTTGAAATACTATTGCTTAATTTTTATTTAGATATCCAGAAAGGAGGGAACCTAATATATCCACTTTTTATCGGATAAAAAAGAATTTACTTAATCACGGATTATTTATCAAACCTCGTACGAAAACATATAATAAAGAAAATCGGATGCTGAGGAAATTACGGTTTTGGCTAATGCAGAAGCTTTCCCTACAAACTCTTGTAGGGCCAGTGAAAAAAGCATAGGGTTCCAAAAACTAGAATTCAAGAAATTCTAAAAAAGCACAAATACCACCGCACCGTTACAAATTTAGGCTGGTGCAGCACTTACAGCCAGGGGATGCAGAGCGTCCGGTAGTCTTCTGCAATTGGTTGCGAGAAAGATGTGATATGCAGAGACTTTGAAAGGAAGGTTATATGGTCAGAGGAAGCACATTTCAGTAATTCTGGTATACTCAATAGGCACAATAGTAGATTCTGGTCCCAGGAAAGTCAACACCAAATATTTCCCAGAAGACAGCAGGGCAGGTTTGGTCTAAATGTGTCCTGCTTCATATTAGGAACACATATAAAATTTTATATATTTGAGGGAAATCTAACAGCCAATCGCTATATAGAAATTTTAGAGGCAGCTATACTTGAATTACTTGACGATGTTCCTCTAGCGCAAATTAACGAAATTTATTTTCAACAGGACGGTGCTCCTGTACACAATTCTGGAACGACGAGATTATTTCTGGACAATAATTTTACCAATCAATGGATCGGAACAAATGGACCTATAAGATGGCCCCCTAGGTCCCCAGATTTCTCAATTTTAGATTTCTTTCTATGGGGATATCTGGAAAATAGAACTTACAAAGACCACTATGATAATGTCCAAGATTTAGGAAATGCAATAAGAGAAAATTTTCGCTATTTACAAAATCATCCCGTTATTTTGCTTAATTCCCTAAAACGAATACGAAAATTGTGCGAAGCACGTATAGAATAAAAATGGAAATCAGTTTGAATAGGTCTTTTGATTTTCTTGGTTAGTGTAGTTCTTATACGACAGTCGATTTTTGCTGAAAGGCTTCTTACATAATAATTTATTACTGTTTTGTTCTTGTGTTACATAAATCTAGGTAGGTGGTACTTTTTTGGTGCGAAATTATCAATACATATTTTGATAAATAGATTTAATTACATATTTATTTTGATTTATTGTTAGGATGTAGATATTGCTAACGACTTTAAATAAAAGGCAGCATTGTTTTGCATGGCCTACTGCAAAATTTGGGATGATAATTATAAAAATTAGGATTTTTGTTGTTGTTTATTAAAATAGACCCATACTATTGTATATTTTTGAGAAGCTTTTAAAAGGACAAATCAATTTCTGAACAAATATACAGGGTGTTCCATTAAAAAAAACACAACTTTGGGTCATATCTAAAAAATAACAACTCAAATAAAAAATATGACTACGCCACTGGATCCAGCGTAAAAAACTGCATAAGCAGCAATTTTTCCCTTTGCGTTAAGTTAAAGGATAACCGAGATACGAGGGGGTCCCAAAATGCAAAATTTACTATTTCGCCCTGTATCTCATAAACGAAGAAGGCTATGAAAATTTCGTTTACGGCCTCATGAGTTTCACAAAAAATTAGCTCAGGTTCGTGAAAACCGCAAGGTTCTATCTTTAAAAATAAGCGAGATACTCTGCTTTTGCAACCAAATCCGGACACCCTGTACAAAAATAAAAATTTCGTATTAAGTATATGTTGTATATAAGTAGAAAAAAATATATTAAATAAATTTAAAAATATAGGTAAACGATAAAAAGGGGGAAATCCCTTAATAATTAATACATAAACATACATACCTTTAAGTTTCCATACCATCCAAGAATGTATTATTTTGTATTATAACGAACTTCATTATATATATAAAATACTTGCTATAAATGTATTTGGACAGGATTCCTGATATTTCTCTACTTTTCGGGATCCAGATCTATTTTTACCACTCCTCAAAACATTTAAGATACATAGATCAACATGTCAAACCCTGCTTGTTATGACATGTCAGTCAAAGCTGTCCAGCTGATAGAGCTAGCCCAACTTGAAAAAGAGGCAAATTCAATGGCAAATGGAAAAATAATACATTTCTACTCGAACCCAGTTTTTACCCAATTTTTCGACTTTGGATAAAAAAAATGTAAATCTATGTCTTACAGGAAGAAGATGGAATGTTTGAAATATTTAATCGTTTTTATCCCAGGAGGTACCGATACGACTTTACGAAGGCCCAGAGAATGGCAAACAGAATTCGTGCACGCTACAATTCAAAAATTAAATAAAATCAATAAGCATAGATATACGTATATTTAGAACCATGAACACTAATTAAAAAACAAAATTATATTGAGGCAAAATAATACGCAATAATCAATAATCCTTTTCTAAAATTTAAGACCTTTCGTCCAGCCTGGAGTTTTATCCGATATTTTTGCACTTTTCTAGAAATTTTTTGGCGTACTACCGATTTTAGGGTATAAGTATTGTTTGGTTTAAAGGCATTGTATAAAGATGACATTAGTGATGATGTCGAATCTACATTTTGATTAATAGATATTTACGACACAAGTACGTTAACAACATCATTAAGATACGAGTGTAGAAGTTGCAACTACACAAGTATCTTAATGAGGTTAACTCACATGTATTGCACAACATTTTATCTACGCCTGATGCACGAGTGTTAAAATACACACATATGTTTATTAAACAAATTTTTCAAAAAGTTTAAAGCAAGCATTAAACACCTTTCTATTAGCTGTTACCTGTTTGCACTTAGATCCTGCCACTCTGCGTTACCACGAGCAATGTCAATTTAAGTAACATCTTATTGACTATTTTAATTTCTTTAGTCAAAATGAGAGATTCAGAAAGAAGCATTCCTTCGGATATTGAGCAGGAAGCGCCCAGGGCAATTGACGCGTTGCTACAAGAAAAATCCAGGCCAAAATATGAGTATATTTTCAATAGGTTTCAAAAATGGTGCAGAGAGAAGAATGTGCAGAACTATGAGAATGAATAGGTACTTATTGTATACTTCGGGGAGTTATCTACTAACTATAGGCCTTCATCTCTCTGGGCATTTTATTCTATAATAAGAACAATTAAACTCAATATTGATATCAGCAAATTTAGAAATTTAGTCGCCCTCCTCAAAAGAAAATCTGAGGGATACCAATCAAAAAAGGTCAAGGGTATTAACTCAAGTTAAACCAATGTTACAACATTCCTTCTAGAAGCGGATGACAAAAAATATTTATTTATGAAAGTAGCATTGATTATTGGGCTTGCAGGAGCTTGAAGGCGAAAGGAGTTACCAAATTCGTTGTTGGAAAATGTCAAGGATGAAGGGCGATGTTTTCATTTTTTTTTTTATCTACAATCAAAACGAAAATAGCCAAGGCAGTGGCGGCTATTCAGGTGAAGTAGGTGAAGTAGGTGAAGTGCTACTTCACCAGGAAAAATAAACAAGCAAACATCTAACTATATTTATTATATATCTCTTAAAATTTTAGTTTTTACATTCCAGTAATTCCCAGTAATTTTTCATATATACGAGGAACGACAAAAAGTACAATTTTCTTTAATGGAATGCCCTGTAAATTTTTGCCTAAAATGAAAGATCTTTTTTTTCTGATTTCAAATATATAATACAAGTTGACATTTGGTTAGCCGTTTTCGAGTTATTTAAGTTTAAAAATCAATTTTCATTATAGACTATAAAATTACTGGCTATAAAATAACAGCTTTTTGAGCAGTTGGCTATGGAAATAAGCAATATTAACATACGTTTCTGAAATGACTTTGACATTTAAATCACTGTTAATAGAACTAAATCAATTCTTTTTTATATATTTTTTTAAATGGTTTATTCTGTGGCAGGAAAACGACAAATTGTTTGTTTGTATGCTGAAAATAATTATAATGCTTCTGCAACGCGACGTGCTTACATGGCAAACCATCCCGATGATCCGATTCCCTCAAGATCGACAATCCAGAATATTTTCACCAAATTTAGAACAACGTCAGATTTGCAACTAAACAATAATACGGAAAATCACGATTTAAGTATTGCTTTGCATCACGTAGAAAATCCGAGTCAGTCACTGCGAACTACTTCCAAGGAAATGCGGGTCTGTTATGGAGTAAAAAGAACTTCACGTGACTATATTAGGAAGGTTTTAAAGAAATATGGATTTAGGCCCTATAAATATCAAACTGTTCAAAAATTAACTCAAAGGCATAAGAATCAACGACTCAATTTCTGCAACTTTATGTTAAATAGAATAAATAACGAAAGAAACTTTTTTAAAAATATATTATGGACCGATGAGCCAAGCTTTACAACTAGTGGATAACCAAATCGACAAAATTTTCATCACTGGGCACAAGAAAATCCCCAATTCACAAAGGAAGTTCAATTTCAAGGTAGGAGAACAGTTAATGTGTGGTGCGGCCTGCTGAAGAATAGGGTAATAGGGCCCTATTTTTTCGAAGGAACATTAACTGGACCAATATATCAAGAATTTCTGGAAACTCATCTACAGGAAATGCTAGAAAACTTACCGTTAAGGCAGTATATGAACATAATTCTTCAACATGACGGTACCCCACCACATATGGTACTTGACGTGAAGACTTTTTTGGATGAGAATTACAACGAGTGTACTGGAAGAAATGGAATTGTTTCGTGGCCATCAATTAGTCCAGATCTAACTCCCATGGATAATTTTTTGTGGGGGAATATTAAAAACAAAATATATAAACGTGATCTGGACAACGTTGAAGAGATAATATATTTTATATCACAGGAAATAAGACATTTAAATGAAAGAAATGGTCATTTTATAGAGAACGCATTTGAGCACTTGCAAAACGTTTATCACAAATGTGTAGATAATCAGGGGGGAAATATTCACTCTGATTAATTTATTTTGTGTTATTTGGTTCACCTGTGTATTTTGCAGTAAAATATATTGTTAATAAATTGTTGTTTATATTCAATTTTTACTTCGCTGTTTTATTATAATGCCTAGGTATGCAGTAATTTGACATTTGACAGAACATTTGTTTATATTGTTTATTTCCATAGCCTACTGCTCAAAAAGCTGATATGTTATAGCCAGTAATTTTACAGTCTAAAATGAAAATTTATTTTTAAATTTAAATAACTCGAAAACGGCTAAACCAAATGTCAACTTGTATTATATATTTGGAATCAGAAAAAAAAGATCTTTCATTTTAGGAAAAAATTTACAGGACACTCCATCAAAAAAATTGTACTTTTTGTCGTTCCTCATATATATGAAAAGTTACTGGGAATTACAATGCAGATTTATAACGTTAAAAAAAACCCTCTGTATGTCAGTATTTTAATTTTTTTTGTACGACAAAAAATAAAAAATTTACGGGGGTGCCAGTTTATACGAAGTCACCCGATACATCTCGAATAAATGTTTTACTTGACCGTTGGCGGCATGTCTTTTTAAAACTTTCAATCGAACTTTATTATAACAACTATAACAGTTGCGGAAACCGCTTTCACTTTGCTGGAGGTGCTATGTTTAGTTTACGATTTTCCTACTATGTTGCCATGACAACGCGTACGTGATGACATCGAGCCCAGCGCCATACAACGCTCTCGGTGAATTGCAGGAGCAGTACACTACACCCACGTGTCTTTCAGTTTGCAGTAGTTGTTTACTTTTATTTTTGCGGATTTCGCTGCAACCGGTGAGTTCCTTTGCAGTTAACTTGACTGTTTTGTGTTATATTTATTTATGGTGTTGTTACAAATTAGAAGTTAGTAAATGTGACTGTTCAAGACTGGAATAAATTAAAAGACGTCTTTGAATTTATTACAAACTGTGACCACGTTTGATAAAGCAAATTCTGTTACAGAATTAAATCATTACAAACGTGAGCTTGTTAAGCTTTCACCTGAAGAAATTAGGGCTAAGTATTTAGTACACAACCCTTTTTTATGAAATATTGGACCATATTTTAATGGAAATGACGAATGATATATAGAGAAATAGTTCCAAAAAGTCAACGACTTAAAAATGAGCTTGGTATTATTTTTGCCAATGAGAGTAATTGGAATATATCGCTGCAAGAGCAAGTGAAAAAAAATTAATAAAAATAAATATATTTTTACCGAAGCATATAAATTGTTTTACCTTATTTTGACAATACCGTCGACAAGTGCTTCAGTGAAAAGAAGTTTTTCTTGCTTCAAATGTATAAAAACTTATTTAAGAAATACAATATCTTAAAAAAAACTTACTTCTCTTGGCAATATTTCAATTCAAAAGGAATTTTTGGAGGAGATTAGGGCAACTCATCTATTTTATGAGGATGTTATAAATAAATTTGCTGATATGAAGGATAGGAGAATTGATTTAGTATACAAAACTTAGGTAAGTCGTAAAAAAATATTCTACACCCTCCACATATAAAAATATTCTGGAAAAAAATTATTGCGATATTTTCTTGATTCATTTACTTCACTTACTTTTTCAACCGCGAGCCGCCACTGAGCCAAGGAATTCTATGTAACATCTGGAAATATTCAAAAGATAGACATAACATGGATCAACTAGTTCGAAAATACATTAATCTTCGCCCATGTAACATCGAGCAAGGTAGGTTTTTCATCCAATTTCGAAATAGTGTGTGTATGAAGCAACCGATTGGCATTAATTCTTTTCGATCCTTGCCAAAACAAATTGCTTTGTATCTCAAACTTGAACGTCCAGAAGAATATACAGGGTATTGCTTCCGAAGATCATCTACGACCGTCTTCACATTCTGACTGTAAAGCGTCATGGTGGCTGGCGATCCAATACGGTGGAGGAAAGCTACATTGAAAATTCTGCAGAAAATAAAAGAAAAATAAAGGATTCGAGTACTTCGAACGTCAGAAAACATAAATTTCAAAAATTTACGGTCAAAAAAGAGAAATTCGCGGACAGTAACAATACCCGTCTGTGGCTATTGTAACAAAGACCGAAAATTTAGTATGCTTTTCTGTTAATAAAAAAATCTTTGTTATAAAAAAAATGTCAAAATGTCATTTTTTTACAAGTGACAGCAAATCTGGTTTTCGGCCTCTGTGCAATGCAAAAACTCAGGATTCCCTTCCTTTGTGATCCCACCAACACGTTTATAAAAAAAACCCAATGGGAAGAGCAGTTCCATTTTTAGGAATTTTTTTGGTAAGTTGACTCTTCTATTAGGTTAATAATAATTATCTCAATTTTACCTTTATGGTATAATAAGGTACTTAGATAATTGTTAAAAAAACAATGATCAAATTGTGTTGACGGCAAACAATTACTCACTGGAATTCTAATCAAGTGACACGTATTGAGAGCAACAACGACGTGTCATATCAAACCTGTATTCCTTGTCAACACAACACAAGCATATTGTTTATATTCGGGGAGCAATAGACAAGATAAAGGGGTCATTATTGAGAGGGTTGTACTTGACATATATAATGCCTCAAATTGTTTTATATCTGTCGGAGAGTGAAACACAATCAAAGGGAGAGAACTGCCTGTATCACGAACTATAAATCGATGGGGTCAATTTTGGTTCATTTAACGTCAAGATAAAAGAATATTCTGAGTATCTTCTGGTTTAGGATATTAACAGAGACATTTTGTCAAGTATTGTTACAAAATCAAAAACTTACGCTAGATAAATGAGTATTTTGACATAAATATAGACTTAATTATTTACCTTTACGAAAATACTATTCAAATTAGCTAATATTTTTCCTGGCTTGTCGCCTCATCTCATTGTAAAAGCAAATACAGAAATATAAACTTCTGGATTTTAGGGAGAAAAAAAGAATACATTTTAGGCCGTTAATCTACTAATATCAATATTATCAGTATTAATAATAGAAATAATAATAATCAGTTCTGAGTTAATATCCTCTGACAGAAGTCGGTTTAATTTTTTTATAATATTTTTCATTTCATCCTTTGTAGGTATATATATATATATATATATATATATATATATATATACACGAGTTTTATTGTAAAAATCAGGTTTAACAAATGGCCCACAGTATAATATATTGGCGCAAAATACAAAAAGGCGCCATTTTTAACATTTTTTTATATTTCTGCTATGAGACAATTCCAGCAATATCCTCAATGTCCCCTGAAAATGTCATCCAACTTGGTCAAACCATGGCGAATTAATCGAGGTATAAACAAAAAAAAACAATTTTAACATTTTGTTAATATGCTTACTATGGGACCACTCCGGTAACATACTGAATGTTCGCTGAAAAAATTCGTCACCGGAATTAATTTCCGGTATTAATTCATGCACGTGGAAGATTCGGTAAGAAAATTTCACACCAAAATTTATTTTTAATTTTCATTTCGATTTTCGTTTAATTTGATGGTAAACGAACAAACAAACAAACAAACAAAAGTATGCTTTATTGCCGCAGAAAAATTTTACAATTTTATGGACAAAGCAAAATATACCTAAAATAAGACATATCAAAACATTAATCGAAAAGAATTTCGATACGTCAATGCTTTTTAAAAATGTAAATTATCAATTTACCAAATCGTAAAACACACGTTAGAATATAACATAACATTGCCGCAAAACAGTTAATGAATCCTAATAACCTTATAAAAGTAAACAAACACACATGTACGAGGTGAATAATTTCGATGACATTGAAATCAAAATTGCAACTATGCGACCTTAAACTCTATGTTATTATAGTTATACAAATAATTGTGATGTTAAACAGAAGGTATAATGAACTAGTGTAGAATGTAGTATACAAAAAAGAATTAAATTTTGTTTTTAATCCAATACCTAACAAAAATAATTAAGTTTTAAGTGAATGTTCGACAGTTCTTTTCTCTATATGATGATTTTCAAAATTCTATGCTACGAGTTAGGACATGACTCACAAAAGATTTAAGTAAACAAGCGAATTTAGTGACAATTTAAAGAGACTTACTCGCTGTAAAAATCATTAATGCTGTAAAATGGTCTCTCAATGAGGTATGCTTTGGTGTTTTTTCGAAATTGTGCAAGCATAGGGGTAGATTTTAAATGTACTGACAGATTGTTGTAAAGTTTTATGGCGTTGTAAATAATTGATTTTTTTATTAATTCTGAGGAAGGAATGGGAAGATATATATCATGCCTAGAGTTTCTGGTAGGGTATACATGTTGTGGCCTTTCTGGGAGGGTGGTTATATGTTTTCTCAGCAAACATACCGTTTCCAAAATAAATAATGCAGGAAGTGTTAATATTTCATGTTTTTTGAAATAGTATTGGCAGTGAGCTCTATTATTTAGACCAAACAAATAACGAATGGCTCTCTTTTGAAGCATAAAAATACTACGAAATTGCTCGGTGGTACAGCAGCCCCAAAAGGGAAGGCCATAGCGGAGGTGGGATTCAAATAAAGAGAAATAAGTAAGTCTGGCAGAAGGAACGTCTAGTTCTTTTGAAACTGATCGAATGGCGAAGCAGGCGGTAGAAAGTTTTTTAGTTAAGGTGTCAATATGATTAGACCATTTTAGGTTGTTATTTATATTTAAAACCAGGAATTTAACCTACTCTACGTATTCAATATTGCTGTTATGTACCTGAAGTGGTTGTAAAGTTCCCTTATAAGATAACGCCACCGTTTTATCGACATTAAAACAAAGCATATTGGAATCGGACCAAGCCTTAATTATAACCAAGTCTTTGGAGATACTAGAGTGTAAAGACGTTGTATCAAAATCACTCCAAGTTATGCTTGTGTCGTCAGCAAAAAGGGAAATTCTTCCATTAATTTTAAGGTTCGTGATATCATTAATGTATAACAAAAAAAGAATAGGTCCCAAGACTGAACCTTGAGGGACTCCACTTGTAATCAACTTACAATCAGAATTGGAACCATTAGCCCTTACAAGTTGTTGCCTTTTCCCAAGATAAGATTTGAACCAATTTAAAGAAGTACCACGAATTCCATAAAAATTTAGTTTGTTTATCAGAATTTCATGACTAACACAATCAAAGGCTTTCGCATAGTCACAAAAAACTGAGGCACTTGGGTGGTTGTTATTGAGAGATAAGTAGACGCCTCTAAGCAACGTGAACATGGCGTCGCTGTTGCACTTGTTGGGTGGAAATCCGAACTGCTCCGGGGATATTATCTGATGTTTCAGGAGAAATGGAAAAGACGATTCTTCAGTAGCCTTTCGATGGTTTTTGATAGCACTGATAGTAGTGCAATCGACAACGTGCAACGACCTATCGTTGTTCAATTATTGTTTAGTCGGTTGTAAATGATGAAAAGTCAGGATGACAGACCCCTTGATGATTTAGTTTACGGTGGTCATATAATTATAATTTATAATTTAATTTTTATTTAAAATTAAACTTTTCCTAAAACTTTAGCAAAGTAAAATATTTTGCACTATCTTCAAGACATATTAAAATTTTATTTTTATTTAAGCTTAATTTACTAAAATTCAAGAAAGTATATTTTATTAAGTAAACTGGCCAATTTAATTAACTACCACCTACTTACGGTCATGTAGGAGTTTTTTTTACCTAAAAAGAAACTTATTTCCGTAAACTTTACTAACGAGAAGTATACTTTAGGACATTTTAAAGTTGAAATTTTGCCCTGTTTAGTATCACCAAATTTGACGTAATGGCATGAAATTTATCCTGAGAGTACCTTATATAGGAATTACGCAAGAACGTTGAACCTCACAGGATAGTTACATCGGCGATTTATTTCCGTCAGTTTAGCGAGCGAGCTCTGCTGCAGTGACATCGCCTAGCCCGCTGGAAACAAGTTTCATGCGTTATTTCTATAGGAGCTACATTACCATATGAATTTCGGTTAATAAGCAATGGTCAATTGCTCATCAAAATGTTTTGGAAATTCATATTTGGACATAAAAATAAATGATTAAGAAATAATTAAACATTAGGTCAAGACAAAAATATATTATTATGAGTGCCTTCTTAATTCATGAAATTTTGTTGTATTATGAACTTTTATGACAGGATGCCCCAAATCGTTACATAGAAATAAGCACTTTTCCGTAATTTAGGTACCTAAATGTATTAATTTAACACGTTGGCTGCCGATGACGCACTTATGCGTCATGTTGGCTTATCCCCACCGGCCGATGACGCGAATGTGCGTCGAGCTCGCGTTTGATTTGTATTGTTCAGTTCTCTCTCGGCTTTCAGTGAGGGTGCATCGTTTTGCGTCGGCTTATTCTGAGTATACTGCCACTTGTTTCAGCGCAAACGGATACGTTTCACTATGCACGAACAACACTTTCTCAAACTTGTGTGACCTATTACCACTCGTAAAAACTAAAGAATATTGGGCAAGCAATGCTTAAAAGGTAAATTTCTATTAAAGATCAATGTAACTAATACTAAATCTTTAGATTGACATGGCCGGAGTACGTCACTCACTCGGTCATTGACCTTTGGCAAGAAACGACGAACGTTACGCTGACGAGAAGTAACTATCCTGTGTGGTTTATGATTCTTGGATTTCAAAATGGATAATTTAAAGAGTTACACTTTATGTAAGTTTTGTAAGAAGATTAACGATATTAAAATAAACCACAGAACATTGCCTTGCCTAATAATATAAAAAATGTTTTAATTTAATAACGATAAATTAGAATTTGATATTTATAGGAAATTTACTATTACTGATAGGTATATAACATCCGACTCGTTTCATTGCCGTCAACATAAAATGGCAGCATTTCATTTCTTAATTCACAGGTTAGTCAATTTCTGAATTAGTGAAAGTCCAAGCTTTGGAATAAAATATCTAAGCAATAATGCAATATTGTACATTTTTTGTCTTATCACTTGACATAATATTTCAAAAAGTTCCAATATAATCACCTCCAGCTTACCCTGGAAAATCTGACCCGTTGCTATGGTACCGTTGAAAAATAAAGACATCTGATTGGCTATAAAGTACAGGTGTGAACTTTTCGAAATAATTATCAATAGTGTTTTTCTTTTCAATGACGTCTTATGGGAGCTGATCTTGCCTTACGTAGTGGATTTTCTGACTGACCATGTAGAGTTACCACTTTAGGCTTTCAGTATTAAATACTTGTTTGCTTATAAAACAATTCACTAAAATTTGTATATAGTGTTCGCGATGCTAGAAAAATCATTAAAAGTGCGCTATGCCTTATGGTATTTTGTATGAGTCAGGATCAGTGGCGGCTCGTCAGGGTAGGCATCTGAGGCCGCGCCTCACCCCCAAAATAAAGGAAAAGAGAATTTTTTTATATAACTTTTTATCTATTACCAATTAGAAATATACTTTTTAACAGTTTTACAACATAATAACATTAAAAAAAAACAAAATATAATCCCATAATAAATATTTTAGAAAATAAATTCTGACCACATCAAAAAACCGACCGTGCAAACCCATTCCTAAAGAAAGTGCTCTCGAATGAGGCGAAATAATTTTAGCTTGGAAAGTTTCGACTTCTGACCTATTTATCAACGGCCGGTGCCGATGCCGGCGAGTCACCTGATTACGACAGAGCGGGATGGCGATTGCCGATGCACGCGTTTTCTATTGCATTCTTGAGGCGATAAATCTGTAGCTTGGATATGCTTTTATTGGTTATTTAAATAACATGACTAGCGAAATATTCCAACGGCTTCTTTTTACGTGGTGCGTGCGGCTGAGAAAGAAATAGGAAATAGATTGCGATAATCGCTGATTGAGGGCGTTCTGTCTTTTAAGGTGAATAAATACGCGTGAGTAAGTTTTTGTTTTGTTTTGATTTGGTAAGTTGGACCGTTCCATTTTTTGTATTTGCTTTTTGCTTTTGAAATGAATCCTATTCACGACATTATTGCTTCATTAATTGAAACGCCTTTTTTAAGAAGAAGCGAAACTGAAAAGAATCAGATATTCGGTAGCCGTCCGACGCCGAAAATTTTAGCAATATTTAACGATAAGAGGCAAGGTAAAAAATATTCAAGAACTTTTCAAATATCTTGGTACGAAACTTATAGGTGGCTATGCGGAAGTATTTATAAAGAAAGCTTATATTGTTGGCCTTGTATTTTATTAGGTTGCGTCAAAAATAATTGGAGTTCAGGGGGCGGATATTCGGATTTAAAAAATTTTTCACGAGCAGTAAAATCGCATGAAAGTTCAAGAGAGCATATTAAAAATTCGGTAGCACTTACAAGACTGGAGCAAAATAGGGCGACTATTGCGGATGCACTACAAGAAAATTTTTAGGATTTTTTGACGTTAGCGATAATAGAACAGCAGAGAGCCTTTTTCATTTAATACAAAACAGCTTAGAGCCTTATGACTTTAAATATAAATTGGTCGCGCAGTTTTACGATGGGGCTAGTGTTATGGCAGGTGAAATAAATGGGCTTCAAACAAAAGTTAGATCTATTGCTCCTTTAGCTATGTTTACTCATTGTTGCGCCCACAGATTAAATCTAGTTTTACAACAGGGAACAAAACTGATTACCCAAAGTCGTATATTTTTTGCCACTTTATTAGGAATACCAAATTATTTCCACCAATCCCCAAAACGGTCTTTTGTGCTTAATCAGATAGTAGGTAAAAGAATTCCGCGAGCTGTAGAAACGCGATGGTATACACGGTCTAAAATTTTAAACTTAGTGGCTAATGAATGGGACAATTTAATTATAGTATCTGAAACTATTATTAATGACTTAAGTTCTGGAACAGAATTTATTAATGGTGCAAAAGGATTTCTAAAGCATTTTAATGATTTCGAATTTTGCCTTTTAACGCATATTTATAAACAAATTTTTAGTTGCACTGATGTACTGTTTCAAATATTACAGTTAAAGCATTTAGATATAAATTACTGCATTTCGCAAATAAACCTTGCTAAGCAACGACTTATTGAATTTAGAAACGAGGACCATTTCAAAGAACTTTTCAATATTGCTAAAAAAGCCACTATTCTGCCAACTAACACACGTCGAGGGCAATGTTCTAGCAACTTTGATATTTTTACTAAATATAAAATATTATATTTCGAAATAATAGATTGTATAATTCTTCAATTAGGGACGCGGTTTGAAAATTTAAATAATTTAAATTTCTTTGCTTTAGTCGATTGCACAAAATATTCGGAATATGTTAAATGCTTTCCAGACGACTTATTAAATAATTTATTAAAAAATTATCCAAACATTTTTGACAGAGATAGATTAAAGAATGAGCTTTCTGTATTGTATAGGGATGAACAATTTTCAAATTTAGATGTCGAAAAAAGTCTAGCTTTGTTATTTAAAGATTTTAAAGCAATTTTTGCGGAAGCATATAAACTTTTTAATTTAGTTTTAACTATTCCCGCAACAAGTGTATCGGCCGAACGAAATTTTTCATGTCTTAAACGGATCAAAACCTACCTAAGAAACACAATGACACAAGAACGGCTTTCGGGTTTAGCAATGATGTCAATAGAGCACGAATTACTGTCAGAACTTAGTGAAGACCAAAACTTTTACGACCAAATTATAGAAAAATTTGCAACCTTAAAAGACAGACGTATAGATTTAATGTACAAAAAGTAGTTTTTTTATCTTATTTCATACAACTATTTATTTTAAGTTTTATTAAACTAAATTATGTTTTTATTATCGCAATCACCGCTATATTTTAGTGATTTTACTTGTTTGTTTTTTTATTTTTATATTTTACTTGTTTTGTTTACTTTTTATTTACCTTTTTTAGAGTTTATTTTTTTTAGTTTTTAATGGTTTAGTAGGGCTATTGGCGATGACCTCCATAAAAAAAAAGGTCAACGCGTCGCAGAATAATACCTCATGGGTGACGTGGAAATTTATTCACATTTAAACAAAATTAACCTCATGTAGCCTCACCCTTCAATATACTCACGAGCCGCCACTGGTCAGGATACAAGCCAAGCCTATAATTAGTGTAATTAACCTGTTTGTCAAGCTTCTAAAAAAATGCCCAAACCGTCCCGAGAATTCGTGAAATTCATATTATTCAAATTAACAAGTTTTTTTTTTAAATAAAATTTCTCAACTTTTTCGTAACCCTGTATTTGAATATCGTAAAAGCATTCGTCCTATATAATCACTAGAACAATGTCATTAAAATAATGTAACAAAAAAGTTACAGGGTAAAACGTAAAATGAGTGACTCTTTTCAGTAAAAAAAATCATATTTCTAAAAATGGAGGCGATATCGAAAAACCCATGAAATTGTTTTTTTTTTAATTCCCTCCAAATCAAGATATAAAAAAAGTTTTATAGGCTTTTTCCAAGATCGTCTCTTAAATAAAATTTGGCAAAAATTTCATCGTTTTTTAAAACCACCCTGTATAATCAAATGTATCACTAAAACCCCAACCAATTGGGTCTATTCTACAAGAAATTGTCTATTAGAAGCTTTGGACACATTTAGAAATATTAATGGAAATACACTTGCCGGGGTTGTACGAAAAACAGTCACCAATTGTGAAAAGTGTCTCGATGCAAATGGACGCCATTTTGTAAATCTGTAAATTAATTGTACCCAGCTATGAAGTAGTTAAAGAACCTATTTAGATTTTTTTAGTCGTTATTTACATTCATGTTGTATTGCAAATTCAATGCGTTTAATACAGTACTTATTAATGTAATCTTGTCACAAACAAATCATGGCCTCCTTAGAAAAAATCCTTTCTTTTACCTTTGCCACACTTGACTTTTGGGCATAATAAAATAAATTTAATAAGTAGTTTTTACGTTGACACATACCGCCATTTTGCTAAGTCATATTGAATTCGTACCAGTTTATGTCATTTTCACATCTAATTTTTCTGCAAAATCAATTGAACAAGGTTTTTTTACATCTTTTTTATTAAAATTTTATTTGGCCGCTATTTTCCTTCGCCAATTTAAATTGAAACCCATATTATCAGTCTTTACCTACTCCGCTGGTCCGCAGATACTTCCCAGATATTAAGTTTCTAAATGGTTTTCTTTTACGATCCTCTTGTTGTTATGTTAAAGTGGTCTATTATTTGGGGTTAGTATCCAGTAAAAAAACAAAAGACCTTTTTTAAAATGTCGACGTTTCGCAAATTTATTGTTGCATCCTCAGGACACAGATTTTATATCCCACATGAAACCCATATTGTCAGTCTTTACATATTCCCTTGGTCTGCAGATACTTCCTAACCAAATAATACACCACTCTAACAACAAGAAGATCGTTAGCGAAAACCATTTAGAAACTTAATATGTGGGAAATATCTGCGAACCAACGGAGTAGGTAAAGACAATTTAACAAAAAGACTTTTGTTTTTTTTTACTGGATCCTAACCCCAAATAATACACCACTTTAACATAACAACAAGAAGATCATTAACGAAATCCATTTATAAACTTAATATCTGAGAAATATCTGCGAACCAGCGTAGTAGGTAAAGACTGATAATATGGGTTTCATGCAGGATATAGAATCTATATACAGGATGTCCCTCGACGAACTGCGGGGATCGATTTCTCAGAAAGTAGGCTTTGGAAAAATTTGAAATTTTGGCAGCTAACTAAAGTCGATGGGGGCAATTCGCGCAAGATATTTTCAAGATGGTGGCACTTCCGGTTATACCGGAAGTAGACGTCAACGTTCTTATTTTAAATGGAACACCCTGTATATAATTGAATTTTTGGATTCCCCATAAAATTCTAGGTATATTTTATGTATAATATCCTATACCTAAGTTGACCTGTTTTTGAGATATTTTGAATTTTATGTAAAAAATGACGTTTGCAGGTCTAGACGTAACTATAAATATCTGCTTACCGAAGACTCTATTATTTATTTGCGGTTGGCTTCCTTGTCCAAAAGGGTACACTTTAGTGGCCTGTGCTGATATTTTTATAATAAATAAATATAGGGTGATAAAAAACTGACACTATAAATATGCTTTAAAAAATCGTTAAAAGTTACTTTTTTCAAATTGAAACCCCCAATTTTTATAATTTTATCTTATTTAACACTTAAAATAAGGGTGACTTTGTATAAAGTTATCTATTACAATAATACCAAACGGTTTCTAAGTTTTCTTGTTAGTTGGCCATGACGGGGAGGCCTAGCGAGAACAAAACCAATTGGTTATTATAGAAACGTAATATTTGTTGTCGTTTGACAATTACCTACTAAAATATTATTTATTTATTATAGTAAATATAATAATTATTAAACTAATAATCATGCCGGGGCGATTAAATTACACACTCGAGGATTATTTGAATTTGTTTATTATCTACGGGGAATCTAACAGAGTTTTAACAAGAACATGCCAGATATTTGCTAATAGATATCCAGATAAAAACTATAAAAATGTTGAAACCGTGAAGACAAAAATTAATTAAAGAAAGCCTATTCCCATTATAGTCTAGTCTACACAAGAGCACAACTTATATTTTCAATAAATGTTGAAAATGTCCACCTTGTACTTCCAAACATTTTGCGCATCTCCGAATAGCTGGAGATAAATTTTCGAACGCGACCCTTACCCTTGCCATACAGTCTTCTTTCGTTGTTACTGGATTAAAATAAACGATCCTTTTATCGATCCCCATATAAAATAGTCTAAGACTGTCGGATCGGGGGAACGAGGAGGCCACATTGTTGGCAATCCACTTGTAGTAAAACGTAGCTTGTAAAAAGTTAGTAACTGCACCGGTTCTATGTGGTGGGGCGCCATCGTGTTGGTAGAAAATTTGACTATGTTCTGCCAAGGGCAAATTACTTAAATATTCGTTGTCCAACTCTTCAAGAATATTCAGATATCTTTCTCCTACAAAAGTTTATAGACATAATTTTACGGAAAGAAATGCTTTGATAATATTCATCGATTTATTGATTTAAGAAGAAACAAAATACATCAAAATTCATTTAATTTAATCTGTAGAGTGCTCAATAAAAAAAAGAAGGTTTAGTATTTTATGACTTTCTAAAGTACCCTGTATAAATAGCTTGTAAATATCTAACTAAAAATAACTTTCCTATAAAACTTGGGACGATATATTTTTTTATATATAATGTGTTACGGTATGTGGACCAGTATTTGCATGAAGTAGTGTAGTGTGACCTGTATAAATAATTTAATTTAATTTATTTATGTAATAATATTTACTAAATGATTAATCTAATTTTGGATTGACACTAAATTGATAAAAAAATTATTGTAATATTACCTAAATGGATTATTTTTTATTAAAAAAGTTCTTGTGTTTAGGCAATGTATAACTTACCATTCAAATTTTCTTTGTAAAAATTCAGTTTTATTATGCCATCGTTCCTTACTGTACAAAATACATTAAATTGCCAGGATTCTTGAAAATTCCGCGATCTTACTGCATAAAGATTCGAATCACTCCAAAAATGGGAATTGTGCCTATTGAAAAGGCCATTTTTAGTAAATTTTACTTCATCGGTCCAAATTATATTGTCAAAAATCTAAAGTTATCTTGTACCATTGTTAAAATGAACTCGCAAAACTGTACTCTTTTTGGCAAATCAGTGTCTTTTAGATGTTGAACCAATGATATTAAATAAGGTTGGAAGTTATGTTTTAACAGAATTCTTAGGAATGTCATTGGATATGCTGCAAATATCAAAATATCCCAGAATTGCAATCTCGACATTTTCATTATCAACAATATGCTTCCTCTTATTAATCTTTGCATTGACGTTTCCAAAATTTTTATAGTTTTCCAACATTTGTTTAACGCTGTTCGGTGACGGTTTCTGTTTATCTGGATATTCATCAGCAAATATCTGGCGTGTTCTTGTTAAAACTCTGTTAGATTCCCCATAGATAATAAATAAATTCAAATAATCCACGTGTGTGTAATTTAATCGCCCCGGCATGATTATTAGTTTAATAATTATTATAATTACTATAATAAATAAATAATATTTTAGTAGGTAATTGTCAAACGACAATAAATATTACGTTTCTATAGTAACCAATTGGTTTTGTTCTCGCCAGGCCTCACTATCATGGCCAACTAACAGGAAAACTTAGAAGCCGTCTGGCATTATTAGAATAAAAAGTGTTAAATCGTCAATAACTCAAAAACTACAAATTTTTGGAATAGAAAACTTTATACAAGGTCACCCTTATTTTAAGTGTTAAATAAGATAAAATTATAAAAATTGGGGGTTTCCGTTTGAAAAAGTAACTTTTAACGATTTTTTTAAGTATATTTATAATGTCAGTTTTTGATCACCCTATATTTATCTATTATAAAAATATCAGTACAGGCCACTAAAGTGGATCCTTTTGGATAAGGAAGCCACCCGCAAATAAATAATAGAGACTTCGATAAGCAGATATTTATAGTTATGTCTAGACCTGCAAACGTCATTTTTTACATAAAATTCAAAATATCTCAAAAACAGGTCAACTTAGGTATAGAATATTGTACGTGAAATATACCTAGAATTTTTCGAGCAATCCAAAAATTCGATAATATAAAGGGTGTTCTATTTAAAAAAAGAAAGTTGATGTCTACTTCCGGTATAAGCGATAGTGCCGCCATCTTGAAAATATTTTGCGCGAATCGCCCCCATCGACCTAGCTTAGTTAGCTTCCAAAATTTCAAATTTTTCCAAAGCCTACTTTCTGAGAAATCGATCGACACAGTTCGTCGTGGGACACCTGTATGAGTCCTGAGGATGCAACAATAAAGTTGCGAAACGTCGACAATTTAAAAATAGACTTTTGTTTCTTTACTGGATCCTAACCCCAAATAATATATCACTCTAACATAACCACAAGAGGATGGTTGACAAAAACTATAAAAACATAATGTTTTGGAAATATCTGCCGACCAGGGGAGTAGATAAAGACTGTTAATATGGGGTTCATGCAGGATATAGAAGCTGTATATGTGTCCTGAGGATGCAACAATAAAGTTTCGAAACGTCGACTATTTAAAAATAGACTTTTGTTTCTTTACTGGACCCTAACCCCAAATAATACACCACTGTAACATATCAACAAGAGGTTTGTTAATAAAAACCATTTAGAAACTAGGAAATATCTGCGGACCAACTGAGTAGGTAAAGACTGATAATATGTGTTCCCTTCAGAATTTAGATTGTATATATGTGTTTTGAGGATGCACAAATTAAGTTCCGAAACGTCGACAATTTAAAAAAAAACTTTTAATACACCAACCTAACACTTTTTTTTTTAAATTGTTCAGCAGTTATTCTAATAACGACAAACCTTACTACATGGGCTAAAATTCTAGATCTAAGACAAAACGCTTCATTAAAGTTCTTTAAAAGATTTAAGTTTCAAAAAAATACTTCACTTTTAATACGGTTTTTTTGCTTAAATTATAAAACCAGAGGGTTTTATCAAACCACTCGTCGACTTCACTTTACTGGAAGGATATTGTCAGCTGAACATTATGTTTATAATAATACATTTCTACAGTCATTGTTCGACAAGATCAGAAAACTGCGGAGATGAAATTTCAATTTCTCTTATCCAGAGGTGTCACTTACACTCCCAGCATCGAAAAGAAATATCCAAGAAGCGAGGAAAATTAATTAAAATACTTTGTAAAAAGTCACCAGTTAATCGAAATACTTCGTCGAGTTTAAAAAGATATTCAACATTATTTGTTGTCAATGTCATTAGACATATTTTATTTATATTAGTTATGTGTATTTATATTCTGCTTTGCTGGATAAAATTACGTATTCTACTTAATATCATTATATTAGACTCATTTTACTAATAATTGATGCCTATGTGATGATATTTTTTTTTTAGTTAGAATATACTAGGATTTTTTTTGGTTCTCGTACAACAAAGATATTGTAGGTTTATTTTTAAAATCTTATGCAGGTAGCTGTAGGATTTGGTGGATATATTTTTTTTCATTTTTTATATATCATATAAATTCTACATTCCTTCATTTATATCGTTCTTCTCTAAATCTTTTACCTTTTCTTCTTCTGTGCTGAGAGTTTTTAAATGTCTTTTAGTATAACCCACATCAATGTTCGTTCGATAATTTCACATTTCGACAGTTCATAGGTGTCACAGAGAGTTGGTTACGTTCAGATATCCCCAATTAATTTACAAACCTATAATTTAGAAAGAAATGACAGACAGGACCGTCGCGTCGAGGGGGAGGTGTGGCTGTTTATATCAAGGACGATCTCAAATATGATGTTATTCTGACCGAAAAGTTTGATTTTTTATAAAGTATCTGGATAAAGATCTTTTTAAAAAAGTACGAAATTATTATTGGCATTATTTATAGACCCCCAAATTCTGAAATTGCCTCTTTTTAAATACGTTCGAAGACACGTTAATTAATATTTCCTCCTCATATGAAAACATTTTTTGCATAGGCGATTTTAACACGGATAACTTAAATTATGAAAGCCCTTTGACAAGGCAGCTTTTGCAAACTGTGGAACCCTTTAATTTAGAACAAATTATTTTAGAGCCGACTAGAATTACCAATAGAACTCAGTCTTTAATTGATCTTAGTTTCACGAATTGCGATAAAGTTGTGAATAAAGGTGTTGTTGATTGCCAGTTTTCTGACCATTGCTCAGTTTTCTGTCAGATTAACTATTCTTGCGACCCTAAACCACCTAATAAAATACTATATAGATCACTAAAAAATATTGATATAAATTTGTTTCAAAGGGACCTGGAAGCAATAACATTTAATGAGATATATAATATTGAAACCATTGACGAAAAGATAAACTTTTTAAATAATAGTATATTGGCCTTATTTAATAAGCATGCACCTATTAAGCACTTTACTGAACGCAATAAACCTCTTCAGCCATGGATCACAGAAAATATTAAACGCATGCAGAAATTAAGAGATAAAGCCTTTCGTGATTTTAAATCTAGTAAACTGCCTAGCAAATGGGATTATTATAAACAGTTAAGGAATTTAACAAATAAATCAATTACATTAGAGAAAAAAGCTTACTATAGGCATACCTTTTAAAATAGCTCCATAAAAGATAAGTGGAAAGAGCTTAATACACTGAGGCCAGTAAACACAAAGGAAATTCCGCAGGTTGTTAAAGATACAATTAAATTTAATTCATTTTTTATAAATTCAACCAAAACAAATAATTCGGTAAAGAACGATCTACTAAATTTTTACTTAAATAACACTAAAAATAATCTGAATTCCTTGTTAACTTTTAATACTGTAACGGACAATGATATTCTTCAAATTATAATGAAAATTAAAAGTAAAGCTGCGGGCACAGATGATATTAATATAACTTTAATCTCCCTGTGCTGCTCTCATATTATTGGTTTTATAACACACATTGTTAATGAATGTATTCTTCATGAATATTTTCCTGACATTTGGAAAAAAGCTATTGTCACACCCCTTCCCAAAGTTAGTTCTCCGAAGGATTTAACACAATTTCGTTCAATAAGAATACTTCCAACGTTTTCAAAAATTTTAGAAAGAGTGCTGGAAACTCAAATACGCATACATGTTAATCTAAATAATATTTTACCAACGAAACAATCCGGATTTCGCACTAAACATAGTTGCGCGACGGCAATGGCGGATGTTACTGACGATATCTTTTCCGCTCGAGACAATAACGAAATCACAGCATTAATTTTACTGGATTTTAGTAAAGCATTCGATTTTTTAAATCATAAAATATTAATTTCTATGTTACACTATATAGGGTTGTCGGTAAATGCGTCAAACATTATTAAATCGTTTCTCTCCAATAGATTTCAACGTGTAAAAGTTGATCAAAATTATTCAGATTTTCTTAAAGTTGATTCTGGGGTTCCTCAAGGCAGCATTTTAGGACCTCTTTTATTTAGTATCTATACATGCACTTTCCATACACATTTTAAATACTGTCAGTACCATCTGTACGCCGACGATACCCAGCTGTATTTATATTTTAAACCTTCTGACTATAATCAAGCCATTATTAAAATTAACCTCGATTTAGACCAATTGCTTAAAATATCCTCTAAACACATGCTAAATTTAAATCCGTCTAAGTCGGTTATTCTCGTATTTGGTAATAAAAATATTCTTAATGAAATAAAGCCAGATATGGCTATAAGCATAGACAATCAACGTTTAAATGTAGTTGAAAGCGCAAAAAGTTTAGGTCTTGTTTTAGATTCACATCTTCGATTTAGTTCTCATATTTCTCACATTCTTAAAAAAACATACTACTCTCTAAAATCATTGTTTCCGCACAGACACTACCTTGATCAATCCACTAAAAAGGAGCTCTGTGATTCATTAATATTATCACATTTTAATCATTGCGATCATATATATGGTCCATGTTTGGATAGTTATGACTTACGAAGAGTTCAAAAAGTGCAGAACAGCTGTATTCGATTTATTTTTGGTATTAAGAGGAGAGACAGGGTAACCCACAAACTTAAAGAAATTTCATGGCTAAATATGTATAACCGACGTAAGCTCCATGCCCTTTGCTTTTATTATAAATTACTTAAATTTAAATCACCTCCTTATCTGTATAACAGAATCACTTTTCGCACGGACGTACATCATTTGAATTTACGCAGGAATACCTTAACGATTCCGCGCCATAAAACTGAAATATTTAAGAGATGCTTCTCCTATAACATTGCTTTAAATATTAGTTCGTTGCCTCCAGATTTATTACAAATTTCTACGTCATTACAAAGTTTTAAAAGAAACATTACTACTCAGTTACTTAATTCTCAATAGCATTTAAATTACTCTCAGCCTTACTCTTCCTTCTCGTTCTCGAGGGACGCCCTCTGTTTCTGAACGCGTCGTGTCTAGGACGCCATTCCATGATTTTTTTGGTCCATTTTTCGTTAGACATTCTGGCTACGTGTCCAGCCCAATTCCACTTAAGATGAGTTATTCGCCTAACTGCGCCTGTCATTCTTGTTCTTCGGCGTATTTGCTCATTTGGTACTCTGTCTCTCAACGTGATTCCCAGAAGGGAGCGTTCTATGGCTCGTTGAGCCACTCGAACCTTATTTATTGACCTTTTCGTTAGTGTCAGGGTCTCTCCGCCATACGTCATTACCGGTAGGACGCATTGGTCAGACACCCTACGCTTCAAGCATACAGGGATATCAGTCTTCAAGACATGTTTTAGTTTACCAAAAGCAGCCCACGCCTATCCAATTCTTCTTTCAATCTCGCAGGTCTGATTATCTCTGCCGATCCTTATTTCATGTCCCAGGTATTTGTATGATGATGACTTGGGAAATTTGGTTTCCGTCTACCAAGATATTTCGGCTAGCAACTAGATTTGTCATGAACTGCGTTTTAGAAGTGTTGATTTTGAGGCCAACCCTGTATGAAGCCGTTATGAGTTCCCTGAGCTGTATTTCTGCCTTATATACACTGTCCGAGATCAACACGATATCGTCGGCGAAACGTAGGTGGGTGATTTAATCAGTTTGAACTAAATTATTTAGTAAGAGATTTAAATCTCGCCACAGATGCCTCAGAACATCCAGATTTCGTGACAAAAATTTGCTAGCTCCAGGACCTAAGTCCATATTTTAATCAAGAAGAATCGTTAGAATATTGCAACAATATTTCCGAACTAGTTATAAAGTTAAAAGCTACATCTTACGGGAAGAAAGAATGGCGGCTTTTTTTTTTGACTGCAGTAAAAAGATCCTGAAAGGTTTTTCGCTACACAATAATAACGTGTTGCTCATTTTGTTTACCTTAAAGAAACTAACGAAAATTTCCAATTACTCTTGGTAAAAACAAAATACCTGGAATATAACTGGATGCTTTGTGGAGACTTGAAAGTCCTTAGAATGCCTCTTGGTCAATAGTCAGGTTATACAAACACTGGATTCAAAAGGAGTGTTCTCCAAGAGAAAACCCTACGCCAGGAAGTAAAAACATATAACGCAACATCTTAATTTACCCCAAACGAGTTTTATTGCCAGCTCTACACATTAAACTGGGCTTGATGAAATAGTTCATGAAGGCTCTGTCTGATACCAAATTGAAGAAGGGAGTTTTTGTAGGTTCCGATATCAGGGCTTTATGTAGAGATGCAGTCTCTCAAAATTCGATGACGCTTATCGAAAAGGAATCCTAGGATTCATCTAATCAAATGATCGTGGGAAATACCAAGGATCCAGACTATGAGACATAGTCAGCAGAATGTTGGAAAACTTTCGTGTTTTAGGCTGCAACATGAGTTTAAAGGTGCACTTTATTGAACAATTTCCAGATAATCTTGGGTCAGATAGCGAGGAACAGGGTAAACGTTTCCACCAAGATATTAAAGAGATGGAGCGGCGTTACCGAGGAAGATGGAGTGTGCCAATGATGGCCGACTACTGTTGGAAGTTACTTCGTGATATTCCTCATACTGATAGTGCGATTTACGAAATTGTTTTACGTAATAGAGAGAAATTGTTAAAAATTTTGAAATTAGCGCATTGAAATTATATAAAAACATGTATACGAACATAAAATATCTTTCAAAAAGTTTCGTTTTGTTGGCCTGTGTTATTTGTAGATTAAACTAAACCTGTCTTACATGATATAAAAATGTTTGTTAGGTAATATTTTGATTCATAAAATAATGTGCAATATTACCCATATAACGGCCATATTTGGTTTCTAGTCGCATTTAAAAGGATGTGTAATTTAACACCGATATCGAGGTAATTTTACACAAAATGCAATATTTAAGAAATATGTTAATTATCAATTTTCGTTCGCAGTTTTTAAGTGAAATGTATTGAAAATATGACATATTTCAATTTCAAATTGCTTTAATATAGATTATAAAGGAATACAAAAAACCATTGCAAAGTAACACCTCGCTGCGGTATGTTCTATATAAAATATGAAAGTTGATACCTGGTCAAAGCAATATAATCACCCTGTATACATGGAAATGATATAATTTAAATATTGAAATTAAACCAAGATACTTTTGTATTTAAAATTTTTATGATTTCTGGGACAAGGTAGTAGGCCATCTTACGGGGGGCAACCTGTACAGGGTGTTTTTTTTTTCGTTGATAT
This sequence comes from Kuschelorhynchus macadamiae, assembly GCA_030620095.1. Lineage (NCBI taxonomy): Eukaryota > Metazoa > Arthropoda > Insecta > Coleoptera > Curculionidae > Kuschelorhynchus > Kuschelorhynchus macadamiae. The sequence goes on from JAUTXW010001077.1 coordinate 1,826,354, forward strand.
TAGAGGGTATACGCTGAACGGTAAGAGATACAAAAAACTAAGATACGTGTCCCGTTCTCTTTGCAAGTGTTTACTTTAATGGCGCGTTCATATCTACGCTACGCTTTTCGATTATATTTTTTAAAAAAAGGTGTCCAAAATGGATGTTTTTCAAAACTACGGAAAGTTAAACATGTTTGAGTGATTCAGAGCAATAAAAATAAAGACGCAGCTTTAGACCTATATTTTGAGCGTTACCCGGAACGACGACAGCTAGACAAACAAATATTCGACAGGACAATCTAAGTGCGTATGGATAATTCGCAAAACCAAGAGGTAAGAGTTACAATAAGGAAGATAGAGAAAGAGATGAAATAAATATATCAGCTTGTCTTGCTCAGTGGCGGCTCGCGGGTGAAAAAGTAAGTGAATGGCAAATGAAGCCAGAAAATATCGCAATAATTTTTTTTTCAGAATTATTTTATATGTGGATGGGGTAGAATATTTTTTTACGACTTACCTTAATTTTGTATACTAAATCAATTCTCTTATCCTTCATAGCAGCAAATTTATTTATAACATCCTCATAAAATGGATGAGTTGCCCTAATCTCCTCCATAAATTCATTTTGAATTGAAATATTGCCCAGAGAAGTAAGCCTTTTTTGAAATATTCTATTTCTTAAATAAGTTTTTACACATTTGAAGCAAGAAAAACTTCTTTCCACTGAAGCACTTGTCGACGGTATTGTCAAAATAAGGAAAAACAATTTATACGCTTCGGTAAAAATTTATTTATTTTTATTAATTTTTTTTTTCACTTGATCTCTTTGGTAAAAATAAGACCAAGCTCATCTTTAAGTCGTTGACGTTTTGAAAATATTTCCCCATATAACTGTAACAAATTTTCAAACGGGCCAGTCGGAAAATTTAAACTATATTCGAAAAATTTAGCAGATTCTGCCAAATATAAACATTTTAGTTTTTCAAGGTCTTGAAAGCTTAGTGCCATTTCCATTAAAATATGGTCCAATATTTTATAAAAAATATACTATACTTAGCCTTAATTTCTGCAGGTGAAAGCTTACCAAGCTCACGTTTGTAATGATTTATTTCTGTAATAGAATTTGCTTTATCAAACATGGTATTAAAAAAATTTTCATTTCCTTTTTTACAGAGCGCCTCACGACAGCGTTTTATATTGGATTCATCAGATTTGTCACAGTTTGTAATAAATTCAAAGACGTCTTTTAATTTATTCCAGTCTTGAACAATCACATTTACTAACTTCGAATTTGAAGTTGTAACAACACCATAAATAAATATAACACAAAACAGTCAAGTTAACTGCAAAGGAACTCACCCGTTGCAGCGAAATCCGCGAAAATAAAAGTAAACAAACACCGCAAACCGAACGACACGTGGGTGTAGTCTACTGCGCCTGCAATACTGGGCTCGACGTCATCGAGTACGCGTTGTCATGGCAACATAGTAGGAAAATCGTAAACTAAACATAGCACCTCCAGCAAAGTCAACGCGGTTTGCGCCACTGTTATAGTTGTTATAATAAAGTTCGATTGAAAGTTTTAAAAAGACATGCCGCCAACGGTCAAGTAAAATATTTATTCTCGATGTACAGTTTATTTTTTACCAATGAGGTGAATAAATGAATGAAAAAACTAAAATTTCCAGAGATATATAATAAATATAGTTAGATGTTTGCTTGTTGATTTTTCCTGGTGAAGTAACACTTCACCTACTTCACCTGAATAGCCGCCACTGGTGTTACTGCTGATACGACAGTATCTAGCCGTAATATTGACAAAAACATTAGCATAAGTAAATCTAAAGATCTAAAAACGTTAAAAAAGCATAAGTATAAACCGTATAAAATAAGGAAAGTCTATAACTTACATTCTGGAGATGAAGAACGGCGTTTAGAATTTTGTCATTGATATTTGCAACAGATTAATCGGAATCTCAATTTTTTTCAAAATGTAATATAGACTGACGAAGCTTTTATATTTAGCGAAGGAATTTTTAATCGATATTGGTCAAACATAAATCCTCATCAGACCGCCGCACAGTGGGTAAATGGCGGAAAAAATGTATAATTTGAAACTATCTAATTTTAACAAAATTTCATTGCATTAGTGTTCTTAGATAATGAATGTAATTTAATTTAGCACGTATTTTCGAATTCATATTTCACTGACATAACCACGTATTTTTAAAGTCACCTAAAAATAGAACTCTTAAAAATTTTTAAAAATATTGTCATCTTAAATTCTTCAGTATTACTATGAGAAACGACGTGTGGGGTTTTTACGTTTTATCCAAAAAGAAGTGACTTTAAGGTCTATAGATAAATAATTATTTTGATTTTATAGGCCTAATTCATTTCAAGTTTTGAAATATTTTAAAATGAAACCATTTTTTATTAACTTTTTCATGAAAATTATAATTTTCACTATTAGCTACATGTACCTACATATTCTTATTATCCTTATTATTTTATTTACACTTTAACGAATATGGAAACGAAAAAATTAGCTGCGGATACGTGCGGGTAAAAATCTAGTTAGCTATGAACGGTTGTTGTGACAACGAGCGCAAATGTTTAACTTAATGTGCGCGTCTTCACATAATATGTGAATATCAATATTATTGATAAAGTAGCGTTTGTGTAATTTCGATCGTTGTGTGATAAAAAAAAACTAACTAATCTTAGCAAGTGTGTAAAATGTCATCCGTTTCCATAAGTAATCGACAGCTTACTGAAGAATTTATTAGGTGCGGCCGTAAAAGTGATATGTTGATGCAATTTTTGAGAGATAAATTCCCTTCTTTTAGTGAAGATAAGCTAAGGATAATTTTAGAACAAATTAAAAAAAGGTATGTTAGCTCGTTCAATTCAAAATGGAACCAGTGTCATAGGAAAAAAAAGGCACTATTTAAAACTTATTCTGTATGGCTGGATAAGAATTTTAATGTAGAGATGCTTAATGAATTAATGCCCGGGACTTCAAATAAACGTAGTTTAAGTGCTGGACGACCGGTAAAGAGATTTGAAGAATGCAGTGAACGAGCTAAACGTTACAAGATCCAAGAAATTCGAGAAAGGTACTCTAAAAAAGAATTACAAGTCGCAGCTGGAAAAATATCAGCTAAGAAGACCTACTTGGAACCTCAAAAAGCTTTAGCGATGTTAATTGATGCACAGTTATCAAAGCAAGTGCTTAAAAACTTCGGCTGTGATGTTTTGCCACCATATTATAAAGTTCGGGAAGAAAAAGTGCATTGTTACCCTGAAAATATTACTATTACACCAATATCTGCTCAAGTTGATTTGCAAAGTTTGCTTGATCACACAGCTAAAAGAATTATTTTGGCCGCTGAAAACTTTACAAATGTAGCGCATGTTCCAGAAATAATGACTTTAACATCGAAATGGGGTTGTGACGGTTCGTCAAATCAAAGTCAATATCATCAATTCATACCTAACGAATTTAATGGTATATCTGATGCAAATTTATTTATGGTATCTATGGTGCCCTTAGTACTTGAAACTATAGATCAAACAGACACGTTATGGAAGAATTATAGACCTTCTTTCACAAAGTTTTGTCGGCCGATTCAATTTGAATATGCCAAGGAAACCGCAAACAATACTAAAAAAATTGTCGAAAGAATAAATGAAACCATATGCAACATACTGCCAACATATGTGAATATAAAGGACAAGGTTATTGAAATTCGTCACAATCTTTTATTTACCATGATGGATACAAAAGTAGCTCAAGCAGCAACTGGTTGTAAAGCATCGTCTGTTTGTTACATATGTAAAGCAAGCCCTAAAGAAATGAACAACTTAGAATTCGTCATCAAAAAATCATGCAATCAGGAAGCAGTTAAGATGGGAATTTCTCCATTACATGCTAGAATCAAAACAATGGAATTCATTTTACATATTGGGTATAATTTGACTTTTCAAAAGTGGTCTACTAATGCGGAAACCAAACCACTTAAAGAAGAAAACAAAAAAAGGATTCAGACAGAATTACGCCAGAGATTGGGTATTAGGGTTGACCATGTTCAACAAGGGTTAGGTACAACAAATACTGGAAACACGTCCAGAAAATTTTTTCAAAATCCTGAGGTAGTTTCAGAGGTAACTAGGGTTGACCTGGAATTAATCAAACGACTGGCTACAATACTTGAAGTAATAACTTGTGGTGAGAGCATAGACCCAGTAAAATATGGAAAGTATGCTTTAGATACAGCTAGACGATTTGTTGGGACGTATAACTGGTATTATATGCCAGTAACAATACATAAAATGCTGGTACACGGCGAAAGTATAATCCGAAGTTCTTTTCTACCTATCGGTAATCTCTCCGAAGAGGCGCAGGAGGCTCGAAACAAGGATTATAGAAATTATCGCCTTCGTTACGCAAGGAAATGCAGTCGAACTTCAACCAACGAAGATATTTTAAAGAGACTCTTAGTTACTTCTGATCCATTTTTATCAAGTTTAAGAGTTACAACTTTAAAAAAACACATAGATCTATCAGAAGATGCAAAAGAACTACTTTTAGATTAAATTTAAAACTCAGTTATTGACAACGTATTATTTTTGTAATCTTAAATTTGTTTATTACACGTTATTGTTTTATTCAACTCGTTTAATTTAGTTGCACTTAAGTTCTATTTATTATAATCATCATAAAATGATAGCGATCAGATAATGTCAGGTACCTATTTCATAAATACAACCAAAAAAGTTTTGCACCATACTGTATAAAAGAATAGCCTGTAATTTTTTAAATGTAGTTATGTCTTAATTAAAATACAAGGTGGTGTAAAACTTTTTTGGTTGTGTATATTATTGTAAATATACTATGACAACTAATAATTAACAGTTATTATTAATCCTTTATCTACAGCCATTTTCTTGCAATGATATGTTAAAAGGAGTAAAATCTTGATAGTCTATAATTTTTTATTTTTTCTGTGGTTTTAATTTTAGAAAATGTAAAGTGTAAAAACTTCTTAAATCTAAGCAATCACACTTATCAACAAAATTTATACTGGGTGTCCCAGAATATGTGGGCAATCTCTCGAAAATAAAAAGTACACGTAAAGATAATGCCACAAGTTCCTTTAAACTTTTTTCAAATAGTCGATATTAACGAAGATACAGGGTGTTAAAGTTAAGTAACAATGTTGCCTCAGTTCGAGGATTCAACAATCATCAATTCTTAAAGCTAGGGAATGCTTAAGATTAGAAGGTATGTTGAATCAACCAAAATCTTTGAAATTAACCATTGCTTTTTTTCCGTAAACCGAATTATTTATTTATATCGAACAAAAATGTATCTGTTTTTTCTTATTTTTATCTTATTTTTTTTACTTAAAAATTTAATACAAGTACGTAAAATAAGTTAAGATCCATTAAATAGTAATAAATACATGTAGGTGGCGCCCCCTACAATTTAGAGTCGCAATAACATTAAATTTGAATTTCGTATCTTAAAAAATCCCCGGATGCCAATTTTCTCTCAAATATGGATAGTATTTCAAAAGTTAATCCCATAAAACAAAAATAGAAATTTATAACACCCTGTATCTACCTTAATATCGAATTTTTGAAAAAAGTTTATAGAAACTTGTGGCATTATTTTTACGTATACTTTTCATTTCCGAGAGATTGCCCACATATTCTGTATAAGCAATCAGTTTTAAAATAAGTAGAACATTTTTGCCGAAAAATGCCTGTTCTGACCCATTGTGCGCCGCTAGGGTACAACAAGGACGCTTTGGATTCCATGTGTAGCGCTATATCAAAAGAGATTCCTCAACTACAGGATTTATAATGAAAAGTTGAATGCTGCAGAAATAAAGTTTACCTACAACAAGACGGTGTCCTAGCCTCTAACAGCCATATGGTAAGGCACTTACTAGCTGTCAATTTCGGCGAAAATTGGTTTGGTACATATGGACCAAACAAATGACGTCCGCGTTCCCCCGACCTGACGCCACTCGACTTTTATTTTTGTGGATTTATCAAGAATGAAGTATATAAAACCCGAGGTAATACTTTAGAAGAACTTAGAGCAACTTTGGTTAATCGCATTGGAAGAGTGCCAAAGATTCATATTTATAACGCCACTCGTTCAGTTGCAAGCCGAGTCCAAAAATGCATCGAGCAGAATGGAAGGCAATTTTAGCACCTTTTGTGATTAAACAACTATACCATTTATTAGGTATTCAAGATAATTGTTGAGTTGTTATTATAATTTTTTGTTGTTTTTGTAGATGTTTTTTAAAGATACCTATTGTAAAATAAAAGAATAATTATTCAATTCATGGCCAACTAAAAAAAAATGTTTTTTTGGTATTTCAGCTATTAATGACAAATCAAAATATTAAGTATTATATTATATTGTTGCAATCGCAAGAAAAAATGCAATTTTTCTAAATACTTAGATATAGGTTGTACCATTTAAGAAATTACTTTTGAAAATATATCAAAAATTAAAACATCTATATTTTTTTAAGTACGCCGCTGGATTCTACGTAAAAGTCATAAAACTTTTGTATTTTTTTTATCTCCATAAATAACCTAGTAATAAAAGATACTCAGAACCGGGAGATTTTGAGAATCACCCTGTATTTTCTAAACCAATCCAGTTAGCGTAGATCGGACCGCGCCATTAAACTAAACACTAAAAAAGAGAACGAGACACCTATCTTAGTTTTTTGTATCTCTTACCGTTCAGCATATACCCTATAATATCAACGAAAAAAAAACCATCCTGTATAAACCTGATGCAACCTCAAAAAATATTATCCCCAAGATTACAATTAGTACTATATTAATAGGATACATTTTAAAATGTATTAAACAAATAGTGGAAGTGCTTGTAAGTGTATATTTTGCTAGAAAACTATGAAAAAAAAACGAGAGATTCGGTTCTCAATCAATTTTTAGTCTCGGTTTCGATCTCGTTTTCGAGGCCGACATTAGTCTCGTGGTCTCGCAAACTCCTAGATTTTTTTTTGTGAAAAAGTATAAGGTACTAAAACATGCATTATTTTAACAATGACTGATTGAAAAAAAACAAGAAATATTCCATCTTGTTTTCATTCATCAGTTTATTAAAAAATGTATATTTATTTAGAAAGAAATTACTAAATATTTCCAATTCTTTTAGTGCTTTGTCACGTACAGCATTCAATCATTTAATACGATTCAAATATATTCCGGTGTATCTCTATCTTATTATCCTATATTCGAGGTAATCCGCATTTAATTAAATTCCAGAGGGTGCGACATTCAGCTTCATTGTCGAATTCATTATCCCCTTCTTTTATTCTACATATAACATTTCGCATACCAACCTTTATTACTTTCTCAAGGAGACATTTTTGAGTGATTCTTTAACCACTTTTTCAATGACTTTTGGTTTTAATTAATTACATTAGATTAGCGTTGCGTTGACCAGAAATTATTTCTTGAAACGTTTTTCTTTTACTTACTCTAACATAAAGGAAGTAGAAATTACATAAATATCGATAACCGAAGTGTTACCTTTATTCATAACCGCCAGTTCTTTTGATCCAATTATTAAGGATAAGTTCTTTTTTTTCATGTTAGAAGAAAACGTTTTTAGTACATGCTTTTTGGCTCTACTACAGAGAATTAACACTCTTGATATAATTTCTCTTGGAGAAATATGTCTTGTACTAAACCATTTTTCTCTCCTTCAAAGAGAAATTTGGGTGTAGTATTTCAAACACTTGCCACAAAATTATTTTTTTAAAGCCTTTAAGTCCGTATGTTACGTAAACAAAGAACAGTTTGGCTGTAGTTGAGACCCTCAGGTGGTTTGTGATACATTAAGCTGTATAAAGCATAGAAGTTAAAAAAAGTAAAATGTTTTTTTATTTTGTTTTTTCCCTCAGATTATAATATTCTTAAGATGTAGAAATCCTCTTGGGAGATTTCATCCCAATCTATTTTGAATTCACATAATGTTGCATAATTCCCTTAGCAGGGAGCAGAACTGGGTCGCTGACAATGATAATAAAAACAGTCACTATAAGAATGCCACTGAAGTACCAAAACCATTCGGAGAAGAGCTGTTAAATTGGGAAAATTTTGTTTTCGCAGGTGTGAATGTTTAAATTTTTTTTTCTACTAAAATTGTTGTAGGATTATAAGTAACGATTTCAAGCTTTTGGTAATAGATAGGATATAGAATCTAATCTTCTAGAATTGGCTGTAGCATAATTTTGTTAAACTGGTTTCCAGTGGCGGCTCGTGGTGAATTATATTGTGAGGTCAATAACAAATTTAAAAATAGGCATACTTAAAATAAAAATAAGTATCTTATCTTTAAATTGAGCTTTAAATAATCTTGAAGTCAAGGTCTACTCTTCGTTCTTTAGAATTGGAAAAATGCTGAATGACATGTTCGTTAAAATTGCATGCACATTCCTTTTATAAACGATTCCTCGATACTTAACATTGCTAAAGCGAATAGTCTATCTTGACCCAACTCCTCAACAAAATTTATAAGCTCTCGAAAAACTCCTAGATTTTCAGACAAAGCCCTTTCATCATGGCCACGTAGTGCCAGCTCGAATGCCACACAAAATTTTACACAATCTATAATTTCGTTTAAAATATAACGATTTTTAGATACATTTTCATTAAAATCTCTAAGGGATTTTCTATAAGCTGTGTCTACCTGAGTGCGAATATCAACATTTCCGACCGTAGCATAGTTCACTGAAGATTTCATGTGATCTGCAGAAAACGCATGTTTAGTTTATTTTTTGTTTTAAGTGTTTTAAGTCTTTAACACCAGTTTTGCACTATAATGAATCCGACGAGTCCTTAGAAAACAACAAACAAACATAACAGTAAAATGGGTTAGAAACTTCACAACCACATATCCAGTTAGCTAAATCGTACATACTTTTGCGAAAGTTTCGATAAACCTCTTTATTTTTGTCTTTACTAGTTTGTCGTATACTTGAATTTGGTTATTTCCTCAAAATAAAGTTCGTAAGCACTCTTTAGTTGTTTAATTTTTTGCACTAGCTACATTTTATTTCATCTACATTCACAACTCAAACATAGACCACCTTGAAATTGGTTACTTTTGCAAAATTAAGTTCGTAGGCACTTTTTAGTTGTTTATTTTTTTGCACTAGTCACTACCAACATTTTATTTCCTGTATATTTCCTACTCACACGTGGATCATAAAAATAAAAAAATATATATTACAAAAAACAGAATATAAATCAATTTTCATAGATTAAAAACGTCCGAAACAATATCTAGTTAGAATATCGACCGCGCGACCTCTGAACGAATGTACTTCCGCATGCCGACATGATGCCGCGACCGATCGATCGAATTATGAAAAGAGACCGGCTGATGACCCAAATCGCTATTTCATATTCCATTTGCTATCACGTTCGGCTGCCGCTCGGTAGCTGTGAAATTTACGGGTACTTTCGTCAAGCTTTAAGGTAATCAGGGCAATTCGAACTGCCCAGCCTAGATTAGTATAGCATATTTTATGATGCCTAAGGAACGCAATGAGACCATTCGAATCGCTGCGCGCGGCTAATAGTGTAGCGTATTTAACTTTTCCCAAGGTTCTCGTCTTATTACAACTATTAGGAGGGACGATCAGACGAATAATTTATTTTCTGAAATTTTTTTGGGGGGTCATTGACCAAGTGATCCTATGGAATAGCCGCCACTGCGAGTTTCATTATTTGACGTGGTTTTTTCCACTTTGGCAGATTTTCAGTATACAAGTAAAGCATATAGTATGTTATACAGAGGCAGTAGTTATATATAAAATTTGTTTTTTCTCCAGAAATTCTGGTTGAAGAGCTGTAGTTTTTGCATAGTGAAATATATGTTATACAGGAGCATTAGTTACATAAAAATATTTTTTTCCTGCAGAATTTCTGGTTTAACAGCTGTATTTTTTTCATGGGGAAACATTTCTGTATAATACTTCGATTTAAGAGATTTGAGTAATTAATGGGCGAAATTTTATTTTCACAGCCCTGAATTTTTGTTTTTTTTTTGTTTTACGGAAGTTTTTGAAGGATTCATAGCTACGATTTAGATTTTTCGGTAATAGATAGAATATTTCATGTAACTTTTAGAGGCGTAGGTTATTAAAAAAAAATTGACAGCTGCCAATTAAAATTGTTTTTACTTTTAACTTTTGAACTGTTAAACAATTTTAAATACGATTTTTGCAGTTCAATGTAAAAAGCGTAATTAATAAAAACACAATGCTCTGATATGTGTAAAAAAGCGTTTTCTTCTGTAACTTTGAAACTACTTAAAATTATTAAATATAATTTTCACAGTGACTATAAAAGTAAAGAGATACTTTGAAAAAGACACATAGACACAGGAGATTTAAGAACAAGACTAAAGTACATTATTCAATAGATATAATATTCAATATTTTTATTTTATTATTTTAAAGTGATCAAGGCTAAGAATTCTTCAACAGACTAAATGTTAACCATTAAATTTGTGAGAAATTATAAAAATCTACTAGGAAAGCAAAAAAACAAGCTTACAGTAATTACATTGCAAAATCCAAAAACAAATTTAAGAACGCATGGAAGATCATAAATTCTGAAAAAAACCTTATCAAACGCAATCCTGGTAAAACACAATTAAAGGCAAAGAGTTAATAGGACAAAATAATGGGTTTTTTGGCCTATGCGCTACTGTAATAAGGTATTTTGAGAATAAAACAAACCTATAAAGAGTTTTTTCGTTACAAGTCGACATGTAGGTAAAAATTACGTATTTTGTTAAGGTTATTTTTTCACCATGGGGTATATTAAATTGTATATTGTATATATCCATTTGCATTCTTATTTTAAACGTTAATTAGTTCCTGCTATAATAATTCAAAATTTAACAAACAGGATTAATATATATAACACTTTTGTAAAACACATGTCAAAATAAATTTGCCATAATTGAATCATTACTGTTGGAATAGAATAATTTCTTTTAAGTGGGCAATATAAATGTATATTGGTGGCACTTTATGCATTTATCTAAGAAAAAGTACCATCCTACTAACTTGAGAAAGGGTGGTTCACAATAGGGGAAAAATATTTTAATAACGCATTGTTTTTTTTATTGATTAGGAAAATTAGAATATTTTGATTTTCGAACATACGAATTATTTCGGTTTTTGGCATCCTCCCAGCCAAAACCAAATTATAAATAATACTTCTTAACTTTTTCTATTTATACATTTCAATGCAATTGATCTCTGGAACTAAACTGTCACAATAAAGGAAAAACCATTCAAAAATTTTTGTTTCTAAAGCCTACTTAAATTTTTTTCATTATCGGCTATTTTCGTCCCACTGAAATTTGTGCAAAACTTTAATAATGACATTCATGTTTTTGGACTTTGAAGGAATATTTTAAGGTTAAAATTACCACGGAAGCAAGGGAAGCAGTGCTTCCCCAAAAAAAATTACAAAACATCTTCTAAAATGTAATTTTTGAAATAGAAAACAATTAATTTAGTTTATATTAAAAATGCTAAAATATTATCTTAATTATCAAGCCCATAATAAATGCGGCCTTGACTCCGACCGAGCGACAATAGAAAATGGAATAGAACCTATGCGGGCCGCTAGCTTCTCTGCAGCCAAGTCCTGTATGCTTGATTTCCCGTGAATCGAGCCAGAGGTTATTGAACTTTCCACCGGCTGTTTGCAATTTTTGCATTTCAGTCGCGTGCTTTAAATGATGGCGGAAGCTATCGTTGGAGTAGGTTCTTTGTTAGAACGGCTATCCGTGTGTTGTGTGGAACGTACGTCGCGTCGTGCATGGTGCGATATGGAAGACAATAATACGGACGTGGATATGCAAATACCGTCAACTTCGGGTGTCGATAATAACGTTGAAAATGTTGGAGAATTTAGTAAGAAGAGTGTGTGTGAATGTGTGGTGTGTGCTTTATTAATAAAGGGATTTTCAACATTAAACTTCGCTGATAAGCGTCAAATAATTTCCAAAGGAAGGGCAAAACCGCCTATGAAAAATTTAACCACAAAAATGAAAAACTGGTTTAGACATTTTTATCCGGAAAAACAATGCGAACAATTTAAATGGCTAACAGGGTGTGAAAATATAAGTAAATTATTTTGTTGGCCATGTTTACTTTTTTTAATGAAAAAGGTCTCTGGAATAAAACTGGCTTTTTCGATTTAAACAATTTCTATAAAGCTGTAAAAAGACACATTATGTCCAAAGCGCATTTGCAGGCCGTCATAAAAAAAAAGTCTTCGGCAAAACCAAAATTGAACATGCCCTTAATAAACAGTTGGAAATTAGTCACCGCCAACACAATGAACTAGTCGATAAAAATAGGCAAATATTAAGAAGGCTTATCGATGTTGTTTATTTTAATAATAATAATAATAATAATAAGAAGTTTATTAATTTAATAACAAGTAATTATACATTGACATTACCAACAGAAAAAATTATTTTGGATTAAAAGGCCTTTGAGTCAGCTTCCTGAGACAAATTCAGGTGCTGTTGAGGCCTTGCTCTTAAACATTACTAAATATAACAAAAATATATAAGAGAAAAAATTGAGAGAAAAAAAAATATAACCATTTACATAGATAATTATATTATATATTCGGAAAAAGGATAAACACAGACAAGAAGCAAAGTAAAAGTTAAATTAAAAAGAGGAAGGAAGAGAAAGTGACAGCTAAAAATAGAGAGAGAAGGAAGTAAGACCTAAAAACTAACAAAAGTAGACACCAACGTGCTGGGTCACCTGTATTACATTTTATGAATTATTAAAATCATAAAAGTGATAAATAAATCTTATACAGAGCAAACAGACATTAGGCAAGCAAATTTTTCTTTATTTTCCGTTTAAATACAGAAATACTTTGTAATGAGGAGCAGTTGATGTTATATTTATTGGAAAGTGCGGCAGACCAATATGAAAATGACCTTTTGAAAATTTCTTTTCTATGAGCTGGAATTGTAATCAAGGTGTTGTGCCGTAAATTTAAATCATGAACATCAGTCCTAAATGATAATTTGTCAAATAAGTATTCTGGTGATTTATTTTTAATTATTTTGAAAATAAAACATGTAGGCAACTTTAAGTTTATGTGAAACACCTCGCCCACGCCTAATCCCAAAAATGAAACGAATGCAAGAATTTTGAAACTTTTGAACTCTTCTTATATCTATACTATCCAAGCACGGGCCATACACACTGTCACAGAAATTAAGCAGAGAGAGTATTAAAGAGTCACATAGCAAAATTTTAGTTTAATTATTTAAAAAATGTCTACGGTTAAAAAGAGATTTAAGGGTGCCGTAGGCTACTTTTAATTTTGATGTTATATGTTCTTTAAACCTCAGCTTATTATCAATAATTAGACCTAGATTTCTGACACTTTCCTGGAAAGGTATGGGATTGTTATTAATTTGTATATTTAATCCATTGTTAATGTCGGCTCTCAATGGTTCGCTACAAAAAAGCAATGCAACACTCTTTTTTGGATTTATGTTTAAAACAGGTTTTTTTGAAATGTCATATATAGCTGATAAGTCTTTATTGATGTATTCATTGGCAACCTGAAGAGAGTGAGGACTAAAAGAGTAATAAATCTGCGTGTCATCAGCATACAGATGGTACTTACATTGCTTTAATTCCTTCACACGAGGTTTGAGGTATATACCGAGTATAGAAGTGGTCCTAGTATACTCCCCTGGGGAACACCAGATTTCAATCTTAGCATAGACGAGACACTACCATTAAGATCAACTAGCTGAAATCTATTTGTTAAGAATGATTTTATAAGACCTATAGCATTATCTGAGAAACCGTAATAATGTAATATCGAGATTAAAGTTGAATGATTCAGCATAAATAAGCTTTACTGTAATCTAACATAATCAAAACCGTGGCATTTTTTCTATCCAATTCCCGAAATATATCATCTGTTATATCGCTAAGGGCTGTAGCACAAGTGTAGCCTCTGCGAAACCCGGACTGTTTCGAAGGAATAATATTATTTGTAAATAAAAACGACTGCATTTGTTTTTCCAAGCATTTCTCGAGTACCTTCAACAAAACAGGCAAAACTGAAATTGATCTTAGATGTTCAAGGTCGGTGGGATGATTTATTTTTGGCAACGGAATAACCTTGGTCTTCTTTCACTCCGAAGGAAAGTATGATTTTTTTATACACACATTTACAATATGTCGGATATATGGAATTATATCTGGACAGTATCTAAAAATCAAAGTAATAGTAAGCGTATCAACTCCAAAAGCTTTCGACTTGATATTTTTTAAAATTTCAATTATGTCAGAATCAGCAACCGGACAAAATGAAAAATTTTTTGACACAATTTTATTAGTATTATAAAAATTAATTAACTCAGTATCCGGCGAAAATTTACTAACACCTGAGTCGACGAAAAACTTATTTATTAAATTAGAATCATTAAACATAGAAGGTTATTCAAACTTTTTGTTTTTAGCTATATTAAGTTTTTTTAATTCACACTATTTTTCTTTGCTCCTCGCATTTTGAAATTTTTAATTTAAATAGGCCTTTTTTCCCGCTCGAACTGCATTATTTGTTAAATTTCAAAGCTGCTTATAATATTCCCGGTGTTCCGGGGTCTTGGTTCGCCGAAAACGATTCAGAGCCTGGTTCCTCAATTTTTGCATCAATCGGATATTATCGGTGATCCACGGCGTATATGGTTTAATTTTACCTTTTACCGTTTTTACTGGAGCGTGATAATCAAAAAGTTGCAGAATATTATTAGTCGTAAATAAAATTTTTTCGTCAATATTTTCTATGCAATAAATATCCCGCCAAGGAATTGACTCAAGATCACGCTGAAAATTTAGCAAATCGATATTATGCAAAGCACGATACGTAAAATTACATGAGTTTGTTTTAGAAGCTTCAAATTTTAGTTTGCAGGAAATCTGCATATGGTCTGAAACCTGAACATCAACTACACATCGGACAGCACGAATTAGGATTTAGAGGTCATGACGAAACAAGGGTTTGTTCAAATAGACGAAATTTTTAAGATTTACTTAGTTTAATGGCTAAATATGATGATTGCTTAAAAAATCAATTAGAGCAGTCTAACGTTTTTTAAATCTCTTCTTCTTCATTATGGTCAGTTCTTCGACCGAGTGTTACTGCGATCTGAACTAAAAGTGGTTTACGAAACTGATGCCATTAGCGCAAAAAATAACGATAAGGAACTAATGCAATTTTTAAAAGAAAAGGAGCTGGAAGATGCCTACACCGAAGTGTCGAAATTGTGTGCATTAGTATTGACAATACCTGCCACAAGTTCATGAGTAGAACGCAATTTTTCAACACTTAATATAAAATAAAAAATTTCGTGAGAAATTCAACTGGGCAGGAGAGACTTTCGCATTTATCGCTGTTGAACATGAACATGAAAATGTAAGTTTCAGTCACATTTACTAACTTCGAATTTGAAGTTATAACAACACCATAAATAAATATAACACAAAACAGTCAAGTTAACTGCAATGGAACTCACCGGTTGCAGCGAAATTCGCGAAAATAAAAGTAAACAACCAGCCCAAACTGAACGACACGTGGGTGTAGTGTACTGCGCCTGCAATTAACCGAGAGCGTTGTATGGCGCTGGTTAACATTATTCTTCCATGTGATCGACGTCATCGCGAACGCATTGTCATGGTAACATAGTAGGAAAATCGTAAACTAAACATAGCACCTCCAGCAAAGTCGAAACGGTTTGCGCCACTCTTGTAGTTGTTATAATAAAGTTCTATTGAAAGTTTTAAAAAGACATGCTGCCAACGGTCAAGTAAAATATTTATTCGAGATGTACGGTTTGTTTTTTACCAATTAGGTGAATAAATGAATGTAAAAACTAAAATTTTCAGAGATATATAATAAATATAATTAGATGTTTGCTTGTTTATTTTTCCTGGTGAAGTAGCACTTCACCTACTTCACCTGAATAGCCGCCACTGCTGAAAATATAAGTAAATTATTTTGTTGGCATTTCTACTTTTTGAAAATGAAAAAGGTCTCTGGAATAAAACCGGTTTTTCCGATTTAAACAATTTCCATAAAGCTGTAAAAAGACACATTATGTCCAAAGCGCATTTGCAGGCCGTCATAAAAGAAAAAGTCTTCGGCAAAACTAGAATTGAACACGCCCTTAAGAAACAGTTGGAAATTAGTCACCGCCAACACAATGAACTAGTCGATAAAAATAGGCAAATATTAAGAAGACTTATCGATGTAGTTTGTTTTCTCGGACAGCACGAATTGGGATTTAGAGGTCATGACGAAACAAGGGTTTCTTCAAATAGAGGAAATTTTCAAGATTTACTTAGTTTAATGGCTAAATATGATTATTGCTTAAAAAATCATTTAGAGCAGTCTAGCGTTTTTCGCGGAGAGTCGAATCGAATCCAGAATGATTTAATTTCCGCTGTTGCAACCATTATTTAAAAAGAATTAAGCAGGAGATTGGCGAGGCGCGGTTCATTGCTATTGTTCTGGACGAAACAACTGATATCACCAATTTTAGCCAATTATCTATAGTAATACGCAGACGGAAGTATTCAAGAGCGATTTTTAGGTTTTAAGAATGTGTTCGAAAATCGTACAGTAGATGCATTATATACCGTAGTTCACAACGTTACTAAAGAAATTAATGGAGAGAAAAAAAAAATAGTTGCTCAAAGCTATGATGGAGCTGCAGTGATGGCAGGACAATTAGGGGGTCTGCAAGCTAAAGTTCTAAAAACTTTCCCAAGTGCTGTGTTTGTCCATTGTTTTGCTCATAAATTAAATTTAGTTTTATCTCAGTCCATCAATCACATTAAAGAGGGTAAAGTATTTTTCGTTACTTTAAGTGGCATGGCTGCTTTTTTTCCAAGTCAACAAAACGTACACAACTTTGAACTCCATTGTCCACAAACGATTGCCCAAAGTAGCTCCTAATAGGTGGAACTATAATGGAAGACTTGTGTTAACAGTATCTGAAAATCGTGAATCACTGATTGATCTATTTGAGAATATAATAGAAAATAATGAAACGTGGGACTCAGAAGCAATAAATAGTTCGAGGGGGTTTTTGGACTGTTTGAAACGAAATTTTAGTTTTAATTATTTGTTGAACATATTTTCAGAAATATTTCCATTCTCGGACAATGTTTTTAATTTATTACAAACTAAAACAAATGATATTGCTAAAAAAGTAGAGGATTTTAAGTCCATGTTAAGCCAAAAAATGACTTTAACCTATTTTGCCTGCCACAAGTTCATCAGTAGAACGCAATTTTTCAACACTTAAACGTGAAAAAAAAATCGTGAGGAATTCAAACGGGGCAGGAGAGACTTTCGCATACATCACTGTTGTCCATTGAAAATAAACTTCTCCAAAATATGTCCGAGCATCGACGTTTTTTTGATGACGTCATTGACGAATTTGAAAAAAATGATCGAAGTATCGAAATACGTTACAAACGGGTAAGTTTCTAAAAATTGCTTCCCCTTCTTAAAATTTCACCGCACGCCCCTGGAAGCATGTCGTATTTTCCATAATTTTTGAATATTTTATTGTCCACCATAGTTGAAAAGTTTAACGTTATTAAAAATTTTTAACGCAAATCGAGAAAAAACAGCAAATTAACATGTTCGCTATTCTGACATATATATATATATATATATATATATATATATATATATATATATACTGCTTTTGTTGTTTCAAATGTCCACCTTGGCCTACTAAGATTTTCTGGTTTTCAATATAAATATTGGACTTCATATTGAAAATAAACATACAGTATTATACATTTGCGATAAGCTTGTAAAAAACAAAAACAGAATAATTGAAAATATTTGTCCCCATATTGGACAAAAATACATAAATTTCAACTTAACTAAGTAAATCCGACCTCTTTAATAGTATTTTGGACTTTAATCGTTTGTTGGGTTATATAAAAAAAGCAATGAAATAACTCTATAGTAATCGTTTTTGCATTAAATTTTCATAAACGCATTCTTAACGCTTGACCTCTCAACGAATCCCATATTACTGATATTAATATGTTTTAATATAATAGGGACTCCCCCAATTTCCAGGAGTCTACTTCACAATTTCAACAATACGATATCACCGCAACTTCTATACATTTATATTTCTCCCTGTTCTTAAGGGCCCATTATGCTATCAGAATATAATATATTTGCCATTGAAAACTAGTTTGTATTCCTATTCAACCACTCATTGTGCAACGGCACATAATACAGTAAACACCAGATTGTGGGGTGGTAGGTGCGGCTTAAAGCGCAACGTCACGAGATCAAGGCGTGTCTTACGCCGAAACCGTCCACGATTGGTTCTTGTAACTAAGCGGTGACAGCCAACAGTTTCAGCACTGTAACGACCACCGGATACCTATTAACTTTAAGGATTGAGGAGTGTCAGTTGCGTTAACTGGCAATTCTTAGGCGGAAGTTTAAAAAATTATCTTGTGGAATTTTGAAAAATATTGTGTGTATCATATGCATGATTAGATTGTTATTACGATGAGTATACCAAACAGTGGTGTCGATATGTCCACTATAATGTCGCAACATCCGGTTCTGGGCGCTATCCCTCCGGCTCTCTTTTTTCGAACATCGGAAAGATATCAAAGGACTCCCAAGTGTGCTCGGTGTAGAAATCACGGTGTTGTGTCGGCCTTAAAAGGACATAAAAGGTAGGATTTATATTTTAACTATGAAGTAGATACAGTATCTATAATATACAGATGTTAGTTACACGTAAATATTATAGATTCCCAGGGCCGGACTGAATGAATACGAACTTTAAACTAATTGCAGATCAAAACATTATAGTAAAAAAAACAAAACATTTTCCGAAAATATTTGTAATGGCATATTCGGCCAAAAGATTATAACAAATTCAAACACTTTATTTACAAATATTATCAGATATTCTTGCCAATTAAATATTATAATGTACCGGGTGTCCAAATTTCTACGGTTTTACAGGATATCTCAGTTATTTGGAAAGATACAGGGTTGCCGTTTTCATATCACTTTGCTACTTTTTGCCGATTAAAATTTTCATAGCCAGCTTTGTTTCTAAGAGACAGCGTGAAATTGAAAATGTTGCAGCCCCTTGGTATTTTGGTTATCGTTTAACTTATCATCAGAAAATTAAAAAGTGGTTCTAAGGTAGTTTTTTTACGTAGAATCCAGTGCAGTATTTTGATTTGTGCTGCGTGTCGTCTTTTTTATGATATGACCCAAAGTTAGGTTTTTTAAATAGAACACCCTATATATTTTCAAATATTCTGTTTTTGTTTTTTAAGAGCTTTTCAAAAAAAAAACACTCTATGTTTATTTCCAATATTGAGTGCAATATTAGCACTTAGGGGCGCCTCTAAAGGGCTAGAGAAGTAAATATTGACAAACTAGTTGATAAGTATTTATCTAGTTGATACAAAAACAAAAAAGTCCAGTTTACCACCAAAGAAAACGATTTTTGTACTCATTGTTGTTTATTATGTTTTAGTTTTGCTTTTAATATTTACTTAATTTCTGTTTTGTGTTTCTTAGTTTACTTTATAATTATTATTAATCTCAAAATGTATATCGTTATTTTCTTTTTTTTTATTTTTTATTTTATGTTGTGGTTTTTGTTAATAAATTTATAACATTTTTGTTTACTTACTTTTTTGCAGAAATTATGCAGGGGGCCCCCAAGAAAAGTCTTGAAAGGGGGGGAGGGCTAAAAATTCGGCACGCCACTGAGTGCTTGATATTAAAAAAAATTCTAGTAGGCCCAGATGGATTTGAATTTTCACTTTTTAATACCTTCTTATTAGCAACTTAAATTATTTACAACTACTAATCCAATTAAAAAGCTGAAAACCTAACATACAATTAAAAATAATTAAATATATAAAAATGAATCTAAAAGTACTAATAGCTAATTTTTTTATAAATGTTCAGTAGAATTTTCAACTCCTCTATTGTTTGATACTGTCTAGTATAAATTCTATGCTGAAGGTATCCCCACAAAAAAAATCCAGAACCTATAAATCGGGTGATCTAGGTGGCCATTTTACAGGTCCATTGGTTCCAATCCAGTGGCCTGAAAACTTTGCGTCTATCTAGACGTGGTCTCGATATGTCCACTATAATGTCGCAATATCCGGTTCTGGGCGCTATAGGTTTACTGGCTGGTAAAATTTTGGACAAACATAAGTTCATTCTTCCGTAATCCCTCTTGATATTTCTTAGCAAAATCGTAGTCTATCTATCATATTTTGCTCAATTAAATCCTGAACTGGAAGGAATTTATAAGGCATATATTGATATGTTTTTAAAACTTCATGAATTTTGTGCCATGGTTTATCGAAATACTTGGCGGCATCCGGGATAGATTGCTCAGGATCTTCTAAGAAAAAAATTATAACTCATGATCATAATATAACACAAAATTTGGTAGAATTACCTTAAAAATAAGGCAAAAGGTCTTTTTCCTTTGAACTGTTCTAATTTTCCTCTCTATACTTTTTTTTCCTTGTAGTTGTCTAACCACATATGTTGTTGTGAATTAATTAAAATTAAATATCATAAAATAAAACTGACACCATGGCTCGCTATGTTTCAAAAGCTTCAATTCCACATATAGTTGCAACCATTAGCTATAAGCAGTAATGTTTCTAAAGCTTCTTGGGATGTAATAAACAATAATATGAGTACTAAATCTAAAAAAAAGTACA
Source organism: Kuschelorhynchus macadamiae (assembly GCA_030620095.1). Classification (NCBI taxonomy): domain Eukaryota; kingdom Metazoa; phylum Arthropoda; class Insecta; order Coleoptera; family Curculionidae; genus Kuschelorhynchus; species Kuschelorhynchus macadamiae. The sequence goes on from JAUTXW010001077.1 coordinate 1,847,239, forward strand.
CCAATGCAAATGTTGGACGAAAATAAATCGCTTTTAACAATCAAGATATAGCTAACTCGTTTAATTTATTTTTTACTGAAAGTATACAAAAACTGGTCTCAAATACAAACGTACAGCCTACTTACAACTTAAATATATGTAATAATAATAGTGAAACCTTTTATTTATTCCCTGTATGTAGTGAGGAGATTAAGAACATTATTATGTCCGTCTGCTCTAAACGGTCTTGCGGCGTCGATGATGTACCCTATAGCCTTTTGAAAGACGTGTCGAGTGAGATGTCAAGTATCCTTGCTTACATAATAAATATTTCTTTTACTACGGGAAAATTTCCAGATCAGTTGAAGTCAGCTGTCGTTGTCCCTGTTTATAAAAAAGATGACCCAATGTCAATAAATCATTACCGACCAATAGCGTTACTGCCGGCTTTCTCAAAAATTTTCGAAAAGGTATTTCAGAGGCGTCTAGTCTCCTTCTTTAATAAACATTCTTTGTTCAATCCAAAACAGTTTGGCTTTACTGTGGGTTCTGGGGAAAAGCAAAAAACATCAGCACTTTTCTTCGATTTGAGTAAAGCTTTTGACACTGTCAACCACGCGTTGTTACTGCAAAAACTTCATATGTATGGAGTTCGAGGTCGTGGCAATTCATGGTTGAAGAGCTATTTAGAAAATAGAGTGCAGAGGGTCAAGTTGACTGACGCGGTTTCTACTGATATGGAGGTCGGAACAGGTGTACCCCAAGGAAGTGTTCTGCGGCCAAGTCTATTTTTAATTTTAATAAATGATATTCCTTTAAACGTACAGCAGGGACTCTTGACACTTTTTGCTGACGATACATCATTGATTGTCGCTGATCGGGATATCTCTGGCCTTTCTGGCAGGGCGGGTGCTTGTGTCAGGGAGATGCAGACCTGGTGTGATTTGAATGGTCTAGTTTTAAATGTTTTAAAGACAGACTTACTGCTTTTTTCTTCAGCAAGAATAAGGCAAATAGAAAGTTTGTTAGTAAGGACTACGGGTGATACTTGCAATAAGACTCTTAAACATATTGACAGCTTTTTATCTTTTGAAAATCACATTGGAAATCTGGTCAAAAGGCTATCATCAAAGAGCTTTGTTTTATATCAGCTCAGGAAAACATGAAAATTGAAAATGTATTACTATGGTTGTGTACACTCCCTGTTGCAATATGGCCTGCTATGTTGGGGGAATAGTATAGGTGTTGATCGTATATTTATATTGCAAAAGCGAATATTAAGAAGTATGTTTGGACTGAAAAAAACTGACTCATGTCGTCAATTGTTTTTGTGCAACAAAATATTAACAATATATAACATGTATATTTTAGAAGCAGGTATTTACATACACAAAAATATTGACAAATTTCAAAAAGTATGAGAAGTAAATAAGTATGAAACTCGTAATGCTAATAAGCTGTACATACCTCAATTTAACACGGTTTTAATAAATCGAGGGCTAGTATTTACGTCTCTTAAAGTTTATAACCATCTGCCGGATGACATAAAGCATGATACAAGCATTATAAAATTTAAACGTATTCTAAAAACATTACTTCAAACTATTGTATTCTATTCGTTGCCAGAATTTTTTATGCACAATTTTTAAAACATTTCTATTGTTATGCTGTTTTTTTTTGCACTTACTGTTACTATTTTTTGTTGATGTCTCTACAGTTGTTCTTGGTTTTGGTATTTGTCCTTATTTATACTTTGAATTTTACTTTAAACTTAAATGTAGGTTATAGTTTACTTATGATTATTTTTAGTGATTTAATTAATTATTAACTATTTTTTACTTTAATTTGACTATTTCAGTACTTGTAATCCAAGTCTTATGAAATAAAAATTGATTTGATTTGATTAATTATCACAAACTTTAAAGCTTTGTATTTTTAAATCTGGTTCATCAAATATAATAAACATGTGTATACATATTTGAAACTAGAAAGAAAAGATCTTTTTAAATATTTAATAATATACACAATACAATACCATTTAACAAGATTTTACAGAAAATTTGACTTTTCTTTTGTATTTACAACATTTTCGTATCTATTCAAATTAACTGTCTAGGTGGGTGGCAAAATATACGGGAAAATTCTATACAAATACTAAATTACTATCAATTTTTTTATATTATTGCTTTATGCCTCTAAGTTCTTTTTCTGATTCATTGAGTTTCTTACAGCGGGTTGCACAAAACTTAATTGCTGTTTAGAATATATAATCGAACTTTCGGATTTGACAAGTTGCTTATAGAAATCTAGGAACTCGTTGTCAAATTTGACATTCCGTTAAACATTCTAAACTTTAATTGAGCTTTCTGCAACCGGCCCACAGAGGACTAAAACTGAAATCTAGGTGGTAATAATTTACTTTAAAAAGCGTCAATTTTTACAATATTAGTTGAATTACAACTTATCCACTAACCAAAAAGTGCAATAATTACAATTATAAATCACTTAGAACAATAACTATCAAAGATGAGACTGGAAACTTTTAAAAACCTATGCGATTCGTTTGCTTTTCTTTTCGAAAACAATTACAAGTTAAAGCTATATTTTTACATAGAAGGCCCTGCCAAGAACAATAACATTTCTAAAAATATTCAAATATGTTGTTTAAAGTGACATTTTGATTACGAGGTCAAAGTTTGACGTTAAGTGTACGAGTTTTGGTTTAAAATAAGTTGCGATAATCGTAGGTATTAAAAAAACTTTTTTTTTTGCGGATTTGTGAATGAAAAATAGTAAAGGCCAACTATTGCCAAAAAGAAGAGTGCATTTTTGAATGGACTGGAGCATTAGATTTTCGGTAAGATTTCTTAGTTTTTGCGGAAACATGCGGAACAGTTTTTTTTCTTGTTTTAGAACCAATTATGTTTAACGTCTCTAGGAGAACGTATTTTCAAATATGGCATCAGTCTGCAAAGAGAAATTCTCATGAAGCTTTGCTTACTATTTTAATGGAAAACTTTCAAGTAGGGGTCATTAACAAAGAAACTCATGCGCAGTGGAAAGGCATTGTTTGCGATTTTTCAAAGAAAATTCAAGAGAGGTGGGCAAAGTCGGGAAGAAAAATGGACTATTTTTTAAAGAAGTACGCAAACTGGTTGGATGGGGATGATTTATTTTTTCAAGTGATTGATGCTAATGAATGCACGGGTTTAGAACAACCGAGATCATCCGGACGACCACCAAAGCCACTCGGAGAAGTTAAATATCGATCAAAGAAAAAAAAAGTTCAGCACTTACTTTCTTCCAGTGTTGAAGAACTTACATTTGCAGCTGAGGTTGCCTTAAGAGGTGATGGTAAAAGAGATGCAGCGGCGTTATTAAAAGAAATAACTTCGGCATCGCCAAATCGCTCAACCCAAATTAAGCATTTGAGACGGGAAAAGGAAAACAAGATCGTGACTCAATACAGCAAAGAAGAAGCCTTAGCTCTTTTCGTGGATTGCAGATTGACAAAACAATCATATATTCATTTAAGAAAAAGTGCTCGGGACAGAGGACATTTACTATATCCATCATACAATGAACTACAAAAAGCCAAAAATGAATGTTGTCCTTTAAGCGAATGTATTAGTGTGGGTGAGACAAAAGCCGAAATTGACCTTCAGGCGTTACTTGATCATACTGCGCAGCGTCTGTCTATCGTGCAAGAATCCGTTTTAAAGTATTTTGCTTCAACATCGAGACAGGTAAGTGATCTTATTTTAATTAGTAAGTGGGGATGCGATGGTAGTTCTGGGCATAGTAGATATAAGCAAAAGTTTAATGAATCTTTGGAAGCTGATGATGAATATTTGTTTACTTTTTCTTTGGTGCCTATTAAATTACACTCCATCAATGATCCGCAAACCTATATTTGGCAGAATCAAAACTCGTCATCAACCAAACTATGCCGTCCAATAAAATTTTTATATTCAAAAGAAACAAATGATATGGTGAATTTAGAGACAAAAGTTATTCAGAGCCAAATTTTAAATTTACGTCCATCTGAAATAAGTTTTAGTAATGGAAACCGTTCAATAAATATTCATCATCAGCTTCTTTTGACGATGATTGACGGGAAGGTATGCAATACGCTAAGTGGTAACAAATCTTCTCAGACCTGTTATATCTGCAAAGCAACACCAAAAACCATGAACCTAGTGCCAAACGAGACCTCTGTCATTGTTGAGAATTATGGCTTTGGTCTATCTACTTTACATGCATGGATAAGATCCTTTGAGTGTTTGTTACATATTAGTTACAAATTAAATTTAAAAACATGGCAAGCAAAAGGCAGTGAATCTAAAGCTGAAATTGAAAGACAAAAGTCCGAAATACAAAAAAAATTTAAAACAGAATTGGGATTGATTGTAGATAGACCAAAGCCTGGTTTCGGATCAACCAATGATGGCAACACGGCCAGGAAATTTTTCCTTAACCCACAAGAGAGTGCAGATATAACTGGTCTGGATGAAAGGATAATAACTAGGTTTTGCGTTCTTTTACAGGCACTTTCATCAGGGTATGAGGTTAATATTGAGCAATTTGAGAAGTATGCAAAAGAAACTAGGGAACTCTACTTAAGTCTTTATTCGTGGTATTACATGCCAGTTACCTTGCATAAAATTCTTGTCCATGCAAGTGATATACTAAAAAATTGTTTAGTGCCTATTGAGCAACTTTCAGAAGAAGCTCAAGAGGCATTAAACAAAAGCTATAGAAGATTAAGAGAGCACAATACTCAAAAAATATCTAGAATTGCCACGAATAAAGACTTACTTAGAATGCTTCTCATATCATCCGATCCTTTAATAACCAGTTATAGGAAAAAGACCCAAAAACCAACGTCAACATTTTCTAAAGACGTTCTTACTCTCTTAAAATGCCCAGATATTAAAGCATCCTCACTTACTGATTCTATAGATCACTTATCTGATGAAGAAGCAAGCGCAGACGAGTCTGATGACAGTACATTTTAATATGCAATTACATCCAATTACATGGAAAAATATTTTTTCTGTTTGTCTGCAATAACATTGCAAGTAAATGTATATTCGAAATCAAAAGAGAAGACTATTTGGTTATAATGATGACACCAGTAAATCCCATAAGGATGCGCTTGGTGTCACTGTCACTTCTCTCCTGATTTAGACCTTAGTTACCTAATTAAATTTGTAAAAGTCAAAATTTTAAGTAGAAGGATGTAATGGCATATTTGAACGTAATTTTTAGTTCTCATCAACTTTTCCTTATAACAATTTTCATTATTGTCAAATATAAAGGTACTTTACTCTTGGGCAAAATTTAAATTTTTTGACAAACCTCGTATCCGATTGAAAAAATGTAATATCTGATGATTACATTTTAAGTTTTGGAACATGCAGAACTTTTTATAAAGAATAACTTTTTTTCCTAAAATTATTAAGTAATAAAAAAGTTTCCCATATGTGGCCAACTTAAGTGGACACACTGTATATTTATATTGTTAGTCATTATTAAATTTAGTTAAAGTATAAATGTATTTAAGTTTAAACATAAATGTACATAATATAAACGTCAATATGTCAAAAAAAACGCCAAATTGTTAACAGTTTTCGATTTTTATAAATACGTTATTTACCTTTAGTAATTTGTTTTTTTCCAATTCGAGTGTTTTTAAAACTTTAGAGTAACAAAGTTATTTCTTAACATTTTACTTTTTTACACTTGTCCCAGGTATAATTAACATTTTTCCTACATCGGAAGCTATTGAAACATTTTTACCACCTACTTGTTCAAAATATTCCACTGTGCGGCCGTTAGTCTATTTAAAATAAATTTCAATTTGGAAAATGACCTTTCACAAGCAACTTGAGGAATTGAAAGCCGTCTCTAAATGGGGATACGCCTCAGCATATAAATTACAATTATGAAGAACATGATAACAACAGATAATACACTTTTTACAGAATTTGTGATATCTTTGATCGTTATTAAGCGACCAAATTTTTGGTTGTGTTTGATCATCGTCGGTATCTTTATGATATTCTACTTCACTCGCGTACTCTTTTGGCAATGAAGTTGACGGTTTATCCCACTTTGAACTAAAATCCATCTTGTATTACATCGGGATAAAAGTGGGAAACTTTTTACAGTTTGTTCGAAATATGGTTTTTGGTAGATTCGGTAGGTTGGAGAAAATTGAAGGGTGATACATTGAAAGTACAATTTTGTTGATATTTACAGTGAAAACTTCTGTTTTAAATGTGTCGATTGAATCTTGTGGTGCTTTTCATCATGAAATCTTTTTTTTTCTGTCGTTTCCTGTTGACAATACTTTTTTTACTAACTAATCCAAAGGATATCGTCATTCAAGAATTTTTCATTAACAATAATTCCTATACATTCTACAGTTTCATGAGTAACTTGATTCAATTTTCAGTAGAAATACTACAAGTGCATACAAAATTTCTGAAAATTATTGAAATTTTGTTTAACAACCAATTTTTACGCATGAGTACATATCAGTTGAAAAAATCACGAGCCTGTAGGACGAGGGAATTTTTTCTGGTGATATGCACGAATGTTTTTATTTTAAAAATGTATTGTCAAAAAAATTTTTTTTTTCAGGAAATTTTGTTGCACGAGTGATATTTTGATAGAGAATATCACGAATGGAAATTAAATTTTAAACTAATTTGGGTTATTTTATATATACCATAACATAATATAACTAACAAAATAAGTACTAAACAAATCAAAAATACAAGCTTTTCAAAAAGGCGAACTGGACAATGTTCAGGATCCTTGGTATCCTACTACCGGTGCATTTCTTAGCTCCTGCTCCTTGTGTGATTTTAGGAATCACAGGATTATATATAGGATTTTTCTGCAAAAATAAAACATTTTTATTAGTATTTTAGGAATTTTCATAATATGCCAATATAAAGCCATTAGCATGAAATATTTTTTCTTTATAGAGAAACATTTACATACATAAACGTTTGTTTTAGCACTTGATTTCGCGTCGTTATTTTGTTACCCGTAGTTACCAAATAACAGAGGTAAAATAGCACATTCTTAGTTTATTTATAAACAATACTTGTCAATCAAACGCCCAATTATCGCGGCAATTTTTTTGACAGATAAATGTTCACTTATTAATTTAATCAGTTGCCATGCTAAATTATCGGGGATAATACCACGAGTGCTTAAAAATTTCCGATAATTTTTCACGAATGCGTGTTTCCTTATAATTTCCCGAGTCCGAAGGACGAGGAAAATTTATAGAGGAAACACGCATGAGTGGAAAATTATCTGGTTAACGAATCAAATACAGGGAAACTAAGCTTTATTAACTGAAATTAAATACAAACCTATTTCAAGTTCAGAAATTTGAATTTTGTAACAAATTAAACACAAATTGAATAATAATATACTAATAAAATTATTTGTCTAAATATTGAAAAGTACTTAATATAAATCTAAATATTCAATTTTAATTATTGATTGTGTAATAAAAGGTACAGTTCGGATAATTATTAACCACATTGTTGTTTTGCGACGACGTAGAAGATGCCGTCAGACCACTACTTGTACTTGTGCTGGGTGATGCTGCTACAGGGGCTGGATGCACGTGCTGTTGAGGTGGTTCTTTTCCAGGTTCCCTCATTTCTTCAATAATTTTTTTGTGGTGATCTGGATCCATTTGCAAATAACTTGATATGGATTTCGCATTCGAATGACCTGTAATTTTTATCAAGTTTTGCTCCATACACTCCGCTTTTGGCCAGCTTGGACACGGCAGTAGCTCTGAGGGAATGGTTGGTAATTTTTTTTGTGGTATTGAGGCCTGATTTCTGTGCTTGTTCTTTTGTCCAAGTTGAAATCTCGTTTTCTCCTACTGGGCTGTTTTTGAACCATTTTCCGGAAATTTGCCAATGGGGGTTTGGCGTCAAAAATAGTCGAGTGTTGGAGATACTTTTCCTTTGATCTTGTAATTCTTTATAAATTCTTACTGAGCAGAAGCTGGGACTTCTCTCGTTTCTCACTAACCACTTCGAATCGGCGAGTTTTCGGCCACCACCTTGACATGTTTTAGAAAAAACGGGGTTGTACTGAATTCTACCTGTTTTTTCCTCCGAAGTTGTCAGTTTCTTTTTTGAAACAAGTTATTTCGGTTCTTGCACCTTCTCCTCCTCTCCAGGCTAATTCATAGGACAACAGAAAAAGACACTTCTTTTGTAAACCCTCTGGAGTTGATTCATCACAAGCTTCGATTAGATTTTTTAATTCATTGTATGTTAAAAAAACGGCCGATTCTCTGCGTTTGCATTTAATACCTTGCAAATGTCTCCTTTTGGCATTTTTTGCGTCTCATGCCGATTTGAATTCGATCTGCTCGAAGGGATTTATTTTAATTTTGTATTCATTGAAATACCTTTCCATCAATAATTTCGCCGTCACATTCCAAATAATTTTTACCGTGCCTTCTTTATATTCCTCCCTGTTCATTTTTCGCATGTTGTAGGCCCAGCTTTTCAAAATCATTGCTAGTTGGGATACTGGAGTGTTTTGGTCAAACGTATAGTTTTTTTCATCGCAGAATGACATAAACTGTCTCCAGATGCTCTTCTTGGATTTAACGGTGTTTCTTGGTTCGCTTCCAATTATATTTTCGTCAATTTCCTCTTCTTGAACTAGCCCAAAGCGATTATTCATATTGACAACTTTTCAAAAATGTTTGAAAGATACTTAAAAAAATCAGTTTCTGGGGACTCTAGCGTCTCTCAAAAGCAGGTTTCATATTGTCAACATTTCATTTTTTGGTTAGGTATGGAACCACACCTAACCAGGTAAGTGGAAACACCTTGTTTCCTAGACGATGTGGTATTTGCGCTATAATTTTTCGAAAACACCACCAGTCTTACGTGAAAATTTGTACATGAGTGGAATATTCGCGGCAATTTTTTAGACAGATACATGTTGACTTATTAATTCAGTTGCCATGGTAAATTATTGGTGTAATTTGCACAAGTGATATTCTCCGGAAAATTAATTCAGGGAATTTATATTCTATAGATATTTGAAATTACTTCAAAAGGGGCGATGTGAGCACAATATGAAGGAATTAAATCGCGGTCCAATAAAAAATCAGTCTTAAAAAACTACTTATACGAATGATTTTAAATTTTGCGTAACAATTAAGTGTAATACATAGACAAATTGGTGAAATTTTGGTACAAATTGAATTGAATTGAACAAATAAATTGTTTTAAAAGGTCAGCATAAATAATCTTTCTATTTCATTGACGCCAAAGTTTACGCAAACACGCCTATAGGTAAATTTTGATACGAATTCAACATGGTGAAACAATATGGTGGCCTAATATTTCAAGTGTGATGACGTCTCACGGCCTCGAGCTTTTAAGAAAATATTAAATTTTTTAAAAGTTCTTAGTGAGGGTGGGGTTCTTCTGTAGCTTTACTCAGTGGTGGTTCTTCATTTGGTCAATGACCCTCAAAAATAATTCGATCGATCGGTCGCGGCATCACGTCTGCATGCGGAAGTTCAATTGTTCAGAGGTCGCGAGGTCGATATTCTAACTCGATATTGTTTCGGACGTTTTTAATCGATGAAAATTGATTAATATACTGTTTTTTGTAATACATATTTTTTATATTTTTATAATCCATGTGTGAGTTGGAATTATACAGGAAATAAAATGTTGGTATTGATTAGTGCAAAAAAAAAAAATAAGTGCTAACGAACTTAATTTTGCAAAAATAACCAATTTCGAGGTGGTCTATGTTTGAGTTGTGAATGTAGATGAAATAAAATGTCGGTAGTGCAAAAAATAAACAACTAAAGAGTGCTAACGAACTTAATTTTGAGAAAATAACCGAATTCAAGGTAGGTGGTCGCAATTTGCCAGAACTTAGTATACGACAAACTAGTAAAGACAAAAATAAAGAGGTTCATCGAAACTTTCGCAAAAGTATATACGATTTAGCTAACTAGGTATGTGGTTGTGAAGTCTTCTAACTCATTTTACTGTTATGTTTGTTTGTTTTATGGTGCAAAACCGGTGTTAAAGACTTAAAACACTTAAAAGAAAAAATAACATGCGTTTTCTGCAGATCACATGAAATGTTCGGTGAACTATGCTACGGTCAGAAGTGTTGATATTCGCACTCAGCTAGACACAGCTTATAGAAAATTCCTTAGAGATTTTAATGAAAATGTATTAAAAAATCGTTATATTTTAAATAAAATTATAGATTGTGTAAAATTTTGTGGGGCATTCGAGCTGGCACTACGTGGCCGTGATGAAACGGCTTTGTCTGAAAATCCAGGGGTTTTTCGAGGGCTTATAAATTTTGCTGAGGAGTTGGGCCAAGATAGACTATCCGTTTTAGCAATGTTAAGTATCGAGAAATCGTTTATAAAAGGAATGTGCGTGCAATTTTAACGAACGTGTCATTCAGCATTTTTCCAATTCTAAAGAACGAAGAGTAGACCCGAACTTCAAGAGAATTTAAAGCTGAATTTAAAGAGGAGATATTTATTTTTATTTTAAGTATGCCTATTTTTAAATTTGTTATTGAACTCCCAATATAATTCACCACGAGTCGCCACTGGCTTTACTATTTAACTTCATGCACTAAGTATTATTTTTTTATTTTTTAGTTCAGTGGTTTATAGATAAAAGCTTGCTTTTAAAAAGATTTTTTACGTCATTTTGTACGTTTTAGCATTATTTTTTACGCGCCCTGTATAAGATCTTTAGGATTTATTACGTCCTAGTTTTGGAGTAAACAAAACTTTTTATGCAGAATAACTTTTTCTGCTGACATTGTCATCAAAGTTACATAGGTATGTCAAATTTTAGCTCAATCGGAGGTTTGCCTACATACCTATTTTATTAACATTTCAAATGTTCCACGAATCTTGTACTTTTGTCGTATTGTACTATCTGCGCATCTTCTTTTTTGGACTGGAAATTTCTGAAAATCGTATTTTTTGACCTTCTAAGTACCCCAGCTCGGTAACGGTATGTCGCATACTGGTCGATTTTGCCAAAAACGTGGCATAAATTAATCTAAAGTATTTTGTTTGTTTTTATTGAGTAAAATATGTCCGTCCGCTTTGGTGAAATTAGATGTCAAAACTAATGTCTTGCTATTATACAGGGTGTTAAAATTAAAATAGTTGCTTTTATAGTAGATCAGAATGTCTTTTATCTATAGGGTGTCTGTAAAATCTAGAAATGTATACCTGGTGCTAAGATATGATGATCTAAACTAACTGAATCTCAGTACTAATGTTGACAGTGTCCGAGATACAGGGTGTTAAACATTTTTTTTATACCTTAGTTTTTTTGATATATCTCGTACATTTCTAGAAGTAACTAGACAGGATAGTGGGTCCAATGTCTGCAATACCCTCATAATAAATTTTAGACAAATCTACATAGTGTTATTTTTTTCGGGACAATGTTAAATACCACTGAATGCTTCAATTTTATTAAATTTCCTCGACGTCGCACCACATAAAAACATTTTTGGGTGGAAGTGTTTTCCGTTGTAGCATTCCCAACCTTACCGTCTCTCCATTATAAAAAATAGTTTAGTTTGGACAACAATATCACCCAGGATATAATTAAAGGGAATCAGGTTTTTGATCTGAAAATCCATGTGTTTTTTTTCTAGCACCTTGAACTCTTTAGTCTCTTTAACGAATTGAATCTTAATTAGTTCGACAGAACCGTGTTGAGGAAGGCCTGCAATTTTACCAGATTATGATATCAGGTTTGTTATTTTGCTCTAAACTGAGTCTGATGGCTACAAGAGAAGTAAAACAATGCTGGAATCTGAATTACTAATATTAAAACTTTGTATTCTGAGATTTCGATGTTTCAGCAGGGCATCTCCCTGTGCTTGAAGTGTTCTTAGGTATGTATGGTTAAGTAGATTTTGAAGTGGTAGTTCAGCCTGGGATTCACTCACAACAATTCCAGCAGGTTAACATTTTTTTTCCTCTAAGACCCAGGCATATGAAGGATATATGGAGCAATTAAGGTCTATAGTCCATATTCATGTGAATTTATACAGGAAATTGGGTAGCTTCGGTTCAGCCACCAACCTCCAGTAAGTCGGGAATTCCAGGAATGGTTTTTTATTTAAAGCATTGAAAATATCGTCCGCTTTTTTCGACTCTTGCTTTATTGGTTTTAATAATTTTGCCGCATTTATATTATTTTCGCTCCTATACTATCCGGTCTCAAGCCATACACTGGATTGTTCAAAAATTCGTTGTTTTGTTCTGTTTGTAGAATTCCATTTATTCTTAAATTTATAATAAAAGTTGTTTACAGTTTTTTTAGCCTTAGGAATTTTGTATTTAGATTTTTTTCCGGGAAACTTATAATAATTTCACTTAATTGTTGGAAGCTTAATGTTAAAACTCCATGTTCGCCTATGAATGAAATAAAAAAAAACAATAGATAGCAAATTATTTTTGGAGAAATTAAGCAGTTCCTAAACAAAAAGACATTAGCCGTATTTATTGGGTAAACGCGCGATAATAAATATTACCTATAAAAACTTTCTTCAGTAACAAATAGATATTTTTTTTAATATTAAAAAGATGTTTTTAAACATATTTTCACATCTCTTTATTATCGAGAACACGCAAAAATGGAAAAGTAAAAAAAATATCTATAATTGGTTAAGAATTGTACATTTTAAATACATTTTAACAGGCAAAATTTAAAAGAAAATCTACAATTAGACTATCCTTTTGCTGTTGCATCCCCTAGCGGCTATGTTATAAACTAAAAAATATGTCTCAACGTTTTTATGTCGCTGAAATAAGTTTATCCATTTTTATCTAAAATTAACGACCAATACTTTCGGAGATATGATTGGTGGTCAACCCTAATTTATTTACTCTATATTTTCTTATCGGCATTTTTCGACGTTTGTTAGCAGAAAATATAAGAAGAAGGTATGCGTAATTTAAAAAATATATGTGATAGGTGAAATGTGGTGAAGTCATAAACAAAATTACTTTTCAATTTTGAAATAAAAAAAATATACCAAAAAATACACTGCTATTTATAGCCCATTCAAAATTGTCAAAAAAAGTTTAAATATAACGTTATGACATACAATATTTCTAAACAACATACCTTCCTCGTTGTTTTCCATGATAAATCAACCTTACCTATTAATTATAAAGAGTTTATTTTATTCACTAAAAATCAATTTTGTAACGAAAAGAAAGGTATGGAAATTAAAACAAATCATGCACTTTCTATAACGTCAGTTTCAAAGGCAACTAGATATTTCATATATTAGAAACCCTAAAAGTTCGGTTTAAAGTAAAATATATTCAAAAAAATATTTTTTATTTCTGCAATGTTTTTTGGCAAAATCGGCCAGTGTGATGTCGGGGAAATACGCTTTTTAGGGTCGATCATAGAGGATAAATGGGCGCTTCTTTTGGTACAAACACGACTTCGGTGAGTCCTATAATAAGTCGACAGTGGCATTCGATAAGGATATTTTTTTCGAAATCCCGATGATTCAAAATGCGGGTCGCTATGGTTAATTTTACGAGGTGGGGCACTTTTTTTCCGGGTTTTTCGTCAAAAAATCTCAGACCAGTTCGTTAACGAGTAATATCTGAGTACGGGTTGTCGTTAAAAAAAAAAGAGCTGTGAAAAATTGAGTAACTTTGAGCGGAGTCGAAACTCTTGGGGGTTTGATGGGGAATATAAAATGGATTTAAAACTAATATAGGTTACCTATAGCTCAAATACCGGGAAAGCAGTTAAAATGCAAAAAGAAACTAAAAAAAAAACTATTCAGTTTTCTCTATTTTTTTTCCAAAAAGAGTAACGAGGGGCAGGAATTATTTATGGATTCCCAAATTTCCCCCGAGGGACTGAAAAACCACATCGCCAAAGTTACACTCCGGCTTATACAGGGCGAGCCATTTAGAAATAAAATTGCAATTTAGTTTTCATATATTTCCCTTTGCGTTTGACCCTGTAGCACACGAGCGATTGATCCTAGACGAATCAAATAAATACGCAAAGAAACCTCCTTATTTCTTCTAGAGATTGGTGTGAAAATCAGCTTAATCAGGATAAGGAGTGAATTTTGAGGAATTGTTGAATCGCAGCGTGCACGAATTCTGGTTACCATTTCTTGCGCCTTCGTAAACTCGTATCGGTTCTGGGATAAAAACGATTAAATATATCAAAAATTCCATCTTTTTTTACAAGACATAGATTTACAAATCTAGTTTCGAGTAAAAATGAACTATTTTTCCATTTGCCCTTGAATTTATCACTTTTTCAAGTTGGCCTGGCTGTGTCAGCTGGGAAGCTTTGACTGACATGGCATAATAAGTAGTTTATCAGGGTTGTGAAAATAGATAAAAGGTAACCTACTAGTTGGCCAAAAGGTAGGATTTTGATTGAGTAATCAGTCTCCCAATCCTACCTCACGATTTATAGTTTTAATATGTTTTTTAAACGACTCACATTATTAAAGTTAGGAATCAGTTTAATAATACCACAATAGCATATACGATAATTTGTCAGTTGGTAGTTTTGTTTGTTTGGAACTGAAGAAGGGGACAACTAAACTCATATTTTGATAAAGGCTGGTTATCCCTATCATTCAATTACAAATTATCATGCCATCTACAAACATCGTTTATAATAGTAATGCCGATTTAATATTCACATCAGATATAATCAAGGCATTATTTTATTGATAGTAAAATCGCACGTATGAGTAGGTTTAAATAGAATTTAAAATGCAGGCTGTTTAAATTTTTAGGCCGATACCAGCTGTTTTATTCATCCAGTGGGTATTGTTTTTTTTGAAGATTTAAGTTTTCGTGTCATTCTCAGTTATTAAATTATATTTTACAAAGATAAGCTGAGCATAAAGAATGGGGAGGTTTGATGGTCAGAATATAAAACATGCTACCACCACTAATTTTTGTTCAAATTTATTAAACTTCATATTTGGCACTGGTTTTAGGAGGATTACTTTATGCAGTCATAAACGAATTTTCTCTGTGAGGCCCCTAGGACTACTATACTCTTGTACATTTAAGGAAAAAACCTGCTGCCACTGCTAATTATTATTCAAATTTATTAAGACTTGGAATTAATTTTGAGATTATTGTATATGCTGTCATAAACGAATTTCCTCCTTGAGGCCCCTAGGACACCCTTTACTCTTGTACGTTTAAGGGAAAAACATGCTGCCGCCGCTAATTCTTATTCCAATGTCTTAAAAATTCATATTTGGAGCTAGTTTTAGGATTACTTTATGCTGTCAGCTTATCCCATTTTCACATTCAATTTTTCTACAAAATTTAAAGTCAATTGAACAAGATATTTTTACGTTGATTTTAGAATAAAATTATTTTGGTGACATTTTGTTTCGCCATCTTAAATTCGTATAACAACTTTACCAATTTATCTCTATCTCACACTTAATTCTTGCACAACAACCGCTCTTTTGTTTTGCTATCTTAGATTCATATCAAAATGTTACCAGTTCATTCCTATGTAACACTCGATTTTTGCGCAAAATTTCAGGTCACATCTTCAGGATTTATAAATTTTATATCTTGCATGAAACCCATTTTATCAGTCCTCACCTACTCCGTTGATCGCAGATATTAAGTTTCTAAATAGATTTTTTTTGAGAGAGTTTATCCTACTAATTTAATATACATATATTATATTTTGGTCGGTCGACTGTACTTTAGCAGACCCCCATCTTAATTTCGTTGGCTGCTCAGCTGATATGTTTTTCGCCTCCATTTTTTTTCTTTCTTCTTTATTCTGTAAGTGTAAATCGCAATATCGTACTCTCTTAAACTCGGTTTTAGAGAAAAATATTGATCGCTTGTCTCGCTAGGCCTCCGAATACACCCGTCAACAATATTATCTCAGATTTTGACAATATTTTAAGTGACATTTTCCCAAGCGCAGATTTACTTTTGTGTGTGGGAGATTTTAATGTAAATTTCTTTAATCTGAACAACCGGGTTCTAAACACTTTCGAATCATTTGGTTTTACACAGGTTTTAGAGGATGCCACTAGGGTTACAGAGGAAACTAGCACACTAATCGATCCTATCTTTATAAATAATATCGACTTCGAGGAGAAGTCAGTTGTAATCTCTTCCGAAGGTGTTTCCGATCATAACCTAGTATATATTCAATTAAATTTCAAAATCAAGAAGCCCCCACCCAAAACTATTAAATATCGTTGTTTTAAAAATTTTAATCATGAAGAATTTTATAATGATTTGAATAAGTTACAATGGCATCATCTTTTTACAACATATAATTTAGATAATAAAACAACAATTTTCAACAAATACATTATTAATCTATTTGACAAACATGCACCAATTAGAAATTCTCGGGTTACCAAACCTAAAACTCCTTGGTTAACTGAAGAAATTAAACATTTAAAAAAATTAAGAGATAGAGTTTGGACAATAACTCGGTAAATCTTATTAACTCATTTTTAAACAACCGATCTCAAAAAATTTGCTATCAAAATATACAATCTAGTAGTATACGTATAAATTCTGGGGTTCCTCAAGAGTCTATTTTGTCTCCTCTACTTTTCATTATTTATACTATAGACATAATAACATCCTCCACCTTCTGCAGAACTCAAGCTTATGCAGACGATACACAACTGTATTATTCTTTTCGTCACACAGACATTCCAGAAGCCAGTCAGAATATAAATACAGACTTAGAAACTATAAAATCACTTTCACAAGAACACAATCTACAACTTAACTCTGAAAAGTCTAAAGTTATTCGTTTGGGTACAAAAAATAAAAGAGATATTGTTAAAGAAAACTTAGACTTGAAAATCAGTAATGTCCCCCTAATGTTTGTGTCTTGTGGCCGGAATTTGGGGTTGCTTATTGATGAGGATTTGAGATTCTGTGAACACGTAAAAAACACTGTTAAAAAAGCATTTTGTTCCTTAAAATTAATATAAAGTAATAGACATTTCTTAAACTTTAATTTAAAAAAACTGCTTTGTGAACCTCTGGTTCTCTCCAATTTTACATATTGTGATTTTATTTATGGTTCTTGCCTTTATGAAGCAGATAAATATAGAATACAGAAAGTTCAAAACGCCTGTTGCAGACTAATTTTTAATATTCGTAAATATGATCATATTTCCGAAAAAATCTCAGAATGCAACTGGCTTAATATGAGTAACCATAGAACACATCACTTGGGAAATTTTGTACATAAACTTTTAAATACCACACAGAACTCTAATATTTTGCATCAGAAATTTGTTTTTCGGCGCCACGTTCATGACAGGAATATCAGGTTCAAAAACAAATTTACAATGCCTCAGCATAAAACCGCCATTTTTAGGAGAGGTTTTTCGTATAATTCTATTAACTTATACAACTCTTTGTCAGGCGAGTTTAAGCGTTGTAATCTTAATAAATTCAAATACAAACTACGAAATCACCTATTCAATGAGCAGTTAAATAATAGGTAAGAATGTGTATCAACGGTGTACATTTTGCAGCAGTGGCGGTGTCTGCCGATGTAAGTTTTTGATCTATACAAACTTTGTATTTAATGAACTCTTGTAATTTTTTTTTTGTTAGTTTAACGATCTATCTTGGGAGAAACAAATGTAAATTGCATAAGTAATCATTATAAAGACATTTAGTATGTCATTTAAGCAGACAATTAATATAGATTTAGTATACTAGAGATGTTTGACGGACTCATCCTTGGTTGAGTGCGAGTAGCCAAAAGGCTAGACTTCACCGGGATGTGTTCTACTTCCATCTCTTATAAAACTTCTCTTATACTTAGTTGTTTTTTTTCTTCATTATCTCTTTAGTTTTTTTTTTGGAAATAAAAGCCATTTATTATTATTATTATTATTTCGTTAACGAACCTCTTGTTATTATGTTAGAGTGGTGTATTATTTGGGGTTAGGATCCAGTAATAAGAACTAAAGTCTTTTTTTAAATTGTCGACTTTTCGTAACTTTATTGTTGCATACTCAGGACACAAATAGTTAAAGTCAAAGTCAAAAATGCTTTATTGTCATAAGATTTGGTCTTATTGACAAAGCTGAAAAAATTTTCTCCATAATTAAAGCTATATATTAAATAATATTAAAATTAGTCTTAATTACATAATTCTACTGTGATGAAGTTCGAGGGGAACCACAATTGCACAAACAAAAATAAATACAAGAAATTATTAGTTGCCAAAATGCATAAAACAATGTAAAATCAGAATTTTAATGTTTATATATGAAGCAAAATAAAATAGAATGTGAAAGAGGTATAATAATAATAAATATAATATATATATATATATATATATATATATATATATATATATATATATATATATATGTATAGTGTTTTTTCTTGGGTATAGGTTTATATAAACCTATACCCCAGAAAACTAAACACTATATTATGATATTTAAGGTTTAAGAAAAAGAGATATATTATATATATATATATATATATATATATATATATATATATATATATATATATATATACAGGGTGTCCCACTAAGAGCGGCCGGGTAGCTTGTCTCAGAAACTATGAAAGCTACAGCTTCGCGAAAAAATATTTCATAACTAAAGTGGCTAAGAGGAATTGCTGGAAAATATTTTCAAGTTTGTAGAACTACCGCAAGATGGCGTACCTTCAATGGTAAATAAAAAAACACTTTTCTTTGCAAAAAAATACCCAATATGAGATAACATTTTGATAACAGCAACAAAAACTCCAACCAAATCTGCGTCAGTTTTGTTAAAGGCGTTTGGTCATATTTCCAATAATAAGGGCGGGGGAAGGTGTTAAATAAATCAACTTTCAAAGCGCTCTGTCTCCTACATCTTATATTTAATGTTATCCAAGTGGATACCTGTTTGAAAGAGCATTTAAAGCTCTTTTAACTGCTGTCGTTTTTGGCGCTCGATAGTTCTTGGTACACTAACTAGAGGGCGTTGTTTAAACAAAACTCAATTTTTAGCAATTTTCTCGAAAATATCAAATGGAACTGTATGCTTTTAACAGTGTGATTTTAAAGACGAAAAATTGCCGAAAACCGCGTTTTAATATATTTATTCATTTTTTAGTTATTTGAAAATAACCTGTTTTCCACTGTTAAAAAAAATATTAGCTTTTAATCATAATTAAATGTTATTATTCTGTGACAAAGTATTCTTTATTACAACTTGAAAGGAAATAATCCTTATTACAATAGTGTTGGCTTTACCTCACACTTTATCCAGGCTTGGTACTGGTCCAAATTTATTTATTATCAAAAATTTGAAGCGTGTTTAAAAGCCAATGGGCTATAACAATATCAAAACCGAAAACTTATTAAG
Organism: Kuschelorhynchus macadamiae; assembly: GCA_030620095.1. Taxonomy (NCBI): domain Eukaryota; kingdom Metazoa; phylum Arthropoda; class Insecta; order Coleoptera; family Curculionidae; genus Kuschelorhynchus; species Kuschelorhynchus macadamiae. The sequence continues at coordinate 1,866,694 of JAUTXW010001077.1, forward strand.
TAAATCACTAACAACATAAAAGAACAATAACGATAACACACAAATCTTAAAAAAATTACAATTAACAAAAATGTCTTTACAAATGTTCAAATTGTTTTCCATTATTTTCAATACAACGATCAAGTCTTTGTCGAGTGCTAGCAACGGCGACTTCAATTTCAGCTCTCGAAATACTAGCTATAGCATTTCGAATTCTTTCAATCATATTTTCTGGCGTAGAAGGGCGCGTTTCAAACACAATGTCTTTTATTCTTCCCCACAAATAAAAATCAAGCATAGAGGGGTCCGGGAATCTAGCAGGCCATGAAAACAAACTGCCTCGTCCTATCCAGCCGTTTCTGCTGCCCTGGAGAAGTGTGCCGGACAACCATCATGTTGAAACCACATTTGTCTTCTAATTTCTAAACGAACATCTTCCAATAGTGCAGGCAACTCATTTGTTAAAAAGTTTAGATAAACTTCGCCGTTTAAGTGACCATTAAAAAAAAATGGGCCAATTATGTGGCCATCCAGTACGCCACACCAAACGTTTACACTCCATCGATTTTGATTGTCGACTTCACGCATCCAGTGAGGATTAACTGATGACCAATAGTGCATATTATTTAAGTGTTCGTGAAGATTGCTTCAACCGTCCATAATATGCGTGACAAGAAATAGGGATTCTCGACAACCATAGATCTTAGCCAGTAGCAGTGATCTAATCTTGAATCAAAATCTCCTTCTATCAGAGCTTGGTGCAGAGTAACGTGAGATGGATGTAATTTATTGTCTAACAAAATTCGATGTACCGTCGACTTACTAATTCCCAAGTCCAACGAAATTACTCTGGTGCTTAAATGTGGATTAATTTGAACGTAAGCAAGAATGTTGATAATCCTCATTTCTAATTGCAAGATTTCCTCTAGGCACTGAAATCGGATTCACTTGACCAAATTCCTCGCAAATTTTTAGCTAAACGCATAAATACTCTTTTACTGAAATGTCTTCTATCAGGATATTTAGCTGCATATACCCGCGCGGCTATATTCGCATTTTCGAAATTTTGGAAGTATACGGCTAACATGTCATAAACTTCTTCAATGGAATAAGACATTTTTACCAAGTCAGCTTAAGAAAATTATGATAACATATACTCGCAAATACTAAATAAACTGTAACAATAAATATGCATTGTTGCTTATTTGAAGTTTGACATACGGCCATTTTTAAATTGAGTAATGCGCCAGCCAACCACGTTTAATTTGCCTTTTTTGTTTTTACCCAGCCTACTTGCAATATTTTAACGTTGACGCGTAACTAATAATATTCTTAGTTATTAACGTTATGTCTCTGAACAATATCATTAATACAAATAATAATTTACTTCAATACAGAATAAGCTATTTTTAAAATTAGGAATTAGGTTTTAGGATTTACCACTTTTATGAATACTTCATGGGAAATAACTAAAAAATGAATAAAGATATCAAAACAGGGTTTAGTTAATTTTTCCCTCCTTAAAATCACTGGGTTTACAGAAATGACAACAATTTTGAACATTTGTAAAGACATTTTGTAATGGTAATTTTTTAGGACTTACCGTTTTGTTATGGTCATAGCACGTTGGACTTTAAATGCTTCAAATTTTTGATAATAAATAAATTTGGACCAGTAACAAGCCTGAATAAAATGTCAGATAAAACCAACACTATTGTAATAAGGAGTATTTGCTTCCAAGTTGTAATAAAGAATACTTTGTTACAGAATAATAACATTTAATTATGATTAAAAGCTAATTTTTTTTGATCAGCGGAAAACAGGTTATTTTGAAATAACTAAAAAATTAATAAAGATATCAAAACGTGGTTTTCGCTAGAATTTAGACAATGTTTTCCTCTTTAAAATCACACTGTTAAAAGCATACCGTTCCATTTGATTTTTTCAAAAAATTTTTAAAAATTGAGTTTTGTTTAAACAACGCTCTCTAGTTAGTGTACCAAGAACTATTGAGCGCCAAAAATGACAGTAGTTAAAAGAGCTTTAAATGCTCTTTCAAACAAGAACGCACTTGGATGACATTAAATAAAAGATGTAGGAGACAGAGCGCTTTGAAAGTTGATTTATTTATCACCTTCCCCCCACACTTATTATTGGAAATATGACAAAACGCCTTCAACGAAACTGACGCAGATTTTGTTGGAGTTTTTGTTGCTGTTATCAAAATGTTATCTCATGTTGGGTATTTTTGCAAAAAAAAGTGTTTTTTTTTATTCACCATTACAGGTACGCCATATTGCGGTAGTTTTACAAACTTGGAAATATTTTCCAGCAATTTCTCTTGGCCACTTTAGTTATGAATTTTTTTTTCACGAAGCTGTAGCTTTCATAGTTTCTGAGACAAGCTACCCGGCCGCCCTTAGTGGGACACCCTGTATATATATATATTTTTATATATATATATATATATATATATATATATATATACATATATATATACATACATATATACATACACATACACAAACATGACACATATCTGTTTGAGTAAATAAAATGATAATATTAAAACATGTTAATAAATAATCGTTAATCTATATTAAAAGAAACACTAAAATCCAAACAGATGTCACCAATATTCTACCAGTAGTAACAAAGCTGGTGACCTTCATACTCTTTCAGACTGCAATAGGCCTTACGAACCAAAATATCAATTTAAACAGATTAAGAGTAAGCAGAGATCGAGTATTCAAAGTGATTATAGTTTTTTCTGCCATTATAAAAGATAGAATTCTTTATTAAGGTAGAACGTGGTGTTGGCAGTAGTAAGATCGCAATTTGTCTTGTATTATAATTACTAACAGTTGTTTGGTTGTTTAGTTTCCTGTACATCAAACATGCTGTTTCCAAAACAAAAAGATTATATATCCTGCATGAAACCTATATTATCAGTCTTTACTACTCTTTACCTACTCTAATAATTTGATTCAGCTATTGGTTTTATATTTCATCTCTCGACCTTAATTATATTATGTATTATTTTAAATTATATCTTATAGGTATTGCCGATGGAGAGACTGCAACTGTGCCAAATGTACCCTAATAGCAGAAAGACAAAGAGTAATGGCTGCACAAGTGGCGCTGAGAAGGCAGCAAGCTCAAGAAGAAAACGAAGCACGCGAGCTCGGGATAATATTTCCAACACCAGCCCCAGCTATAACTGATAGCACCTTACCGCCCCTAACTCCTCCAGAATCGACAGCGCCTTTAGATATGGGAGGCGCACCGACTACATTCATCCATCACCAGAAGTCTTCATTCATATCATCAGATTCCTCAAATCCTTCCAGCCCTAGTAAGTACTATACTTAAATTCTAAATGGTTTTTATTTTTTAATGAAGAAATTAGTACAATTTGTTTGCAACATGGTTGAGAACAAAGTCGTCGTTTGCATCTACTAATTTGCTCCAGTTTGTATTTATTGTATTAAACTGTTATAACCTGATATCAGTATAAATAAGTGATACGAAAATTACAGTAATACACTTTGAATCGTTCTGTATTTCATTTTAATGCTTCGGAAGCCTCTAATCTATAGGGTTACTCAAAAGAAACTCACAAAATTCATATCTGCTGTATGAGTTATTTTTCAGAAAAACGCTAAAACACGTGATGTGTTTAAATGGTTGTCCATCTTTTTGTAATATTTTCAGCCTCCTCCCTGCAACCCCTTAATTTGCAGGTACTCCAACTTCTGTTTTCAATTGGCAACCTACGTCATGTAGGAGCTCTGTGAGAAGGTCTTCTAAGAATGAATTCGGTCCACGTAAGTTTTTAAATAAAATTAACTATCAAAGCAGATCCTTAAGGTGTAATGTGGAACGACCTTGGTTACCATCAATTATTAAAAACAACCCATTCAGTGACTTGGGAAAATTTCATTGATTTATCTTGAGAGGATTGATTAAACGAAAGTGACATTTATTACGCGTCCTAAAAATGTTGACCCATGTCTGGTGGAAAATCTAGTAACGTTTGATTTTATAACCAAAAGTGACGTTTGCCCTGAAGTTTTTTAAATTAATTTATTAATTGTTTTTGTTTACTTGATGGTTGTCCGTTTGTTGTGTTAGCTGACTTTACTGATGTGAATTTGGTTCTAACATTTACATCTCATACTGTTACTTTCCAGTCACACTAATATAATTATGTATTTAACATTTTGAATATAAAATACTCACTTTTCTCCAACCTTCAAATGTTTTCTCCCCATAACCTAAACTATTTATTCTTAAAGCTAGAGATTACCAAAGTGCATTACTTTTAGCTTTTCATTCCATTAAATTTATTTGTAATTATTCCCGAGTTGCTCACTCCTAGCGACAATTCCCAATGTTTTGTACGAACCCTCATTGCTTCCCGAAATCGTGAGGCTACCGAGTACAATATTTAATTAATAATATACATTAAAATTAAACAAACTCAACAAAAGTAGAGTTTATAAGCTTAACTGCTATGATTGTGACGCTATTTACGTAGATAGAACTTGCAGACCTCTGTCAGTTCGCATTACTGAACATGTTAACAACCTTAATAAGTCACCCTTTGGCGGTCACATTCAGTATAGTTAACATGTTTTTGATCCAGACAACAATTCTAAGCTTTTGGTTAATTTTCATTCAAAAAGTTTTATGAGACTTGATTTTCTTCAAGATCATGAGATCAATAATGAACTTAAACAAAACCCAAAAAAGTCAACCTCAATAGAACTTTCATACCTATTCACAGATTGTTTTCTACTCAGTATCGCTTACTCTTAAAATTTTGAAATTTTCACCCCGTCACTCCTCGGGCAATACTCATCACCCACCTACCTTATTTCTTTTCATACCTACAAGTCCCTCCCCCTTTTTCAAAAAAAGTATTATCAATCTTTCTACTCAAAAAATAAATATAATATCAAGTTTGTGATATCTCCTCTTGGTTTTGAAAACTTATTGGTACAATAATATCAGTCTTTTGTTTAACAGTTAATTAAAGTATTTTTTGCCGTTCTTATGTGTTAAATTATCATTACTTCCAAAAACATTTGTTATCAATTAGTTAGTTTTTACAAAGATTACTGAACCTCCTTCCTTTTTATTTAACTATTTCTATTATTATATTTAGTTTTCAGTTTTCGGGGTTTCTAATCAGATTTGTAATCATAATCAATTCCTATAGCTTGTTTTCCTGTTTTCACCAGTTTACAATTTATTCTATATTTTAATTTTTGTTCTGTTTACACTCATCAAGGTATCAAATTTTAGTAATTCGTCCATTATACATAAGGATTTCAATATTCTCATAATTTTTTCTTTACAGTTGTAGTGTTTTAATTCCATATAAGTTTGGCAACCCCTTCGACTGTCAATTTTCATTTTTCTTTTTGTTAAAGAGATTCTCTCATTTTCTCTGTTTCATCATACCTACAAGAATGATGGCTGCTTTTTAAGCAATAAATCTACTACTACCAACATTTTATTTCCTGTATATTTCCAACTCACACATGGATCACAAAAATAAAAAAATATATATTACAAAAAACAATATCGAGTTAGAATATCGATCTCGCGACTTCTGAACAATTGAACTTCCGCATGCCGACGTGATGCCGCGACCGATCGATCGAATTATGAGAAGAGACCGGCTGAGGACTCAAATCGCGATTTCATACTCCATTGGCTATCACGTTCGGCTGCCGCTCGGTAGCTGTGAAATGTTCAGGTACTTTCGTCAAGCTTTAAAGTAATCAGGGCAATTCGGACTGCCCAGCCTAGCGGTTAATAGTGTAGCATATTCAACTTTGCCCAACGTTCGCGTTCTATTACAACTATTAGGAGGGACAATATATTTTTGGGGAGTCATGACCCTATAGAAGAGCCGCCACTGGTAGCTTTCTACCTGTTCACCGACGAGTAAGTATATCGTTTGGTTCAACCTTTTTCTTTTCTTTTTGGCTTTTTGGCCTTGCTCACCATCTTGAAGGCTTTTATTACCTGATGTACTTATTTGTAGGGAGCACTGATGATGACTAGTTTTGCACAATACAAACCACAAATTGAACAAAGTGGAAATAATAATGGCAGCCACTTGTCGCCCAACATCGAATTTTGGAATTAAATAAAAAATACGCATGTCTCACTAGACCCCCCGCTCCTTTCAGTAGAATTCGACCGCTCCTTTCAGTAGAATTCGGCCGCTTCTTTCAGTAAACACCTTAACGGATGTAGAAACGAATATATCGCTTCTTGTAGATAGTAGGAGGACACAAAGTGCCAGTGGTATAGAATATTTTCGAATTGTAGAATTCTATAGGGCACGGAGTCCCACTACAGAAGTATCACCCGTATAAAGTGGTACAGGCACTTCTTGAAGACGACTACGATAATTACAATTTTGTGAAAAAATGACGGGGAGATATGATATGACGAAAATAACATTTTTTCAAAACATTATCATCTCCGATGAGGTTACTTTTTATTTAAACGGAATGATCAATAGACATAACTATCGATTATGGTCCAACATCGATACCTGACGATATCCCCACAAAGATAGTGTGTTGGCTGGCATAATAAATAACCGAATTTTAGGACTATATTTCTTTGAACGAGATGATCCAAATATTCTCCATGAAAGAATATGGTTTCAACAAAATGCAGCACCACCGCATTTTAGTATATTCGAAGGTAGTTGGACGAAATTCTTTCAAATCGGTGAATAGGACGACGGGGTCCCATTAAATGGCCACCAAGGTCTCCGGACCTTGCACCATTGGATTACTTTCTATGGGGTTATTTGAAGGAGAGAGTGTTTAAAAATTGATCAAACAGCGTTGAGGACCTATAAGATAGAATAGGGATGGATAATTTACCAGCCGAAAGTATTCGAAGTGCGCTTTATAGTATTTACCACAAACTCGGTGCATGCCAAGTGGAAGATGGAAATCACATTCAGCATTTGGTATTAGCCGAATCAGGTGAGTGCTAAGGGTCCTCCTCGAATAATAATTTTAATTAAAAAACTTATTTGGACTCGTTTTACTGTAACGAAATGAGCAGACCCATAGGTTGCCATTTGAAAAAAAAGTGAGGGTGCCTACAAATTAAAGGGTTCCGGGGAGAAGGTTTAAAATATTACAATAAAACGAAAAATTTCTCATACAGAAGAAATTAATTTTGTGATTTTCTTTTGAACAACCCTGTAGTATTTATAATTATTTTAATATTGTCTATTTATATTATAATTATAAATCAGCTGAATATGTTTTTTGTTTAGTGTGAATGTTTAAACTTTCAGAATTAGTTCCAGCTTTTTTATATAACGGGTTTTTACTTTCTAAACACGAAATACTTTCTTATATTTAAACACTAAATATTATTTTCTAAAAAATACATATTGGGTACTTGTCACATATTCAGTAAATTAGTCTAAAACAGTCATGGGTCTAACGGCAGAAAAGAGGAAAAAGTCAACAATATCTCCTTATAAAAACACCATTAGCAGGCTTTATTATTCAAATATTAATTCTTTATTTGCCCAATACAATTCCTTAAAATATTAAACGGCTTACTTGATTCCAAACTGGTTATAATAGAGAGTTGTAGAACAGGATATAAGGATAATATCGCTAAATAGTATTCCTCTAATATTCCAATAATTATTGTAATTATAAAAAGCTAACATTTGACTTAAAATGGATCTCCGAGGAACCAGCAATTAAATCTTCAAGTTCTCTCAAGGATTTTCTTCATCTCACTCCGCCTTTAATCAGATAGAAACTAATAAATGTCCTAATTAATTTTATTTATAGATTATGGAAATAAACTTACAAAAAAATAGAACATAGTAAGAATAATAGATAATAATAAATTATCAAAAAATAAAAACAAAATAAAAAAAGGTTTAATGGAGTATCAAAGCAGTGGTTTTATTTAAGAAGGTATGATAAGTGAATAAACGTTTGTATACACGTATATATATATATATATATATATATATATATATATATATATATATATATATATATATATATATAAATATATATACAGGGTGCTCCAAACTCAGTGGTCTATTAGAAGTATCTGGAAAACCAATAAATAGATTATTTTGAAAATTTGGCTCTGGCCATAGATGATCTTAAACTCTATTTTTAAAATATTTTAAATTGTGCGGTGTTGCCGCTTTTACCTTAAACATGTAGCAACTTCGTTTTCTAAATGAAATACCTTGTATATTAGTGCATTTTTGTATTGTCTTGAAGGTTCTAAACACTTTTTGTGTTGTTTTCTATATCTAAATTCAATTGTTTTCTAAACAAACAACTAAACTTGCAACTAAATGGATTTCACTTTTCTATCCCACTTTTTAATTATCTATTTTCCCACACCAATTTCTAGTTTGACAGGAGGTGTGAAAATTTGACATTTCCTGCCAAATTAGAAATTGGTGTCAGATGATAGATAACTAGAAACCAAGATAGGAAAGTGCAATCCATTTCGTTGCAAGTTAAGTCGTTTGGAAGTTACAGAGCTTCAAAAAGCCAAAAATGTCAATTTTCAAGCGCCATTTTCTCGAAAACAGTTGAATTTAGATATAGGAAACAAACACAAAAAGTCTTTGGAATGTTCAAGACAATACAAAAATACAATAATATAGATGGCATTTATGTCACCTGTTTAAGCTAGAAGAGGCAACACCGCAAAGTTTAAATTCTTTTAAAAGGAGAGTTATATATATATATATATATATATATATATATATATATATATATATATATATATAGGGTTATGATAAATGAAGGAATAAATTCATTATCTTGGAAATTAAAAAGGTAATAGAAAAACGCTCGAACCCGTCGATGTAGATTTATTTTTACGCATATTTAGAAATTATTTTAAACTATACAGGGTCACTCACAAGAGTTGTACAACTGTCATCATTTTTCAATACAACGCCTTATTTTTTTCTGCTGATTTGAATTCTCTATGAAATTCTAGACATTTTTGGTATAACATAACCTATACTGAAAATCAACAGTTATCGAAATATGTTTATCTAAATAAAACATAAAACACATATCAGGAAATTAAATAAGAAAACTACTTTATTAAATTTTGAAAATGTCCACCATTTACAGCTCTACAATGCCCTAGACGATGGAAAAACTCTTGTTGCACATTAGTAACTGTATCACATTGAATATTTCTTATAACAGTTCGAATACGATCCTTAACAATTTCAATAGTATGTGGCTTATTTTTATTCACTCCGTTTTTCACATACCCCCAAAGAAAAAAGTCTAACGGGCTTAAGTCCGGCGATCTTGCCGGCCACTCTATTGTCCCACGTCGCCCAATCCATCGCCTCGGAAAGGTTTCATTTAAGTATCTCCTGACATCAGCTGCAAAATGGGGTGGTGCCCCATCCTTTTGATACCATAACAGTTCACTGGGAAGATCCGGATCGTTTACATTAGGATGTAGGGGAGCTAATGCTGGTATAAGATTCTCTTCCAAAAATTGAAGATACATTTGCCCCGTTAGTGAGGAATCAAAGAAATATGGACCTATAACTTTATTGCCTACAATACCTGCCCATACATTAACACTTTGACGATACTGTGTATGACTTTCCCTGTACCAGTTAAGATTTTCTTGTGCCCAGTGTCTAAAATTTTGTTTATTTACTTCCTTATTGAGACAAAATGTTGCCTCATCTGTGAAACAAATTCTTTTGACAAATAATGGATCATGATTACACATGTTGGTCATAATTTTGCAAAACTCGTTTCTGCGATCTGAATCATCATTTATTAATTCTTTAACGAATTTCACTTTATAGAGATAAAAATTTTCTTTTTTCAAAAATTTGGAAACTGTTGTTTGATGTATATCATTATCATAGGCTGCGTCAGTAGTTGAGGAATGTGGATTATCTTGAAAAGTTAAGAGAACGTCTAGTTTCTTTTCATCTGAGATCCTAGGGCGACCTTTTCCAAAGCGGTCCGTAACACTACCAGTATCCGTCCATTTCCTTTCTATTTTGCTCACTGCAGACTGAGTAATAGGTTCCCTATGAGGATATCTGTTGTTAAACAGCTGACAAACTTCTTTTTGTGTCCTAGTCTTATCACCAGTACCAAGCATTATTAGAATTTCAATTCTTTCTTTCTCTGTTGAACGCATAGTCAATATTTGAATTCAAAATGGCAGATCGTAAATAAATTATATGACTTGTCAACACAGTGGTTTTTCTTTGGGATTACGCGACAGACATAGGTAGGGTGTACAAATGTCCGATAGGTTATTAAATACACAGGTTTTATTTAGATAAGAATATTTCGATAACTGTTGATTTTCAGTATAGGTTATGTTATACCAAAAATGTCTAGAATTTCATAGATAATTCAAAGCTGCAGAAAAAAATAAGGCGTTGTATTAAAAACATCAAACATGACAGTTGTACAACTTTTGTGAGTGACCCTGTATAGTTTAAAATAATTTCTAAATATGCGTAAAAATAAATCTAAATCGACGGGTTCGAGCGTTTTTCTATTACCTTTTTAATTTCCAAGATAATGAATTTATTCCTTAATTTATCATAACCCTGTATATATATATATATATATATATATATATATATATATATATATATATATATATATGTATTTTCTCTTTAACAGTCAACGGAGAATTAGCACTTATTAATATTTATATACTTAATGTGTATGCAGTTACTACCAAATAACTTCACACCCACTTACATCCGTTTTAGAAAAAAATTTTATAAACTTTATATATATGCTATTATCACATGGATATTTCGAGATTTCAAAGAAATAACTTTCGAAAGTTAAAAAAAATTATATGACTTTTTTCAACTGGAACTCCCTATATATTATTTGCTAGAATGAAAGGACTTTTCATCCTGATTTTAAAACTATGTTGTTTGTTGATATTTGTTTCAGCCGTTTTCGAGCTATTTCACTTTTAACATTATCGTTTCGGTAAACGAGATGTCAGCCATATTCTCGGTGATATGGTCAAGTCTGCTTTGGTCATCGCTATGATGCTAAAATGTGCAGGATGGCAATTGTTTCAACAACTGTAGTTATGGCAACCAAATACATAATTCTCCACTTTTCTGTCATTTATGGACTAATGTGTTTGATATTAATTATTTAATGTTACTGAAAAGAATTCAAAGGGGATATTTTGACGAAGTAATAAAATTCTTTTGTTGTAAAAAAGTTGCAATAGTTAGAGTCAAATATCGGCGAATATACCCGGGAAGAAGAATTCCTTCAAAAAATACAATCAAGAATATAATTAAACGTTTCGAACAACAAAATTCCATTCGACGAAGGACCACAAAAATACAAAACATTTCTAAGAACAAAGAAATATTTGACAATAATTAATTAAATTGACATTTTTAAATGAAAATTGAAAAATACTTATAAAACTACATATTTTCTACATAGCCTCCATTATTTTCAATAGATTTGGGAATATTTCTCAACAATTTTCTATTTATAAATAAACTGATAAAATTTGGGGGCTCCAAGTTTAATTCTGAAATTTCGCTATCTAGTTTCTCAATTATGGTTTGTAGAGTTTGAGGTCTATTAAAAAAAAAGTATTCCCACAAAAAAATGCCGAATTCCATGTCTGCCCATCCATAGGGAGTATTTATCATTAAGGTTATCGGTGACTAATTGGATATTGTATGGGGGTGCGCTGCCCTTGAAGTTTACTTAACGTAAAGCAATGAGTACATGGTTATATTTCTTCCGCCATCCGTTTGAGTTTCCGCTAGCCGTCGAAAACATGGCGATCTTTAACTTTGACGGAAGCTTCTAGCGTAAATCGATTTTTGCGTTAAGCTGGAACCAATGAAATTGCTGGATTTTTGAGGGCCTTTCAAAACGTTCGTCCTTCGTAATACATTTGACATTAATATATACACATAGCATCCTCGTTCATTTAAAAAAACTGCTTGGGGTCATTGTCTTTAATTTTAAGAAAATACTTGTAGCAGTTTTGAGTATATCTTCTTTCAACAACTTTACAGCTGCGGCACATTAATATGTTCATAATAAAAAGACAAGACAAAATTGTATTACACAAAAAGACTATAAATATAAACACAAAAGTAAGGTTAGTTCCGCATGTGACGCAAAGCGTAAATGTTTTCAATCTATAAAATGGGGTAAGAACCAGCGTAAACGCTTAGCTCAAACGTACGACGCAAGAAGCAAACTTTTTCAATCTATAACCCAGGCTCTTGCAACGGTATTATCGTTTGAATAAAAAAGTTTTATTAATTGCCTTTTTTTCTTTCCCATAATAACCCATTTGAATTATTTTCAGCAAAATTAAATAATTAAATCAAACACTTTAATCCATAAACGGCAGAAAAGTGTAAAATTATGTATTATAACTAGTTGTTAAAACAATTGCCTTTCATGTGCATTTTTGCATCATAGTGATGACCAAGGCAGACTTGATTATATCACCGTGAATATGGCTGACTCTCGTTTACCGAAACGATAATGAAACATATATCAACAAACTATATATTTTTAAATCAGAATGAAAAGTCCTTTCATTCTCTTCAGCTAACAATATACAGGGAGTTTTTTCTATTAACACGCTGACATTAGATTATCAGTTTTTTTGAATTCCAATTGGCGCATCAGCTACTGTTTCATCAAAAAATTTTTTGACTGCATCAACTCTTTTTGTTTTCATTTGCGGTCAATATCTCAAGATTTCGCAGTTAAAATTGACAACCGATACACAATTTCAAAATGTTCCCTAAGACTTTCAATTTAACAACAAAAAAAGAAAAATGAAGGAAATCTTATTTACGTTCCTTTTCAATCTAAAAATTAAAATGAAGATCTGTAAAATAATATACAGTGTATATGAAAACTAAAACTGTACTTCTTTTAACTAATAATTATGTTTTAAAATGTGTTTAACTCTGTAAGGGATATATATGGGTGGGTTTTTCTCAACCGAGAATAATACAACCCAGAAAGTAGGTACATACCCTCTTCACTCCCGTACATTAGTTGTATACAGATAAATTCTATATAGTTCAATGTTCGACCTTAATATTTTTAGACTACTTACGATCGACTCTGAGAGGCTGCAAGTATGTGTGATGCAGGGTTGTCGTACATACACGATACATACACCCTACTTACCTACCTACCTAGGCAGGGTGTAGGTAAAAAAAATATATAGATATTAGCTTTCCGCACATATACATTATTTTAGTCAATGTTTGGGTTAGGTTTAGTTAGGTTCTTCTCTACAATATCAATGAAAAAACTCATAGTTATTCAAAATTGCGAGTTTATTGGTTGTTACAAAACAAAAGAGTTACATATGGTGTTAAACTTAACTAAGGAGTGACTTTGGATGCTGAAGCGTGGCACTGCATGTCCTCAGCATACTTTTCATAAGATGGTATGTAACCACTGAGTGCTAATCGCAAGCATGATTACATATGATCGTCAGTTAGTCGAATGCGATATTTTGACTTAATTATGTTCATTTCAGAAAATGCAGACTCGCACAAATAAGTTGACCCAAACATTGCTGTCAGTTGAAGGACGATTTGCCTTAGATTCGGATATTTATCTTCAGATATAAAACACCAGAAATTTGTATCAAATGCTGTAGCTTTGAGATGTATATCTGATATAATCTGCACCAACTCATTTTTAACAGAACATGAGTTCATATTAAACTGACTTGCCATTTTAGTAGCTAATTCCTCAATGTTTTTACATGAAAAAGGATAACTCATAAATGATGCTACATTTGCCAATTTACGCATTTCGAATTGTTCCAAAATATTTGATAATTCAGCCTCATACGTATCATAATTCAACTGAGGAATCCTTGCTTTCAAAGACGGAAAATGTTTCAGATCCTTTCTTTTCAGTTGATTTATCATAAGTTGCAATTTACTTTTGAATGCGTTTACTGCGCTAATCGTCACAATAACAGTTTTTCCTTTACCTTGAAGCTCTAAGTTAATGTTGTTTAAGTGCATTGTGATGTCAGTCAAAAATGCCAAATCAGTTAGCCATTTTTCGTTTTTCAACATCTGAGTGTCATCACCTCTTTCGTCTAGAAAAGCTGTTATTTCTGGCAATAATTCTTGAAACCTTTCTAGGAATTTTCCGCGACTCAACCACCTTCCGTGTGAAGAACTAAATCAGTTTGTTCAGCTGACTCCCTATCTTCCAACTGCAACTTAAAGAGCCGCCGTTGCAAGCTACGTGCATGGATGGAATTCACAATTTTCGTTGCAATGCCCATAATTTCCTTCGTGTTTAAAACTTTTGAACACAAAACTTGTTGATGTATAATGCAATGGATTGAAAAAAATGAAGGGAAATCTTCATTAGCTCGACACAATGCCACAAAACCGTTTTTGTTTCCAGTCATTGCTGGTGCTCCATCGGTTGTAATGCACACTAATTTATATATTGGTAGCTCGTAGTTTTTTACAAAATTGAAGAAAACGTCATATATATCTTCGCCACGGGTCTTCCTTTCAGAGGAATGATTGTCAAAAATTCTTCCTTAGCCAACATGTCGTTGAATACCATCCGAATAAAAATACACAGCTGAGCAGTGTCTGTCATATCGGTGGATTCGTCGAACTGTAAAGAAAAGTATGTACATTCCATGATATCATTTTTTAGTTTATCTGCCATGTCCTGACTCATGACTTCAATACGCCTTGTGACCGTCGAACGAGATAACTGAAGTTCTCTAATGATTTCTGTTTTATTTTTAAAATCTCCAAATAAAGTCTCACCCGCTTCAATAAATGCTTCCTTCACAACCGATCCATCTTCGAATGGTTTCTTGTGTTTCGCCAATATATGAGATATTTTAAATGACGCGATCGTAGCAGCTTTTGATTGTTTGGCTGGTCTTGCGAACATGGTTTGTTCTTTTTTCAAACAAGATATCAAATCACGTATTTTTCGTTTTCTTAATTCACTCTGTTGCGGAAAATCCTTTTTATAGTTTTTATGAACCGTTTTATGATGCCTCTCTAAGTTACGACACGACAAATAAGACAAATGCACTTATCTTTCACCATACAAAACAGAAATTCTTCCTCCCAATCGTTATTAAAATGATACGTTTTAGATTTCTTCGCTGCACTCATTTTGTACTATTTAATAATACACTTTGTATCGACGTAGTATTGCCTTCAAGTTGCAATTCAGAATGACTCCAATTCCTGCAGGCGCAACATTTATATCGGCGTGAACGAAAGTCTCGAATGTTCCCGTCAAACGCGCCGCCCGAAATGTCGAGAAAAGCGGCAAGAATAAAAAACGCAGCTTTTCTTTGACAAGTACCGCGCGTTCCTTTGATAAAGCCGCCCTTTGCCGCTAGCAGAGTGTTATTTTATTACGTAATACATTTTTGTAATTTAGTTAAGTACCTACTTATTAAAAAAAAATTTCTTCTCGAGATCTACTCAAAAAGCACTCGCGATCGACAGTTTGAGCACCCCTGGTTTAGACTGTTATTTTTATAAGTTTTACTCTGGCGACTATTCGGATTTGTTTAAATAATAAATTATAAATTTTGGGGGGAACCGGGAACCGAAAGGTTTATGTGTGCGTGTTTGTGGTTTCGGTTTGTTTGATATATTTTTTTAAGGGTTAAGGGGCGAAAGGATGTTAACTTTAATGGCAAAAGAACCGTTAATACTGTCACAACAATCGAGAAAGAGATGAGGAATGAATATTCACATTAAATATCTGCATGGTGGTTTTCAACAATGTTCTGTTGATACTATTTTATATAATACAAAATTGAAATGTGAAAATACTGACATAAATGTTTTCTAATACATAGTCGACACAAAATACAAACTACCCAAGTTAAAACTTTTTTTAGATTGATTGAGTATTGCGGCAAAATAAAAGTATTTTACATCAATGTACAACAATAATTTCTTCGCATTTCGTTGCTTTCGGTACGAAGTAACAGCAGATCTCTATTGAGTCCCAGAAATGTCTAAATGTTGGAACATCAAACAAAGAAACTTAAGTGATTCTTATTTGCCTAACCATTATCTTAGCAAATGTTACTTATTCTAAGTAACAGTTTCACAACGACAAATATAATTAAAGTTAAACAGCTCTTTTATATTAAGAATAACTTATATTGACAGTGGTAAGGCAAACAATTGAAGACCTTTTGAGAATACAGCTTCGTAAAGTCTATACTACCAGTGTGCTGTGTGTACATAAAAGACTGGCAGAAAGTCGATTAAGCATTAAATTCTGTAAAATATTGAAACACGATAACAAATGAGTGATATTTTTGTATTTTATTCTCTTTTTCCATTTTCGTATTGTTTGTTTCTACAGGGTGTCCCATTTTCGATGATGTTGCGTTTTTTGCAGGGTATAAACAAAATTTTCATAGCCTCCTTCGTTTCTTTCAAGGTGAAATTGAAAATATTGCGTTTTGTTATCCGTTAACATATCGAAAAGCTAAAAACTGGCGTTTATAGGTTTATTTACGTAGGATCAGATTTTTGCTGTGAGCTGTACAGGGTGTTCCAGCGAGGACTGAACAGGGACCTATTTTCGACCTTCCTTGTATTTTGGAAAAATTCAAAATAGCCAATCGATGTATTTTTTCTTGTAGAATCCAAAAATGTCAACGAAAAAATATTTGAACTAGAAACAAAAGAGTTACGCTATGCATCAGGTGTTTTTTAAATGGAATGTATCGTTTTTTATATGATTTTTGGAAAGAGTGATTTTTTTTATGTCCGTTCTGATTAAAAGATTTGATTTTGCGATAGCTGTTTATATTACATTTTAATGTTTTACAAACTAAAATTTTAGCTTCACCTGTTTAAAATATACGATAGGTTGGTATAGGTGATCAAGGTAAAATGACGTTTGAATGTTTTGTCAATAAAAATTGACATTATTTTAATTATTGTCGAAAAAATATATATTTGACTCTGATCGAAATGAAATACTCTTTGAACGAGAGACTACAGATTGTTATGCTATTTTACAAGTGCCAAGAAAATACAAGAGAAGCAAGAAGAAGATTTATTGCAAATTTTCATAGAAATATATCCATCAATACAATTCTAAGGATAAAAAACCTCTTTGAGGAAAATAAAACTTTACATGAAGACGAAGACCCTGATTTATTCAAAAATATTGTGTGGACCGACGAAGCTACTTTCACAACATCGGGAGTATTCAACAGACATAATAGTCACCACTGGGCCGTTGAAAATTCAAAAAAGTTCCAGACTATTAAATTTCAAGGGAGGAATTCTATTCATGTTTGGTGTGGGATAAAAAACAATAAAATTTTGGGACCAATATTTTTTAACGGGACTTTAAATGGGCACAGATATTATGAGTTTTTAGAAAACGAAATTGAAATTTTTTTGGAAGACTTACCATTGCATTGGCAGAATATCAGAATTTAATTTGGCAACATGATGGGGCGCCTCCTCATGCCGTGCAGGATGTGGTTCAATTTTTAAATCGGCGCCATAACGAATGGATAGGGCGAAATGGAACATATGCTTGGCCGCCCAATAGCCCCGACCTCTCAGTTTTGGATACATTTCTTTGGGGCCATTTGAAGAACGTCGTATACAGACAACGAAACGAAAATATTCAAGAGATCATGGGAAAAATTGTCGATGAAATAAACCGCCTTAACCAGGAAAATCATATTGTAACAGCAAGTTTAGAAAGGCTACAAAGGGGTTATCGATGTTGTTTCGAGAAAAACGGCGGTCACATTGAAAACTTATTTTATTAGTAGTTTTATTTTATTATTTAATAATTATTTTTTATTGAATTTCTTTTTCTATCATGTAAAGTTTTATTTTCCTCAAATAGGTTTTTTATCCTTAGAATTGTATTGATGGATATATTTCTATGAAAATTTGCAATAAATCTTCTTCTTGCTTCTCTTGCATTTTCTTGGTACTTGTAAAATAGCATAACAATCTATAGTCTCTCGTCCAAAGAGTATTTCATTTCGATCAGAGTCAAATATATATTTTTTAGGTGAAGACTTCGACAATAATTAAAATAATGTCAATTTTTATTGACAAAGCATTCAAACGTCATTTTACCTTGATCACCTATCCCAACCTATCGTATATTTTAAACAGGTGAAGCTAAAATTTTAGTTTGTAAAACATTAAAATGTAATATAAACAGCTATCGCAAAATCAAATCTTTTAATCAGAACGGACATAAAAAAATCACTCTTTCCAAAAATCGTATAAAAAACGATTCATTCCATTTAAAAAACACCTGATGCATAGCGTAACTCTTTTGTTTCTGGTTCAAATATTTTTTCGATGACATTTTTGGATTCTACAAGAAAAAATACGTCGATTGGCTATTTTGAATTTTTCCAAAATACAAGGAAGGTCGAAAATAGGTCCCTGTTCAGTCCTCGCTGGAACACCCTGTACATTTTTAGCTATAAATAAAACGTATGTTTTTTTAACGGGACACTTTGAATATTTTTCTTTCATTTGATTAGAAATTTTATAAGCTTTACAAAAATATGTAACACATGATATGTTTTATCACTCGATTCATTACGACATTTTGGATTTTAATCCCCCCCCCCCTTTACAACCTCACTTTTTATTTTCTACTAAACTAGAAAAATCTCAAAAAGCTTGTATAATTCAAATTGGTGAACCTATTAACCCAAAAACATATTACCCGATTATTTAGAGAAAACAGCTTAACTTTGCATAGAAAAACTAGGGATAACAAAGAAAGTAGCAGAAAATAAAATCCGAACGCGAAATGATAGTAAATACTCATTTTAACATTATAAATTATCTTTAATTAAAGCCCGATCTAACTTGGAACATAACTATTTCTCCACGTCTTTCTCAATAATCGTACAAAAGCAATACAGAATACAGATAGTTATTTTAAAAAAAACATTAATATATACCTGAACTTGAAGGTTCCATGCTGAAAATTTGTCAAATAGTCACAAAAAACCAAAAGAAATATTTGTAATCTCATGATAATGACACATTTGACCAGTCAAAAAACAACTACCTTTTTTAATGTGTAAACGTCAAACCACAGTAAAGAAATTAACTGAGTAGGCTTAGTTTCTTGTGCGTAGGCCATTGGCGTACTCAAAAATTATAAAAATGTTTGACCATAAGCATTTTCATATTTTGATTTATTATCAGTTTTTAGGTCGGTTTGCCCCAGTGTGCGTCGCACACTGGTCGATTTTTACGGAAACATGGTAAAAAATAGAAACATTAAAAATGTTACTGAGAACAGAGAGAACTTATTTAATAATGATAGATACACTTATTTAAAATAGTTTTTACTGGATATGATAATGTTTGGAGGAGTATCTTGGACCCCTGGGACTACAAAGACCATTTAGTGAACGTAAAAAATAAAGAGCAAATTTTGAAATGTATTTCCACCCTTAGTTTTAAGTAGCTGTTCTAGTAAATCATTACCTCTTTGTTTATAGTCATTTACGCTTATGTATATTATTTGGGATTATAAAAAATTGTTAAAATCCACATTTATATACAGGGTGTACTCACAAGATCATTACTAAAAACATAAATCAAATATACTTACTGTCTAGTTATGTGTATCCCTAAAGTAAAACTCTAATTTCTACACATTAGTCTCCATTGTGCAAAATTGATAAGATCCAAATCTACAGAGTGTCGTCACAAAATAAGAATTATTTGTATAAAACAAAAATTTAAAATTACTTATGTCTAGTTATGCCTATTTCCAAAATAAAACATAAATTCTTAAACGATAAATTATGTCATCATTATACATGTGAAAATTATGTAAAATTTTAAATATCCAAATTTACAGGGTATAGTCACAGAATAAGTATTAAAAATATACAATAAAAATACCTACTTAGTTATGTCTCGTTGTACTTCTTGTTGTTGTATTTCTAAAATAAAACTTTAACTCCTAAACATTAGATTTTTCAGCATTGTGTATGTATATTTAAAGTAAATATTATACAAAATATCATTGTATCGTAGAATTGAATATGTGAATATATAATATTTATTGGGTTCTTTATTTTGGATTGTTTGAACTATCATTCACTATTAGAGGCCTAAGTAATTCCAGTGCCTCAGGAAAGAATGTCTTAATCTTTTTTTGTGCTAGTGCTCTTAAACTCAGTATAAAAGGATCCGAGGAGAAAAAAAGTCGATTTATTACATCTTTTAAACTATCAGTTCTCGAAGTCTTCCGGGAAAAATCCTTCCTATATTTTTTTATGTCTTTATTCCGGGCTTCTTGTGCCTCCTTGGATAATTGCCCTATTGGAATAAGCGAGTTAATTATGCCTGATCCGTGAATCAAAACCTTATGCACGGTAACAGGCATAACATACCAGGGATACAAAGATACAAAAAGTTTTGCTGTTTCTAGTGAATATTTTTTGAATTCATCTATATTAATATCAAATCCTGACGACAGAGTTTGCTATAACACATGAAATATTGTAATTATATTAAAATAAATTTTAGTTATTTCTACATCCTCAAAAAATCTCCACGCTGTGTTTCCATTATTGGAACTACCGAAACCTGGCTTCGGTTTGTCTACAATTAGCCCCATCTGAGAACGAAGTTGTTCCTGAATATGTTTCTTTGATTCTAAAACTTTTAACTTATCTTCCGCACCTCTAGCTTGCCACTTGGAAATGCTCGTTTTATAAGATAAATGTAAAAGACATTCAAAGAAACGTGTCCAGGCGTGTAATGTTGAGAGTCCATATTTCAAATTATTGTCAGCAGTCGATCTTTGAATAACAGCATCAATATTATTGATGTCCCTGGATGTGACCCCACAAATATATGAGTTGAACTATTTGATGTCAGAGCATTGCAAACTTTGTCGTCAATCATTGTGAGATATAGTTCAAAATGTACCGTTATTCTTTTATTATTAAGAATATACTTAAAAGGAACAACTTTGTTTATTTGATCATCCATATTTTTCTTTTCCTGCATAGTCATTTCTATTGTTTCGTGGGCGAATTGTAAGTTAAGTGGCCTAAAAAATTGAGGAGATGAAGTTCTTGGATGTTGCCAGATGATGGACTCAAAGTTTCTGGGCTCGTTGCATACCAGTTTAATAGGCACTAAAGATATTATATTCATTACAAATTTTTTTTCTCTACGTTTTTGGACTTTTTGACAAATTAGTTGGACACCCTGTACAGAGGTATTTGGCTTAATTTCGTTTTCAACATTGATTTATTCTATTTACCAAACAAATACAGTGAGACATTCTATAACTAATGATAAATCTTGCATGACATCATTTAAACACACTACATATTAATGCAAAGTTCGATTTTTAGACCCAAGCCGCAATTTAATTTTAAATTTTATAGAAAAAACTGCAAATATCTGCAAAATTTTGTTTTTGGATAATTACGATAAGTAATCATAGAAGTTAAAAAATTATATTAGAAACCGGGATCTGAGGCGGAACATAAACAAAAAGCTTTCTATAATATAGGTTCCTTAAAAAAAAGTTGCAATTTGCAGACATTGAGATTTTGGACTTAAGTTTCCACTACTATCCTACTTATTTCTAAAACTTATACATATTTTGTAACTACATACCTTAAGATTTAACATCCACCGAAAATAAGTATCGATCCAGGTAATAACTTTTTTGTAGCAACTATTAAAATTTTACACTTTTTTCAGATTATAGTCTTACAAAGCATTACCTGCTGACATATTTCTGTTTTGACGTCTGCTGTCAGTGAACGACAAATGCTGGAAAGAATTTTTTCACAGCCAACTTGTTGTTTGCAATATTGACTTTAAATTTAGGACATTTTTGGTCATGTTGAGATAAATAAATTTTATGCATTTATGCCGTGATTCCAGGCAAATCGACCAGTGTGGCGTGTCGGTCTGTTTGTTCGCGGCATAGCCAAAAAAACTGCTTAACTCCGCAATCTGCAAGCATTGTGGCGACTGAACGTCGGAAACCTTGGCCTGTATATAATGCAGGATTTGGGAGCTTCAGATAACCTGCAATATTTGATGGCATTTTTCCAAAGGTGTTTAATCCGATGCATTGTACTGTGCAAGCTCATGTCTTGTAGTTTACAAAAAACGCTTATTGAATTTATTTTAAAATATGCCCATTTTGCATAGATAGAAAACAGTAAAATATTGGCAGGAATCCAATACGAAGGAACAAAATGGCGTCCAATAAAAATGTTTGAAAAGACAGTATTTGTGTGTTATTAAATTACTATGTACAAGGTTTTCCCGTATATTTTTCCACCCACCTAGAGAGTTTATTTGAATAGATGCGGAAACGTCGTAAATACAAAAGTTGTTGGGTTTTTTATAAAGATTTAGAATATTATATCATTAGTGCGAAAATATTATTGGAAATGTCAAATTTTGACAGGTTGTCAGTTTTTTGAAATGAAACACCCTGTATATTAAATCATATTCTTAAAGATCTTTTTTTTCTAATTTCAAATATATACTTTTAATATATTCTGTCAATTAGTTTTGGATATATAAGAGTTTAAACATTACAGAAATGGTAACGCCTTTTTGACGTTTACCGGTCAGAAGTATCGATTTACCAGCATTTTTAATATCTAATACGTTGGACGATGGGTTATTCGGAAGAAGAGAAACTCGACATGATAGAATTATTTTATTTACATGGTAAAAATGCATGGATAGCTCGTAACGAATATCATAGACGGTTTCCAGAAAGACCAACACCGACTCGTAGCATAATATTAAACATCGTTAAACAATTGAATTAAAGAAAAACACTTAAGCAAAAAGTTAGAATAGTGGAAAGAAACAATACCATAAAAAATCAATAATATAAAGTAGGTAAATAATAATATTAGCTTAAAGAACTAAGTTTTGGTTTTCTATATAGCCTTCTTGGTTTATAATGCATTTCTGATTATTTCTTCGAAATTTTCTGTGTATGGGTGCGTAGATAAAATGAGGTAATTGTTTGTTTAAATCGTCGATTGTTTGGACTATATTTTGCTCTAAATCTTGGATGGTTCTTGTTTTTCAGATAACCCCACAAAAATTTGTCCAGTGGAGAAAGATCGGGACTGTTTGCTGGCCATCTTAATCGTCCATGTCTTCCAATCCAAAATGGATACTTGTCATTTAAAAAATTGGTGACCGGCTAGACATTACGAGGAGGGGCACCATCTTGTTGCCATATCAAATTAAGATATGAATCAATCGGTAGTTGTTCTAAATGCCCCTCGATTTCGTTTTCTAATAACTCCTGATACCTTTGTCCGGTTAAATTCCCATTTAAAAATATAGGTCCAATAACATGATTGTTAAGAAGGCCACACTAAACATGTAGGGACCTTCTTCCCTGAATTTTGACCGCCTGAAAAGCTCGCGGGTTTTCTTTTGACCAAAAATGCTTATTTTTCCGGTTAAACATGCCTCCAGTGGTAAATGTTGCCTCGTCAGTAAAAATTATGTTTGACAGATTTAGTTGGTTCATCATAACACCTCTTTCTATTTCTTAGCAGAAGTACAATCGCACAATCGTACAATTCTTAGCAGAAGTACAAAAGCAGAAGAGGACATACCCTTCCACTCCCTCAATAAATGGATCATTGCAACTGATTCCCTTAGCGCCCTCGAAAGCTTAAAAGCCTACTCAAATAACCACCCACTAGTCCACAACATCCATAATAAACTGGAAAAAATCTACATTTACCAAGTCACAAGGGTATAGCTTGCAATGAAAGAGTGGACCAACTGGCTAAATCAGAAACTCCAAACACCATCGCTATCGACAACATTTTTTTGAAGCAAGGACCTTCAAAGAACATTTACACAACTAGTAAACAGTCTCATTCAATTAGAATGGGATCTCCTCCCACAAGAGAATAAACTACAAGAAATCAAAACAGATTATTACGAGAAGAATCAAACACTCCCTAGTTCCAGAATAGCATCTATAAAATGGCAAAACTCCGCATCGGACGTACTAATCTAACCTATAAATATCTAATGGAAAAAGCAAACCCACCTACAGGTTTAGAATGTTTCTATCAGTCAAACATATTTTTTCAAACTGCAACAAATACACCAGCCACCTATTCCGTTTAGACATCACAGGCTCCCTGAACAATAAACTTTCCTATCAAAATACAGATAAAATAATTTCTTTTCTGAAAGAATCGTCCTTAATCAATCACATATAACTCCAAATTAGAAAAAAAAGAGAAAACAATACTTAGACACTAAAACATCCACTGGGTTGATGTGTCTCTAATTAATATCTCTCTCTCTCTCTCTCTCTCTGTCTCGTTTTCTTATAACTCCTGATATCTTTGTCCGGTTAAATTCCTATTTAAAAGTATAGGTCCAATAACATGATTGTGAAGAAGGCCACACCAAACATGTAGAGATCTTCTTCCCTGAATTTTGACCGCCTGAAGAGCTCGCGGGTTTTCTTTTGACCAAAAATGATTATTTTTCCGGTTTTCCTCCAGTGGTAAATGTTGCCTCGTCAGTGAAAATTTTGTTTGTCAAATTTAGTTGGTTTATCATAACACGTCTTTCTATTTCTTGGCAGAAGTGTAATAGGTCTATTTTATTTTGATCGGATAATTCTTGAGTAGGTAAAAACTTATATGGCTTATATTTACAATGTTTTAGAACTGAGTGGATTTTATGCCATGATTTGTTAAAAAAAGTGGCTGCATCGGGAATTGAGCGCTCAGGATTTTCTAAAACAAGAATAAATAAGATAAATTATTTTAATACAAAAGTTTCAAAATTACCTTCAAAATATAATAAAATATTTAAATGTTCTTCAGCGTTTCTTTCCACTATTCTAACTTTTCGCTTAAGTGTTTTTCTTTCATTCAATTGTTTAGCGATGTTTAATATTGTCCTACAAGTCGGTGTTGGTGTATCTGGAAACCGTCTATGATATTCGTTACGACTATCGATGCATTTTTACCATGCAAATAAAATAATTCTATCACGTCGAGTTTCTCTTCTTCCGAATAACCCATCGTCCAACGTAATAGATATTAAGAACCCTCGTAAATAGATACTTCTGACCGGTAAACGTCAAAAAGGTGTCGTTCATTGCAATTGTCTTGGCCATGGCTCACTATGTTTTAGCGCAAATTACCTTACCATTTCTTTAATGCTTAAACGCTTATATATCCAAAACTAATTGACAGAATATATTAAAAGTATATATATTTGAAATTAGAAAAAAAAAGATCTTCAAGAATATGATTTAATATACAGGGTGTTTCATTAAAAAAAAACTGATAACCTGTTAAAATTTGACATTTCCAATAATATTTTCGCACTTATGATATAATATTCTAAATCTCCATAAAAAACCTAACAATTTTTGTATTTACGACATTTCCGTATCTATTCAAATAAACTCTCTAGGTGGGTGGAGAAATATACGGGAAAACCCTGTATTGAACTAAATTGGGTCACGCTTCACTATTCCTAAAAAAATGAAATATTCATAACGAAGTTCCAAGTTAAGGAAATCTACCGATTTTTTGACCTTGTGTAAGCTATTATGACGTGGTAAGGTTACAAAACGCGCAGTTCTCTTATATTGCAATAGCTCTATTTTGGTTAATTAAATTTCAGTTTGTAAACCATAAAAATATGTTTGTTTAAATGTAAAGCCTGAAAAATGCCCCGCTCGAGTACTTAATTAAAAGCTTAATTCTTTTGAAAACGTTGTTTAGGGTGAAGCCAATGTAAACTGTGTTTCTCTCTTTTTTCGATTTAATGACCACCACTTCAGTTACTTGAACCAGATTTTGAACAGAAAAACGTATTTTTACAGTTTTAAACTCATTTAATCGGGAGAGAGTTTAAGTTTTAACGTTTCACCGAAACATGTTTGAATACAAACGAGTGTCTTTTGTTACATAAAGCACTCTTTATAGCAGTTGTGCGCCCTATTGGCCCGTAACTAATGGTTTAGTAATATACCATCTGGAAAATATTTTACCCTCTTGCGTAAGTCTAAAAGTATTTAGCTAATTATGAAAGTTTTGATAGAAATTAGGTTTAAGCACAGAGCTTATTTTTGTTTATAGAGGACCCTAGGCTCTTATCTAATCCAGCCCCCCCTCAGGATGTTTTTTTTAAGCTGTAGTATTGCAAAACAACTTTTATTATAAACACTTTTTACACAGTTTCAAGAGATTTGCAATTGGTGAGGGATATAATTAGAAAAATGTTGTTTTTTGTACAAAACATATATGGATGTCAAATTAATTTAAAAAATAACCAGTCTGAAGAGCAAAAACGCGACTATTTGGTTTTAAGTGGGCCATAATTGCGTTCCTATTGTAAATGTAAAGTCTTTTTGACCGATGAAAATGTGAGAAAAGTTCAGTTTTTCAGCCTCACCATTACAAATTTCAGGCTGTAAGCTCAGTTCTGATTGGCGAAAAGGTGCCAGTTACCAGATGATCCCGCGTTAAGGGTTACGTGTTAAGCACTCTCAAGAAACCAACGTGAGATATATAAATATGAAAATAAATAAAAATAAAAAGGCGGTCTTTCGGGAGAAAGATATCTTGAAATTTTGGATAATGTTATCTATGTGTTATTAGACAATGTATTTTTAACTCATCTTAACAGGATACATTTCCAACAGGGTGGTGCGCTCGCCCATAATGCCCAAATTGTTCGACCTTTTTTTGAAAATCATTTTCCCCAAAAATGGATCTGTACTAGTGGACCAATTAGTTGGCCCGATCTATCCGTTCTAGATTTTTTTCTATGTGGCTATTTGATAATGATAACCATTTTCAGCAGTTATTTTAACGTAAAAATCTATTAAGGGGCTAATATCGAGGTCAATATTATTAATATGAATATGAAACCTTACAATCCAAACCAAAAATTCATTTCGGTGGGCGGGTCCAGGCAGTCAAATCTCAGGAAAATTAGTGAAAAGTATGCCTATACCAACATATTTTCAAAGTTTCGGGGGGGGGGGGTCCAGACAAACAAACAAAATCCTTTACCCAATATGCTGAAACTAGAACTTCTTTTAATGGCAAAATCTATTAAAAAACCAACAATATATGCCGTAGATTAAATATTACGTGAAAATGGACATGAGGTTTTACGACTGTCGCGATACCATTGCCAGTTTAACGCAATAGAATTAATACGGGCTGGGGCAAAATCATATTACGAAAAACACGTGAACGATGGTCGTACATCAGATGAAGTGCAAATTGTTTGGCAAGATTCATTAAATTATATTACGCCGGAGTACTGGAAGAAATCTGTGGAACATACGGAGAAATTAATATGGGATTGGTGGAATCGAGAACGAGTTCTAGATGTCGAAATAGCACCAGTGATCATTGCGCCATTTGAGGACGACTCAGAAGATAAGGACTTTTTAAGTGATAATGATACTTTTTAGTCTATAATATTAAAAAGTTTCGGAAGGACTATATTAGTCTTTGACGTGTCTAAATCATAAATTGCAATATGAATATCCATTTTTGCATTGTAGCTTAAGTCTTTTACCTTTGGATTTTTTCGTGTACATTTCTTAATCTTCTTCGGAAGTAAATTATGTTTTTTTTTTTCATTCATAAGTTTCTGTACATTCCTTATACCGATTCTCAGAGCTTTTGCCACTGGCTCCTGGATATTAGCCAGTGAATTTTAATTTAAAAATTGTTTTATTTGATTTGATACCATTTTTTTGCTTACTTTTTTAGTACATTTGTAATTTTGTAGGCAAAAAATAAATAATTATAGAATACTTCTTCCAATTTTAAAGCGTGTTTAAAATAAGTAAATTTTTTTATTAATTATAAGATAAAATTTGATATATAAAAATCGGTAAAATCGCTTTACCAGAAACTCGGGGCTAACGAAACACATATATATATATATATATATATATATATATATATATATATATAATGTTGATTTTTACTCCTTCACGGATGGAAAATACAATGTGTTTTCATTCCGGGTGTACATCCGTTCACTACTGTCGTTCTGAAAAGAACAGTTCTGCTGACGTTTCGCCAAAATCACATTTGGCATTTTCGAAGCTTTCTTTCTCGCGTCCGAATAGAGACTAAAGTGTTGGTGACTGCGACGCTTCCTTTTATACCCCCACTCGGGGCCGAAGGTTATATTTGCGCAGGCGTTGGTCGTTATTTATGTTTTCCGGATGGTGCTGTTGTTGTTGCGCTAATTGCGCTTGAGTTTTTGCGATTTTAGATTTGTCGATTATTGTCTTCGTTCCTTTTATTCAAATCACCTTGTTTTTCAATTTCTATGGCTTCTCGGATTATTCTGGTCTTATAATGTTCTATATTGGCAATCTCCCTACACCCATCGAAATTTATTTTATTAACAACCTCAGCTTTATTCCTACATCATCAGGAAACCGGCCATAAAATAAATTTCGATGGGTGTAGGGAGATTGCCAATATAGAACATTATAAGACCAGAATAATCCGAGAAGCCATAGAAATTGAAAAACAAGGTGATTTGAATAAAAGGGACGAATCATTAAAACTACCAACAGTATGGAAGACAATAATCGACAAATCTAAAATCGCAAAAACTCAAACGCAATTAGCGCAACAAGAACAGGACCATCCGGAAAACATAAATAACGACCAACGCCTGCGCAGATATAACCTTCGGCCCCGAGTGGGGGTATAAAACGAAGCGTTGCAGTCACCAACACTTCAGTCTCTATTCGGACGCGAGAAAGAAAGCTTCGAAAATGCCAAATGTGATTTTGGCGAAACGTCAGCAAAACTGTTCTTTTCAGAACGACAGTAGTGAACGGATGTACACCCGAATGAATGAAACACATATATATATATATATATATATATATATATATATATATATATATATATATATATATATATATATATATATATATATATATATGTATATATATATATATATATATATATATATATTATATATATATATATATATATATATATATATATATATATATATATATATATATATATATATATATATATGTATATATATATATATATATATATATATATATATATATATATATATATATATATATATATATATATATATATATATAAATCGGATAAGTAGTTTTTAGCTATCCCGTGAACAGACTGACGGACAGACATACCTACAGACAGACGGAATTGAGAAAACATCTTTTCTGGCATCTAGGGACCCTTAAACGTAAAGATCTGAAAAAATCTCACGAGGGAAGTAATAACTAATTATCTTTTTCAAAAATTTAGTTACAAAACGCACATACATATTATATTTATATACAAATAAAAATTAACAATATATTTGAAAATTGATATTTTATTAAACAATTATTTATTTTTGGTTATATGTTGCATGGTTTAGCGGAGCCGCCAATTTTAAACACTGTTTATTATAAGTTGTACGACTTGTTAATGGAAATAAAACAGCTGCACCTTCAACTTTCTTTTCGGTAAAACTTTTATTTGCAATTTGTATTTTGTTCTCTATTGGGTCTTCCAAGTAGCTTTCGGCCACGGTAGTGGATTTCCATCCGCCACGCCTCTTGATATTAGTTATATTTTCTTTTTAATCAGCTAACAGATCGGAAGATCGGGTAAAATTGTGACCCGTGTACTTTCATGCAGCTGGCAATCCCAGGTGTCCGGCAATATTAGATGGCATCTTCCCAAATGTATTAATCTCCACACATTGTAGTGTACATTTAGTGTGTTCGAAGGACGTAGAGCTATATATTTCCTATAAAGTCGAAAGTGAACTGCATCTTCACATATAAATGTTCTGGAAATATTAGTTTTTGTATCAGGAATTTCGATGATTAGTTGTGTCTCTTTGTCTTCGGTGTTATCAATGGTAAATTTGCTAAGATCTTCGCGACGACATGCACCTGCCAGTCCAATAATGGTCGGAACTTTAATCAACAAATAGACATCATCAGGTGCCTCGGAAAAACTTTACAATTTCCGCTTTTGAAAAAACTTTGATTACACAGGCCAACACACATTTTGGTGCCTGAGATTTTTTAACTGTTCCTGGGTAATTTTTGAATGCAGAATGTAAAAAAGTTCTCAGATTTTGTCTACCAGATCTAGTTAAAAAAAAAATTGTGTATATATTTTACGTTATAACTGTTATAATATATAATATTACTATTACCGGTTAAAAAAACAAAGACACATGGATTTAAGTATTTATTGCAAAAACTTAATTTACATAATTACATTAGTCACTAATCACATAAAAATTTTCTTTTATACGACTTTCTAGAATGGAGTTTACTAGGGCAGTCTCGCTGAAGGCTCCAGCAGTAGTCCGGCATCATGTGGCTATCCCATCGTCCTTGAAAACGATCTTCCATAGGTGAACGATTTAGGTGGCTGTGGAGGTAGTGAACTTTTATACTCATGTTACAGCCGAGAATATTAAAATTTGAAAGTATAGTTTCCACTAATTCTACGTAATTCTCTGCTTTATGATTGCCAAGAAAATTTTGTACTACTTGAACAAATGAACACCAAGCGTTAGATTCAGTCTCGTTCATTGATGTGGTGAATTGTGGATCTTTAACAAGTTGCCTTATTTGAGGACTATCAAATATACCAGCTTTTAGTTTTTCCGTGCTAATGCCAGGAAATTTACGTGACAAATACCTAAAACAATTTCCATCTCGATTTAAAACCTTCACAAATTGCTTCATTAGGCTTAGCTTGATATGCAAGGGCGGAAGTAAGATTTTTTCTCTTGAAACCAAAGGTTTGTTGATCACGTTTTGTTTTCCTTGAATCATGACATCTCTTGAAGGCCAATTTTTGTTAACCCAGTGCTCATTTTTAGCTCTGCTGTCCCAAAGGCACGAACAACAAGGACATTTTGTATAACCACTCTGCCGACCAAGGAGGAAGTTAACCATTTTTAAATCAACACAAATTGCCCACTAATGTTCTTCGTATTTAATATTTCTCAAAACTAATGCAATTGTTTCATATTCTTCCTTCATGGTAGTAGAATGACCAATAGGAATTGAGCCATATTTGTTACCGTTATGTAAAAGAACATATTTTAAACTACGTTTTGAACTGTCAATAAAAAGGCGCCAATCATCTGGAGTGTATTCAGGCAAACCCATTTTTTCTAAGAGCCCTTTTATATTGTCACAGAATACCAAGTAATTCAGCGGATTCCTTTGAGAGATTCAGGTCTCTTGTAAGATCGTTTAGTTCTTCTTGATTGAAACACTGCGGAGTTGCTAAATCTGCTTCAAATTCGCTGTCGTTGTCTAATTGAATTCTTTAAACTTAGTCAGACGTTGATGTTTCTGTATCATCTTCTGTCAGTTCGGGTAGACTGCTGAATGATGGAACGGGTATTTCTTCCGAATGCGCTACAGGCCTTCTTGCTGAATCTAAATCAGGATATGTCCATTTGTGTCTATTGTTTCTATTTATGCCTTTAATATTAATGAGACAAAAATAGCAGTCGTCATGATGGTTTCGCGGTTCTCTCCAAACCATTGGTACACCAGACTTTAGGCACTTTCTCTTTCCAGTTGTCCACTGTCACACACAAATGTTCAACACATGTTTTACATATGAAATGTGGGGTCCAAGATTTATCTTGATCTCCTAAAGTAATGCCAAAATAGGCAAGATAAGCTCTTTTCACAAAGTCAGAAATCGTTTTTCTGCTCTCTTTCAAAGTGTATTCACCACACACAACAAAAAACATCGGGATGATTTACACAGGTACGTCTGCTTGCGGATGCAATTGTTTCAGTTTAGTGTCTTGATACTAAAAAACGACCAAGATTTACACAAAATGATAACTTTACTTGGGAAAACTCAGTAATATACTAAATCAAGTACAGCCAAGCAGGTATAGAAGGATCGGGTCATAGGCAATTACAGGTATAAAAGTAATTAAGAGCAGTGTACTGAGTAGTTCCTAGTATAGGAACATTGGGTCAGGGACAATTCCAGGTATCCATTTGGTTAATTAGATTCTGGGAAATTTCTATTTTGACGATGAAGTGCATATTTATCTCTTTATTTGTTGTCCTTTATCTGAAAAAAATATCAATTAACCTGTAACCTGTATCTCAAAAACTTGAGCTGATAGAAAAAATCTGGTCGCATTTTTGAAATCAGCACATTAAAAACATCTAAAATCAGATGTTAGATTTCCGGCACCAAATTTTTGTTTTCATTTTGTTACCCTGTGTTATCAATTGGAGCATTAAAAAAATTGACCATAGCGTAGAAGATTTGCAGGTTTAGATTTTTTACCAAAATAGCCCAGAAATACTTAATTTTTAAGAGATTTTACCTGTTTATTCTCACACCATTTGTAAACTTTGTATTCTTTTTCGTACCTATGCCGGGATTTTTCAGGCAATAACTGTAAGCTCACTGCTGCAGCTTCTTCCAAAATATTTTCAGGAATTGCGTCTTCGTCTATATCTTGGCGAAACTGTCTTTTAAAAGCACAAAATTGCAAACTAAATCACGCACAGACGCATAAATTGTTGTTATTGCTTTTTGGTGTCATTGCAACCGAGACTTGTCTATTAACACAATATTGTTGAAACAATTGTAACTAAGGTTACTTAGCATCAAGCAAACTGGAAAGATATGATATTAAAATCCGATGTAAATCAAAATTATAATATAAATAATGGGACTTACTTTCCACACACTCCCAGGAAAAATAATTTAAATTTATTTTTCATATATTTGGGTCGATAAAAATGAATGAATGAAGATATAAACATAATGCCTGTCAGGCATTATGTGAAATACTGTGTGATCTATTCCTAAACAAATCAAGTCAAATTAAATTATTTAGAAAAAATATTTTCGTGCTATGATATAGGGAACAATAATGATAGTAAAAATATTATCATTTTAGTGAAAAAATAAGTAGAATGACTAAATATATCCTCCGAAAATATGAGCACTTAAAATGGAGGCATTGTTTTTTCTTTTATTTTATTCTCGTTTCCCGCTTTTAATAATATAAAGCTGCTATGTCACAATTTTAACTCGGCAAAATAAAGAATTTTGTGGGATGGAAAGCACTTGTGTTTCCTTCCCCTTTCCTTTATACATTCCATTCGTATAGCGTAGCCCCTCGTTTATCGAGTTTGCGTTTATGTGACTTTGTTCGGAAAAACTGAATTTAAAACTATAATAACACTGGCTGACAAAAAAATTTTTTTTTTGTTGTAACACAAATCAGCATAGCATAATCTAATAGAATGGGCCTATCCAAATACGAAAATGACAAATAGAAAGTTGTAGCACGTAAGGTTTTCTTGTTAGAGTTGTAGAACCATATCGAATGTTACGATACTTAACATCTATAGAAAAAATGATTTCAGAAAATTCTTAACCCTGTTTATTGACTATGTTTACGTTTTCGCCTATTAAACATACCATACATCTAAGAGAAAAAGAAACGAGAAAAATATTAACTTAAAACACTAATTAAACTTTATTTTTTCCGTTTATGAGGTGTCCTTTCTTCTCTCTTCAAAAACCAACAGTAGTCACCCATCATGGCTGGATCCCATCGTCCTTGGTACCGAATTTCCATTGTTCTGATATCTTGGTGAAACCTTTCACTCTGCTTGTCACTAACAGCTCCCAAATTTTTAGGAAAAAATGACAGATGGGAATGGAGGAAGTGAATTTTTAAAGACCAAGCGCTTTATAGGCATCTAAGAGTTCATTAACTAATTGTTCATAATTGTCATCCATATGGTTGCCTAAAAATCCTCTTACTACATTAACAAATGAATTCCATGCTCTGAGTTCCTGCCTGGTAAGCTTTTCCGTAAAATTGACATCGTCCAGCAATTTTCTGATTTGTGGCCCAATAAAAATGCCTTCTTTTAATTTGGCATCACTTAACTGGGGAAAGACTTCTCTTAGGTATTTAAATCCATCACCATCTTTATTTAAAGCCTTCACAAAGTTTTTCATCAGCCCAAGTTTAATGTGAAGAGGAGGCAAAAAGACATTTTTGGGATCAACAAGAGGTATAAATTTAATATTTTGAGATCCCGGTTGAAATTCGCTTCTTTCTGGCCAAATTTTTGTTACATAATGCTGATTTATTGCACGACTGTCCCATAAACAAAGAAAACAGCAATATTTTGTAAATCCCCATTGAAGTCTCACTAAAATCGCTATAACTTTTAAGTCCCCACATATCTGCCATTTATACTTATTGTAGTTTATTTTATCCAAAATCGTGCGCATATTTTCATAATTTTCTTTCATTGCAACTGGTATAGACTAGTGAAGGGAGAATCGCATTATTTCTAGCGTCGAATATCCTACATTCGAATACTTTTTAGAATCGAATGATTATTCGAATACAAAGAATCGAATTTTTTTAGGTTTCGAGGTCGCGACATCCCTAATGTTGCAATTAGCGAGTCAACTTCTCGAGATTTCGAGTGACTTCGAAGTCTCGTTTTCGAATTTAAATTGTGTGGTTCTGGATTGTTTGATTTTGAACTGTTGATTCTTGATACATTTAAAGAATTTACAAAGATTAGCGAAATCATTTACGATTAAAAAATAAAATATTGGTTAAAAGTTTGAAGGTTGAAAGGGTGGTAGAGGGCTCAGAAGGAGTTAATTTAGAATTAGCGATATCGCATGTCGATTTTGAGGGCAGCGATTACAAAGGTCACATTATATTAATTGTTATTGTATGGTTACAATGCCCTATTTAAATACAAATGTAAAAAACATATATATTTAATTATAATTGATTTATGACCACTCATAAAATTAGTCAAGGGTGTAGTATGTTTTTATTTTATAGTCTGTCTTCATCGTACAGGTCGTATGGCAGATTGCAAATTTGGATATTCTATATTGTGCTTTCCCTTTTTGGAATAACCTTTAGTCTTTGTCAGGCAAAAATAACAATCATCAGAATGATTGGTGGGTTCTCGAGATACCATTGGAACTGCAAAAGATATACTTTTTCTCTTTCCCTTCATCCACTGTACCAATGATACACTACAAAGGCGTGGTTCATTGCAATTGTCTTGACCATGGCTCACTATGTTTTAGCGCAAATTACCTTACCATTTCTCTAATGTTTAAACGCTTATATATACAAAACTAATCGACAGAATATATTAAAAGTATATATATTTGAAATTAGAAAAAAAAGATCTTCAAGAATATGATTTAATATACAGGGTGTTTCATTTAAAAAAACTGACAACCTGTCAAAATTTGACATTTTCAATAATATTTTCGCACTTATGATATAATATTTTAAATCTTCATAAAAAACCCAACAACTTTTGTATTTACATTTCCGTATTTATTCAAATAAACTCTCTAGGTGGGTGGAAAAATATACGGGAAAACCCTGTACATTTGCGGGGTATCTCCGTTATTTTTACAGATAGAAAGTTGCAGTTTTCGCAACAGGTGCTATTTTTTCGTAAAACCGAAGATGCCTTAACAAAATTTTCATAGCCCTTTTTGTTTTAAGATACAGGGCTATATTGAAAATGTTGCATTTTCAGGCACCCTCGTATCTCAACTATCAAATATCTTATCGAAAATGTGAAAACTGTTTCTTATAAATCTTTTCACCTAGGTTTCAATTCGGAATTAGTATACAGGGTCAGGTCAAAAAGTTATCGGACCCTACTTTATTTGTTTAAATGGAACACCCTGTATATTTATAGAGTATAAAATTTGTCTTTATTTACTTTTTCAAAAATATATAATAGTATGCACTTTTTCTCAGAAACACGCAAATAAATGACAATTTTTTTAAATTAAATGCATAATTTAATAGTAAGCTATGGCTATTGTTTATGACAACAAACATAAATAAATGTCAAATCTCACGGACGCTTTGGAGTTGGGGTGTCATGTTTTATTTTGGGCAGACATATAGTTTATAGGATTTTTGAAGGAGGTCTTACAGAACTGTTCGAAAATATTCCATTAGCCCAATATAACGCTGTTTACCTACAGCAAGATAATGCCCCAAGTCACAAGTCTAGTTTTCTTGATAATAACTTTCCTCAAAGATATATCGGTACCTACCGACCTGTATATAAAATGAAGTAAGTATATAAAACACGATATGACGGCATAGCAGCATTTTGGACCTTAAATAGAATAAAAAATTTTCTACGCAACACCATGGGCCAAGATAGACTATCCGCTTTAGCAATGTTAAGTATCGAGAAATCGTTTATAAAAGGAATGTGTAATTTTAACGAACGTCATTTAGCATTTTTCTAATTCTCAAGAATGAAGAGTAGACCTGAACTTCAAGAGAATTTAAAGCTGAATTTAAAGATAAGATATTTATTTTTATTTTAAGTATGCTTATTTTTAAATTTGTTATTGACCTCCCAATATAATTGACCACGAGTTAATAATTGCACACATTGGAAGCGAAGGGGGATTTTTAAAATAAGGTTTACTAACTTTTCAGTCGTGCCGGACGGGAGATTACCATGAGGACATGAATTCGGATGTTTTCGAAGACTGTTTTGATGAAATGATAAAATATCTTCCCGCTGATTAGGTAGTGGTTATGGATAACGCAAACTATCATTCATGGCGCATCGAGAAGATACCAACTTGGAGAAAACAAGAAATTATCGACTTGTTAACTATCAAAGTTTGAACCCAATCGGGTGATACTACCTGCACTTGATAAAAAGAAATAATTTTGCAATGAGATCAATGCCAAACTATGAAAGTGTCATAAACTATTGGTGAGTCACCCTGTAGTCCTTTTGCACACCTAATGAGGTTTTATTGCTCTAAATATTTCTGAAACAAACTATATAGAAGCCAGGGTAGGTAGACACATCCTAAGATGTTCAATGGGTTATCGTTTTTTTTACAGTTCTGCATTATTAATACAATTTTTATTTTCATTATTATTATTATGACTTGTTGTCTCACAGTATTCCTGTGGTTGTATTTTATACTGACGGGATTATACCAAGTCAGTACAAAAAATAAAAATAAAAAAAGGAAATGGAAAAAAACAACTATTGTGTATTAAGGAACGATCTAACTATGCTACATGTTTTCAAAATGACCGATTTCTGGATGTTCCTGTGAATGTCTATATTAAGTCCTAATTGAGCCAAATGCGGTGTAAACGTTGTTGGGGTGAGACCTGTTACTGATATGACGAGAGGAACAATGATGACTCTTTCCTGTTTCCACAGCCTTTTTACTTCCATTGCTAAGTCGATGTATTTGGCGATCTTCTCACTGTATTTCGCTTGGATGTTCTCGTCGTTGGGGACAGCCATGTCAATTAAATAAGTGATTTTCTCTTTTTTGTTGGGATTGTTTTATCTGTGTGGATGTCAATGTCCCAGTAGAGCTTGTAGTCTTCGTTTGCGAGTATAGATGTTGGTGTATAATGGTAGTAAGGGTCTGTGTTCTCCGTTAGTTTGTATGTTGTGGCTAATGTTTGATGAACGATCTTCGCTGCTGAGTTGTCTTCAATGGTTGCGCCCTTGATGATGTGCTTTCGGTAATTTCTGGTTGCTATGTCTTTGTCCTGGATGGTAAGCAGGAAGCCTTCTGTTTCAGGGAACAGCTGCCCTTCTCGTAACCACGTATATGAAAGCTTTTTATGTATATGGTCTTGCTTTATGTGGTATCTGTGTCTTCCGTGAAGTGTTTTTTTCAGACCAGGTGTTCTAGGCGTGATTGGATGTGTCTGTGTGCGTCTGCTGCGTGGCTCGTTTGAGATAGGTCGAGCGGTGGAGGTTAGTTTGTTTGTTGTGGAAGAATTTTCTGAGTTCGTAAATTTGTTTTTTATTTAGCGATTGTATATCTATAATTCCCCTTCCTCCTTCTTTTCTCTCGATGGTGAGTCTTTCCTTGCATGCGTTGGGATGTAACTTCCTGTGTTTAGTGAATTCAGAGCGTATGAGAATGTGAATGTTTTCTATGTCTGTGTGTGACCATTTAATGATACCAAACGAATACGTAAGAATAGGTATGGCGAAGGTGTTAATAGCTTTCGTTAGATTTCTGGAATTCAGTTTTGTTTTTAGTAGCTTTGTGAGTCTGGTTTTAAATTCCGTCTTGAGCTCTGATTTGATATGAGTGTGGTTAATTTTGGTGCTTTGATGGAAGCCTAGGTATCTGTACGTTTCATCTTTGAGCATGTTATCTATAGTTTCATTTTTGATTGTTTCCTCCGTGAGGTGGTCTTTTCACTGTCCCTTGTTGATATGAAGTAGCTTGCATTTACTTATACCAAATTCCATGTTGATGTCCAGGGTAAACGTTTCTGTGATTTTAAGGAGTTCCTTTAGCTGTGCCTTTGTGCTTGCATATAATTTTATGTCATCCATGTACAAGAGATGGTTTATTTTGTGTAGGTTATTTTTTTGGTGTTTAATTTCGAATCCGAAGTTCGTGTTATTCAGAGCGTTTGAGAGTGGATTGAAACAGAGGCAGAACCACAAAGCGCTGAGTGAATCTCCCTGGAAGATACCTCGTCTGATGTAGATCTCTTCTGTTTCGATGTTCTTTTTTTGTGTTCTCAGGTTGATTTTAGTTTTCCACGTACTCATGATTTGCGTAAGAAATCGCTTGGTGTTTTTATTGACTTTATATAATTCTAGTACTCTGGTTAGCCAACTGTGGGGTATCGAATCAAAGGCTTTTTTATAATCTATGTAACCAGTATGAAGGTTTCTATAATTTTTCCTGGTTTGTTCCATGATGACGCTGTCTATAATGAGCTGTTCCTTGCATCCTCGGCTGTTTTTCCTGCACCCTTTTTGTTCTTCCTTTAGAATGTTTTTGTGTGCTAGATGTTGTTCTATTCTCCTGGTAATTGTGTTTTTTTATTGACTTTATATAATTCTAGTACTCTGGTTAGCCAGCCGTGGGGTATCGAATCAAAGGCTTTTTTATAATCTATATAACCAGTATGAATCATTATTATTATAATTATCATTATTATTGTTTTTTAGCTAAACATCGTCCCCTCTAAACTAGGGTTGCTTGTCGTCCTGGTTTGGCTGGAATTATTTCGAAATAAGGTGCGATTGTCCAGGGCAAAAAATAACTCACCCGGAACAGTGAATTATCTTAATATTGCAGGCATACCGGATACCGAGTCTGTTAATAAAAAGGGCATGCTTGTGTTTATTAATCATCAATCTATTAAATATAAATATATTAGTTAATTAACACCCTGTGTACAGGGTTTCCGGATTTGGTTGCAAAAGCAGGGTATTTCGCTTATTTTTAAAGATAGAACCTTGCGGTTTTCACGAACCTGAGCTAATTTTTTGTGAAACTCATGAAGCCGTAAACAAAATTTTCATAGCCTTCTTCGTTTATGAGATACAGGGCGAAATAGAAAATTTTGCATTTTGGGACCCCTCTCGTATCTCGGTTATCCTTTAACTTAACGTAAAGGGAAAAACTGCTGCTTATGCAGTTTTTTATGCTGGATCCAGTGGCGTATATATTTTTCATTTGAGTTGTTATTTTTCAGATATGACCCAAAGTTGTGTTTTTTTAAATGGGACACCCTGTATATTTGCCCAGAAATTGATTTGTCCTTTTAAAAGCTTCTCAAGAATATATACTAGTATGGGTCTATTTTAATAAACAAAAATCGTAATTTTTATAATTATCATCCCAAATTTTGCAGTAGGCTATGCAAAACAATGCTGCCTTTTATTTAAAGTCGTTAACAATATCTACATCCTAACAATAAATCAAAATAAATATGTAATTAAATCTATTTATGAAAATATGTATTGATAACTTCGCACCAAAAAAGTACCACCTACCCAGATTTATGTAACACAAGAACAAAACAGTAATATATTATTTTGTAACAAGCCTTTCAGCAAAAATCAACTGTCGTATAAGAACTACAGTAACCAAGGAAATCAAAAGAACTGTTCAAACTGATTTCCATTTTGTTCTATGCATGCTTCGCACAATTTTCGTATTCGTTTTAGGGAATTAAGCAAAATAACGGGATGATTTTGTAAATAGCGAAAATTTTCTCTTATTGCATTTCGTAAATCTCGGACATTATCATAGTGGTCTTTGTAAATTCTATTTTCCAGATATCCCCATAGAAAGAAATCTAAAATCGACAAATCTGGGGACCTAGGGGGCCATCTTATAGGACCATTTGTTCCGATCCATTGATTGGTAAAATTATTGTCCAGAAATAATCTCGTCATTCCAGAATTGTGTGCAGGAGCACCGTCCTGTTGAAAATACATTTCGTTAATTTGCGCTAGAGTAACATCGTCAAGTAATTCAGGTATAGCTGCCTCTAAAATTTCTATATAGCGATTGGCTGTTAGATTCCCCTCAAATATATAAAATTTTATATGTGTTCCTAATATGAAGCAGCACACATTTAGACCAAACCTGCCCTGCTGTCTTCTGGGAACTATTTGGTGTTGATTTTCCTGGGACCAGAATCTACTATTGTGCTTATTGAGTATACCAGAATTACTGAAATGTGCTTCGTCTGACCATATAACCTTCCTTTCAAAATCTCTAACCATATTGCATCTTTCTCGAAACCAATTGCAGAAGACTACCCGACGCTCTGCATCTCCTGGCTGTAAGTGCTGCACGAGCCTAAATTTGTATGGGTGGTATTTGTGCTTTTTTAGAATTTCTTGAGCTCTAGTTTTTGGAATCCCTATGCTCTTTTCACTGGCCCTACAAGAGTTTGTAGGGTAAGCTTCTGCATTAACCAAAACCGTAATTTCCTCAGCCTCCCGATTTTCTTTATTATATGTTTTCGTACGAGGTTTGATAAATGATCCGTGATTAAGTAAATTCTTTTTTATCCGATAAAAAGTCGATACATTAGGTTGCCTCCTTTCTGGATATCTAAATAAAAATTAAGCAATAGTATTTCAGCATACCTAAAAATTAACTATTTACCTGTTAAAATACATCTCAGAAGACGCTTCAACATTTTCATTTCTTAATATAAAACAAGCTAACATATCGTACTTTTCATAATGTTCGAAAGTTTGGTTTTCTTCCATAATAATACAAATATATTTTTACATAATAAATAAATACAAAAAACTAGCGCTATATTTTATATAAGCGTACAAAATTGGGAAATGTCATTTGCTTCCAAGAAAACAAAAGAAAACGGCATCGTTTTGCATGGCCTACTGCAAAATTTGGGATAATTATAAAAATTAGAATTTTTGTTGTTGTTTATTAAAATAGACTCATACTATTATATATTTTTGAGAAGCTTTTAAAAGGACAAATCAATTTCTGGACAAATATAGAGGGTGTCCCATTAAAAAAACAAAACTTTGGGTCATATCTAAAAAATAACAACTCAAATGAAAAATATGACTACGCCACTGGATCCAGCGTAAAAAACTGCATAAGCAGCAATTTTTCCCTTTGCGTTAAGTTTAAGGATAACCGAGATACAAGGGGGGTCCCAAAATGCAAAATTTTCTATTTCGCCCTGTATCTCATAAACGAAGAAGGCTATGAAAATTTTGTTTACGGCTTCATGAGTTTCACAAAAAAATAGCTCAGGTTCGTGAAAACCAAAAATAAGCGAGATACCCTGCTTTTGCAACCAAATCCGGACAACCTGTACACTTTGGCTGTTCAAAAGGCTGCTGAACTTGTTTTGTAAATAGATAAGTACTGAAAGTTTTACAGAAGTTGCCAATTAATCCGTTTGGTGTAACTTATTATTATCCAGTTTCTTCCAAATAAAAGTATATATATATATATATATATATATATATATATATATATATATATATATATATATATATATTAATCGACCTATAAAATTAGCGTTTCGCCATTTTACGGTAAATCAACAGGTTTTGAGAGGTTTTAAAACTGAAGAGCAAAGATATGTAGCAAGTAGCAAGCAGGGTTAATAAGGGTCTTTTAAAAGAGCCGTCGTCGCCTCTTCATTACCCGTAAATGATACTTGGGAATTCGCAATAAAGAAGGAATGTAATAGGAGGGTGATATGCCGGTATAAATATGAGTATCTGTTGGGCATTGCCATAAAAGCAAAATTAAATATCTCTTTACGACTTATAATGCTTGGTGAATTGATAATTAAATTTCATTAATCTCGAAATCCTATTCGATCTAATATATTATTCATTGAGACGGGAGTTACTCATTGTTCCATCTGAAATCAAGCCGTTGTTTAAAGGAGTAGAATACAAACAAACAAACAAAAGTATGCTTTATTGCCGCAAAAAAAATTTACAATTTTATGGACAAAGCAAAATATACATTAAAATAAGACATATCAAAACATTAATCGAAAATAATTTCGACAGGTCAGTGCTTTTTTTTTAAAAATGTAAATTATCAATTTACCAAATCGTAAAACACACGTTAGAATATAACATAACATTGCAAACAGTAAATGAATCATGATAACCTTATAAAAGTAAACAAACACACATGTACGAGGTGAATACTTTCGATGACATTGAAATCAAAATTGCAACTATGCGACCTTAAACTCTATGTTATTATAGTTATACAAATAATTGTGATGTTAAACAGAAGGTATATTGAACTAGTGTAGAATGTAGTATACAAAAAAATTAAATTGTTTTTAATCCAATACCTAACAAAAATAATTAAGTTTTAAGTGAATGTTCGACAGTTCTTTTCCCTATATAATGATACAAAATTCTATGCTACGAGTTAGGACATGACTCACAAAAGAT
Source organism: Kuschelorhynchus macadamiae (assembly GCA_030620095.1). Taxonomy (NCBI): domain Eukaryota; kingdom Metazoa; phylum Arthropoda; class Insecta; order Coleoptera; family Curculionidae; genus Kuschelorhynchus; species Kuschelorhynchus macadamiae. Next base: position 1,909,659 of record JAUTXW010001077.1, read on the forward strand.
TTAAGTAAACAAGCGAGTTTAGTGACAATTTAAAGAGACTTACTCACTGAAAAAAAAATCATTAACGCTGTAAACTGGTCTCTCAATGAGGTATGCTTTGGTGTTTTTTCGAAATTGTGCAAGCATAGGGATAGATTTTAAATGTACTGGCAGATTGTTGTAAAGTTTTATGGCGTTGTAAATAATTGATTTTTTTATTAATTCTGTGGAAGGAATGGGAAGATAAATATCATGCCTAGAGTTTCTGGTAGGGTATACATGTTGTGGCCTTTCTGGGAGGGTGTTTATATGTTTTCTCAGCAAACATACCGTTTCCAAAATAAATAATGCAGGAAGTGTTAATATTTCATGTTTTTTGAAATAGTATTGGCAGTGAGCTCTATTATTTAGACCAAACAAATAACGAATGGCTCTCTTTTGAAGCATAAAAATACTACGAAATTGCTCGGTGGTACAGCAGCCCCAAAAGGGAAGGCCATAGCGGAGGTGGGATTCAAATAAAGAGAAATAAGTAAGTCTGGCAGAAGGAACGTCTAGTTTTTTTGAAACTGATCGAATGGCGAAGCAGGCGGTAGAAAGTTTTTTAGTTAAGGTGTCAATATGATTAGACCATTTTAGGTTGCTATTTATATTTAAACTCAGGAATTTAACCGACTCTACGTATTCAATATTGCTGTTATGTACCTGAAGTGGTTGTAAAGTTCCCTTATAAGATAACGCCACCGTTTTATCGACGTTAAAACAAACCATATTGGAATCGGACCAAGCCTTAATTATAACCAAGTCTTTGGAGATACTAGAGTGTAAAGACGTTGTATCAAAATCACTCCATGTTATGCTTGTGTCATCAGCAAAAAGGGAGATTCTTCCATTAATTTTAAGGTTCGTGATATCATTAATGTATAACAAAAAAAGAATAGGTCCCAAGACTGAACCTTGAGGGACTCCACTTGTAATCAACTTACAATCAGAATCGGAACCATTAGCCCTTACAAGTTGTTGCCTTTTTCCAAGATAAGATTTTTATCTTTAAATAATTTAATAATAATCTTAATTTAAAGAAGTACCACGAATTCCATAAAAATTTAGTTTGTTTATCAGAATTTCATGACTAACACAATCAAAGGCTTTCGCATAGTCACAAAAAACTGAGGCAGTTGGGTGGTTGTTATTGAGAGATAAGTAGACGCCTCTAAGCAACGTGAACATGGCGTCACTGGTGCACTTGTTGGGTAGAAATCCGAACTGCTCCGGGGATATTATCTGATGTTTCAGGAGAAATGGCATAAGACGGTTCTTCAGTAGTCTTTCGATGATTTTTGATAGCACTGGTAGTAGTGCAATTGGGCGATAATTGCAAGAGTTAGTTTTTTCGCCGCCTTTATGAAGTGGAATAATTATAGCTGTTTTAAGGCAATCAGGGAATACACCTTTTATAAAGGACTCATTTATTAATGTTGTAAGGGCCTCTATGACTGGGAGTGGCAAGTTCAGGAATATTCTAATTGATAGGCCATCAGTGCTACACGAAGATTTACTTTTGATATTATATATTGAAGGTAATACACCTTCAATAGTTCAGTGTTGCTAACGGGACTTAAGAAAAAGCTATCAGCTAAATTTTTTGAAGGAGGGAGAAACGAAAGAGGGTCCAAACTTGGCGAGATACTAGAGGTAACATTTTTGCTTACATTAATAAAATAATCATTTAGATCATTAGCCCCTGGCAAGATCTGAGTCACAGGGTTTGATTTGTTTCTGAGGTTATTGATGATGGACCAGGTTTCTTTTGAAACGTTATTAGAGTTTGTTAGACGTTTTCGGTAGTGTAATTTTTTTGCTGACTTAATAAGAGTAGTGTAGATCCTCCTATAATTAGAGATATAGTCGAGAATAAGAAAGGAGTCGGTGAATTTTTTTATATATGAGAGCGAGCGTATATTTTTAGCAGAAATTCGTATTCCTTTCGTGGTCCACGGTTTATGCCGCTTAGGTTTGATATTCTTAAGCGGGAAGGCCTTGTTAAAAGCACTTAAAGTTTTATTTAAAAAAGTTCTGAAGTTTGTGTTGACATTATCAGATTCAAAATTCCAATTGGTGTTAAAGCAAATATTATGAAATACTGAGAAATTTGCGGCCGAGAAAATTCTGCCCCGATGGCGAGATCTTGGTAAGGGCCTAATAGGTAAACTAAACCTGGAAATTACCGCCTCGTGATCGGAAAGACCTGAGTTACAGACCTGTGATTGCACCTCTGATGGAGAAAAATCAGACGCCATGTAATCGATGATAGAAGAAGAGTTTTTTGAAATTCTAGTTGGCGAGGATACATGCATTGAAAGACCGAAAGAGTCGAATATAGAAATTAGATATTTCTGGATGGCACAAACAGTAGCATAGTCAATATTAAAGTCCCCGCATAGAATTTTTTTACCTTTAATCGATAGGCTGTCTAGCAAACTTACCAGGCTATTTAAAAATGATTGTACATCAGAGTTTGGTGATCTATAGATACAAATTACATAAAGATCAAGGTTTTGATTATATACTATAGAGAATTCAAAAGAGCTATCCGCTAACAAATGATCATATTTAGATACCGACATGAAATCTCCATTTAGGGATAGAATCAGTGTTCCCCCATGAGCTGAGTTTTTTCTGTCATATCTAGCTACTGTGGTATACCTCTCAATATAAAAGGGTTCGTTTAGATTCAGCCAGTGCTCAGTAATTGCAACAAGTTGGGGGAACTCCAATTCTTCCAGAAATAGGTACAACTCGTCAGTTTTATTTCTTAGAGAAGCAATATTAATTAGAACCATATTAAGACTAGTAACAACAGGAAGTTTTGAGGAATCTAGTTACTCAGGACACGTCGTGTTTTCTAAAAATTTTTTTGGGAGAATTGCTGGTAAAATAGTTTTTATGGCATTCTCTGGTCCTCTGAAGATGAATCGATCTCTCCGAAGATATGTAGGATCCATAGGCTGCAAGATCCGCTTCCACTTCTGCTGCGTTAAATCCGTAAGCAGCATGAAAATCGAAATATATCTTATGTAGGGTTCTATAATCTATAGGAATGCCCTCAGAAGCCAAAAACAGCCTGGTGCTTGTATTTGTAAACCCTTCAAAGTGAATTGGCGCAGGTTGGTCGTGCAGGAAGGCGAGATATAACTTGAAGGCCTTTAAAATGGCTGGTTCTCTTAGTCTAGACATGAGGAAACGGTTATCAGAACTTTTTTCGGTTCGCGTAAGCTTCACTGTTGGGGGAGACATTGGATCAAAAATAGGTTCTTGGTCAGTAGGAGCTTTCTTGGAAAGACTGTAGCAGTTGTCGCTCAACAAGACATTTGCTTTGCAGGCAGCAATGGCCTCTTTGTCAGAAGATATTATAGTGCCCTTTTGAGAAATTGGAGAGGAGACAACCAGTATGCTGAATATGTTTCTTTCAATTATTCGGTCTCGTTATTGACCATATAAGATTTAAAACACTCTTTCTTTGACTTAGAAAAAATTATTTATTTAAACAATATATTGTTTACGATATGTAGAACTTACTTTCTTACAATATTAAATGTTATGTTAAAGGCATGTAGATGTTTAAACATCTGTTTTGTGCTCTGTACCTGCTGATAAACTCGATGGTAATTATACAGTGGAACCTCCCTTAACGGACACCTCTGCTGAACGGACAATTTTGAAGTCACTGACCGTTATTATATGTATTCCTGTGTATTAAACCCTCTTGACAACGGACACTCTCAACAAGGGACGCGGACAGTAAAATTTGGAACATTTTTAATAAAAACAGTAAAATTTACCTCCTCAGAACGGACAGATGTTCAGATAATTTTTGAAAAACCCACGTTTAATGCCGGTATTTTTATTGCACATTATGGGCAATATTTAGATCTATGCTAATAAGTGGCGCGGCGCCTACCTATTGTTAATAGCACTAGTTTAATAATAGACTGGCTTGTAGCTAAATTGCGGTGAATTGCATAATAAATAGATTCTGTGTAGGAAAATCTCAAATTAGTGATATTTTAAGAAACAAGAGCGATCTTAACAAGCGATTCGCCGAGATCGCGAACATTAAGGAGAAAAAGAAATATGCGAAAACTGAGGGTGCTGCCATAGACCAAATTGTCTACGACTGGTCTTGTAAAGTACGCTCCAAAAATGTTCCAATATCCGGTACAATAATAAAGAAACAAAACAAGAAATTGCGAAGAATCTAGAAGTTGATGGTTTTAAATGATCAAATGGATGGTTGGAGAAGCTCTGTCAACGTCATAATATCTCTGTCAAATCCATCTGTGGCGAAGCAGCGGCTGTAGACTTGATTGAGGTAACTGATTGGCGGGCGAAATTATGTGCAATTATCAAAAACTAAGCACCGAGAGACATTTATAACGCCGATGAAACGGGACTCTTTTTCCGCGCCTTGCCAAATAAAACGTTTTCCTTAAAAGGCGAAACATGTGCTGGCGGGAAAGCGTCCAAGGAGGGACTCACTGTTTTATTGGGCTCCGTTATGAATGGAGAAAAAGGAAATGCACTGGTGATTGCAAAGGCAAAATCGAAATATACTTTTATTGTTGGATAATGCTGCAAAACTGGAGTTAAAAAATGTCAAAATAATTTTTTTACCGCTAAATACGACACCATATTGCCAGCCATTGGACCAGGGCGTGATTCAAAATTTTAAAAACTACTACAGAAAATTTTTAATCAAGCGACTTTTGTCATCCATGGAGTATTCTGAATCTACCGAACGATTGGAAAAATCCATAAATGTTGTAAGTACCTTGATTTGAACTGCTGCTGCAAGTATTCTATAATTATTTATTTATTGCCTACAAAATTACAAATGTACTAAAGAAGTAAGCAAAAAAAAGGTGTCAAATCTAATAAAAAAAATTTTAAATTAAAATTCACTGGCTAATATCCTGGAGCCAGTGGCAAAAACTCTGAGAATCAGTATAAGGAATGTACAGAAACTTGTGCATTCAAAAAAAACATAATTTACTTCCGAAGAAGATTAAGAAATGTACACGAAAAAATCCAAAGGCAAAAGAGTTAAGTTACGATGCAAAAATGGATATTCATAATGAAATTTATGATTTATACATGTCAAAGACTAATATAATCCTTCAGAAACTTTTTAATATTATAGACTAAAAAATATCATCATGACTTAAAAAGTCCTCATCTTCTGAGTCGTCCTCAAATGGCGCAATGATCATTGGAGCTATTTCGACATCTAGAACTAGTTCTCGATTCCACCAATCCCTTATTAATTTCTCCGTATGTTCCACAGATTTCTTCCAGTACTCCGGCGTAATATAATTTAATGGATCTTGCCAAACAATTTGCACTTCATCTGATGTAAGACCATCGTTCACGTGTTCTTCGTAATATGATTTTGCCCCAGTCAATATTAATTCTATTGAGTTAACTGGCAATGGTATGGCGACAGTCGTAAACCCTCATGTCCATTTTCCCGTAATATTTCATCTACGGCATATATTGTTGGTTTTTTAATAGATTTTGCCATTAAAAGAAATTTTAGTTTCAGCATTTTTTACCTAATGGTAAAGGATTTTGTTTTTGTTTTATTAGCCAGTCATAAATATCATTTTTCTTCCAGGATGAAGTAGGTTGTTTATTTAAGATTCTTGAATGATAAGATGCATTGTCCAGAATGATTAAAGATAGAGCATCTAAATTTGCAATCAGTTGTTCTTTTAACCACTTTTCAAACAGTTCACAGTTCATATTATCATGGTAGTGTATACTTATGGATGTTGAAGATAACAGTAAACTTGCACCTGGGAGAAATCCAGTTGAAGAACCTGCATGCAAAATGATATACCGTTTTCCCATCCCACATCCCTTTTTTCTCTTGACACTTTTTACAGACTCGTCCTGCCAACATTTCGAACCACTTCCATTAGAAAATATCCAAGTCTCGTCTAAAAATACCACTTTTCTAATTTTGAATTAACATTTTCCGTGTATTTCTTTAAAAACTGGATACGCTGACTTGCTATATGTGGCAACTCGCATAAAAATCTTCGATTACAGTCCTTTTCATATCGAAAACCCAACATTTTTATTGATTTTGACAACGATTTTAGTCCAATTTCCAATATGCCTCGATTTTTTAAAGCTTCTTTTAAAACTTGAAGGCTATATTAGTTTTTGATGTGTATAAATCGTAAATTGTATTACGAACATCCATTTTTACATTGTCACTTAAGTCTTCTGTTTTTGGCTTTTTTCGTGTACATTTCTTAATCTTCTTCGGTAGTAAATTATGCTTTTTTCATGCACAATCCTTACACGCATTCCCAGATATTGGCCAATGAATTTTCATTTTCGCAATATTTTATTAGATTTAATACCATTTTTTCGCTTGTGGATGCAAAAAAACCCGAAAACTGTTTTCTATTACTCATTTTGTCACTGACTTGTCAATCTGACTTTGAAGTGACATCGCTCAAAGATTTTTGCAACTGCTGGTATTTAAATGTTTATCCTCTTTTTTCATATAAAAATATCATAGGTCTATCTAATTCATCTTCCATATTTTATGCGGAGGATATGATTACACGTAATAAAAGATCCTTTGATAAATCGTATGACCTGCACGATAACACTACTTTTGACCATACTACGTTCCTATTGAAAATTATATGACCTCATTACGCAAAGCATTAAAAAGCATATCTTTCGGACATATAAATCGAAACTCAAGACAGACGAGTTTAATAATTATTATTACGCTACAGTATTTAAATTTCTGGAAATAAATAATTGAAAAAACATTAAGAAAATCTAAAGATTTTAAAGTGCTATAAATTTGATTGCTGCCAGCAACCATGCATCTTATGGTCAGAAACTTTTATCCGAAAGGCAGGAAGAAGTCTCATAAACTCTGACAATGCCGTTTAATTTCTTTTGAAAGTTTAATAGCATAATGGTTGCTTAATCTAGACACTCGCAGAAACTTTTCCTGTATACGGAGTGCTTTTTGCGCATTGTGTCTGAAGTGAAAATATTATTGGAAATTTTATTAACAGTGTATTGACATGTTACATATACTTACGGCAGTGTAGTGTCCCATAATAGAACTAGATGTTCTCTAAGCTTATTTTCTCCATTTTATTTTCTAAGATAGGGCGTTTTTTAAGGCTTTGAAACATATATGGACAACTCGGCCCTCCACCAGCTTCATTCCAGCTCGCAAGAGATTCAGAAATTTCAATTAAGGCGCAAAAAAATTAAAGATTTAGCACATATAAGTTTTTTTTTCATCATTTATTCCCAAGAAACAATATTGTTTATAGTACGGAATTAATTAACAATAGAAAAATATAAAAATGTATACACATTATTATAAATTATGAATAAAATACTAATATAAAACGATTAAACATTATTATAAATTACAAATAAATTAAAAACTGTAAACATTAAAAAATATACCAAACGTGAAGATATTAATTCCTCAAAAAATATTTCTTTAAGTGTTTTTTAAAAGTATCAATTTTGTTAATATTTTTTAATCGTGTTGGTAGATTATTCTAATAATTAACCCCACTGTGTAATATACACTGTTTGCCAAAATTACTTTTAAATTTTATGGTAGAGAAATAATCGGTTTGTCTTGTATTATGGTCATGAATGTTATTATTTCTAATAAAATTTAAATTTGTATTTTTCATATTTTTAGCTGATGAATGAATAAAAATATATAATTTAGTTTTATACATCATAGAAATGTTTAAAAGATTTTTAGGCTTATATAGGTTAATGGTGGGCTCCAGATATGATAAACGGTATATACATTTTATTGACTTATTTTGTAATTTTTCTAATGGTTTTATTGTTTTTTTACATGCAGCGCCCCATACTGATATTAGATACTGTAATTTTAAATAAATGAAAGCAAAATATATATATTTTAACAAATTAAGAGAAATATAGTTACGAAGTTTAAACAAAATTCCTATTATTGGAGAAATTTGTACTCTTAAATATTCTATATGTGGCTTCCAAGCTAAATTTTGATCTATATATAAGCCTAAAAATTTAATACACTTTGAATAATTAATTTGATTATTAGAAAAACATATTGGCGGAATATCTGTATTTGGAATAATATTCGATATATACATGAAAGAGGATTTTTGAAAGTTTAAAGTTAATTTTTGTGCCTGTAACCAATTAGTAATTAAATTTAGGTTTTTATTAATAATAACAGTTATTTTTGCAAAATTATCTGAAGTATAGAGAAGGGTTTAATGGAGCGTTCTAAATTTAACAGAGATACAGAATTTATATATATTAAAAATAAAATTGGAGCCAATATAGATCCTTGAGGCACACCACATAAAATTTTTTGATGCTTTTATTTTTGCCAATCTGAACAAACTGCTTTCGATCCAACAAATAATTTTGGAACCAATTATATATAATACCTCTTATACCGATATGAAACAAGTTTTTAAGCAATCTTTTATGGTCTACAGTGTCAAAAGCTTTACACAACTCCAAGGATAATAAGCAACATTTTTGATGTCTATCTAGAGCAAGTTGAATTTGTGTTACTAAATCAATTGCTGCTACCTCAGTGTCCTTGGATTTGCGAAAGCCGTACTGATCAAAAAACAAGATATTCTGATTTTCTAAACATTATTCCACTTTATCGTAGGTAAATCTCTCAATTATTTTTGAAAAAACTGGCATGATATATATAGGCCTGTAGTTATTTGTGTCACTTTTTAGGCCATTTTTAAAAATAGGAAAAACTTTGGCAATTTTTAATTTGTTGGGATAAATTTGTTGTTTGAAAGAAGTTTTGATTAGATGACATAAAATTGGAGTAAGTTCACAGGCTTTAAATGAATCTAAAGAATCTATTATTTCAGCAATTGTTTCTTCATGTATATCTTATATGTTTAAAAACATTGAATGTGCATTTTCGGTGTATTCGGGAGAATGTCCAGATGGAATCTGTTCTGCTAATCGTTGTCCAACGTTAATGAAATTATTATTCATTTCCTCGCAGATCTCTTCTTCAGCTTCAATTTGTTTATTATTAATATAAAGGTGGTCAATTTGTGTTTTCTTTTTCGCTGGTTTTCCATGGAGTAAAATATTTATATTTTCTCATAATACTTTCTGATTCCCGGTTGTAAATATTTGGTTATAATAATATCATTTTTTTAATCGAATCATCTTTTTTACATTTTTATTTACAGTTTAATAAATTTCATTTGTTGGCTGTTTTTTCTTTTTATGGTAATATCCATCTCGACTTTTAATTAGATTTGCCAAAGATTGGTCAAACCAGGGTTTTGAAGTTTCTTTAATTTTTATTTTCCGGATATAAGAGTTCACTTCAAAAACTGTAATAATTTTGTTATATATTAAGTCAGGATCTTCAGTATAAGATATTTCATCGTTTAGTTGAATTAAATCACGTTTTAATTTGTGTAAGTTAAATTTTTTGATATCAATATACATATATTTGGTTTTCTCTTTGAATGAAATTGGCATATTAATAATTTGAATTTTATGATCGGATATTGGGCTATTAATAAAATTTACTGCCATGTCTTTACTTGAATTTGACAAAATATGATCTATTAAGGATTCGGAATTTCCAAAATCTCTTGTGGAATATTTTTCATTGCACAAGTAAAAGCTTTTAGTTTTTTAGTTTCATGGTTTATCTTCAATATATTAATATTTATATCTCCAGCTATAATACAGTTCAATTTATTTTTTGAAAATCCTTAGAGTGTTTTATCCAATAAATTTAAGAATCTAGATGTATTTGTAGAAGGAGGACTATAATTGTAATTACTGTGAATCAACCTAAAACTGTATTCGTCAAATCATAAAATCTAAAATCGAAAAATAATTTAATTAAACGTACGCAGTGGAACGCCACAGAAATAGTCGTTAGAAAGAGACAAACAAATAAACATTCGGAAAGCCGCCCGATAACCTTGAAGCGCTCTGATCGATGCGTTACAAATAACAGTCGGCTCTGAGCGCTCGCATCACATATTCGCGTACGATCGAGAGTCTCGATTCGGGAGTATTCTAGCGGGTAATATATAAACCGCTCAGCGCGCGTGTCAACTCGTTACTTCTTAACAACTGATAAGAAAAGAAGCGGGAAATATTCAGGGAAATTCAGCTCAGAAGAATAAAAAACTATCAAGATGTCTTGTTTAAAAAAGCGGCAACTGGACACAGAATGTCGTCAATTCAAAAACAAATGGACTGATGAATTGGTGGTAAACCTCTGTTTGTTGTGCAATGAAACAATTTCTGTTTTAAGAGAATACTATATGAAGCGGCATTACTCCAGCAACCAGTGGCGCCTCTTCCATAGGGTCATTTGGTCAATGACTCCCCAAAAATATTTCTGAAAATAAATTATTCGTTTGACCGTTCCTAATAGTTGTAATAAACCGCGAACCTTGGGAAAAGTTAAATACGCTACACTGTAAGCCGCGCGCGGCGGTTCGAATGGTCTCGTTACGTTCCTTAGGCATAATAAAATACGCTATACTAAGCTAGTTCGAATTGCCCTGATTACCTTAAAGCTTGACGAAAGTAGCCGAAGGTTTCACAGTTAATATGAAACATGAATATGAAATCGCGATTTAGATCATCAACCGGTCTCTTCTCATAATTCGATCGATCGGTCGCGGCATCACGTCGGCATGCGGAAGTTCAATTGTTCAGAGGTCGCGCGATCGATATTACAACCCGATATTGTTTGGGACGTTTTTAATCGTAATAATTTAATTTAATTTGTAATATATATTTTTTTATTTTCATGATCCATGTGTGAGTTGGAAATATACAGGAAATAAAGTGTTGGTAGTGACTAGTGCAAAAAAAATAAACAACTGAAAAGTGCTTACGAACTTAATTTCTAAAAATAGCCATTTTCAAGGTGGTCTATGTTTGAGTTGTGAATGTAGATGAAATAAAATGTCGGTAATGCAAAAAATTAAACAACTAAAGAGTGCTAACGAACTTAAGTTTGAGAAAATAACCGAATTCAAGGTAAGTGGTCGCAGTTTGCCAGAACTTAGTATACGACAAACTAGTGAAGACAAAAATAAAGAGGTTTACCGAAACTTTCGCAAAAGTATGTACGATTTAGCTAACTGCATATGTAGTTGTGAAGTCTCTAACTCATTTTACTGTTATGTTTGTTTGTTGTTTTCTAAGGACTCGTTGGACTCATTATGGTGCAAAACCGGTGTTAAAGACTTTAACACTTAAAATAAAAAATTAAAAAACATGCGTTTTCTGCAGATCACGTGAAATGTTCGAGAATTTAAAGCTGAATTTAAAGATAAGATACTTATTTTTATTTTAAGTATGCCTATTCTTAAATTTGTTATTGACCTCCCAATATAATTCACCACGAGCCGCCACTGCATTTAAAAAAGGATACAATTAAAAAACTCATTACCGATTTAGGGAAACAGCAACAAATGTTCCATTTACAAAGATAAAATCCAGACATTGTTGTTAATGTTAGTTTTATAGTTAGTTCCAAAATTGCGAAAACATCGAAATCATTTTCTGAGGGAGAGTTTGTTAATGAGCGCCTAGTAGATGTTGCAGAACTTTTGTGCCCAGAAAAAAAAACAGTGTTTGAAAAAGTGAGCTTATCGCTTATATAGATATGATGGCTAGTTATTTCAAAAAAATATTGACTGATTGGCTGGTTTTCAAGCATTTTCTATTGCTTTGAATGAGAACACCGATTTATCTGGCACAGCACAATTAGCTGTTTTTATACGAGGTGTTGATGATGAATTTGTAGTGACAGAGGAATTACTGGCTTTACCGCCACTACTGGAAAAGATATTTTTGCCGAAATGCAAAATATTTTTGAGCAAGATGGTTTGCAGTGGTGCAAATTAGTTGGAGTGTGCACAGATGGTGCGCCTTCAATGGTCGGTTCACGAAGAGATTTTATCGGAATTCTGAAGGAAAGAGCAACCGCTATGAATATGCAAGAATGTGATTTAATAATTCTGCATTGCATTATTTACCAACAAAACTTGTGCTCTAAGGCCATTCGACTGAAGAACCTTATGGATGTGATAGTAAGTACCATTAATTTTCCCTGAAGATGCCTCGTGCAATCGAAGTCGAAACGTCGGATAGTAATTCCAATTTGACACGGTCTAATCCCATTTCTTGTCGCTGACAGTATATATTCAATACAAAAAAACGGTAATAATAATAATAATGATAATAATACCAAACAAAAAGTCTAGGAGTTCGAATCAAATGTCATGAACTACCTGATTAAAACAAAATATTTCTCTTACTATACTGTTAAAAGAAAGAAATGGTAACTGTTACAGCCGACACTCTCAAAATTGGTGCTGTCAAAAGGTCTTTCTTTCATTTCTGCGGAGTTGGAATTAACAGTAAATCCAATAAATACAGGATGTTAATGAATGTCGCGTAGATACGGAAGGTGCTAATTCTTCGGCATATTCTATGACTAAAAGTTTATATATACGTGGGTCTGCAAATGATTTGTTTGGGAGATACAGGGTGTCGAAGTTGAAATTTTATTTCAGACTCTTTAAATAACTTTTGTAAAAAAAAATATTCAATGAAATAGGGCAATAGGGGGTTTTTTGAGATGAGAAATCATAATTTTGGAATAGTTTTTATGTAGAACCTAGAGGGCGCTACGTACGCTATTATTATTTTTTTTATGTTAGAATTTTTGCTGTAATTCGTTTTAATAGTTTTATATTTAAATAACTAAAACAACAAGTTTTGTTTGTTTTTCTTTTGTTTTAACTATTTTAATTACATTTGTAATTATTCTATAAGTTTACAACAATTTACTTTTAGTTTTAATGTTTTCTTTTATACTATACAAATAAAAGTGACATTGTTTCTGAGCTTGGGTCGCTAAAATTCAGAACAGTCTAACATAACAAAGAACAGCATAATAACATCTAGTTGGAACTCTTAATATCACCGTAAAACCAATCGGGAAAAAAAATCAAAAAAACCATCAAGTCAGCGGTCTCTTTTCCAACGGAACACGCACAAATCAGGACTTCATTCACCACACGTAGCCTTATTACATTTTCATTAGATAAATGTTTCTCGTGTGTGTGTGTTTTCGTTGTGAAATGTTTTCCTTCACGTCACATCTAGGAATTATGGGCAAAGTGCGGACACAACGACACTAACAATTCAGGTACATTTTTAATGTTAATTTATTATTTTTCAATTTTTACGCCAGGGGCGTGCAGTCCATGGAAGCAAGGGAAGCAGTGCTTCCCCAAAAAAAACTACAAAACATCTTCTAAAATGTAATTTTTGAAATAGGAAACCACTAATTTAGTTTATATTAAAAATGCTAAAATATCATCTTAATCTCCGACCGAGCCAGAATAGAAATCGAATAGAACCTATGCGGGCCGCTAGCTTCTCTGCAGCCAAGTCCTGTATGCTTGATTTTCTGTGAATCGAGCCTAAAGTTACTGAACTTTCCACCGGCTGTTTGCAATTTTTGCATTTCAGTCGCATGCTTTAAGTGGGGGCGGAAGCTATCGTTGGAGTAGGTTGTTTGTTTGAACGGCTATCCGTGTGTTGTGTGATACGTACGTCTCGACGTGCATGGTGCGATATGAAAGACAATAATACGGACGTGGATATGCAAATACCGTCAACTTCGGCTGTCGATAATAACGTTGAAATGTTGGAGAATTTAGTAAGAAGAGTGTGTGTGAATGTGTGGTGTGTGTCTTAATAATAAAGGGATTTTCAACATTAAACTTCGCTGATAAGCTTCAAATAATTTCCAAAGAAAGGGCAAAACCGCCTATGAAAAATTTAACCACAAAAATGAAAAACTGCATTAAACATTTTTATCCGGAAAAACAATACGAACAATTTAAATGGCTAACAGGGTGTGAAAATATAAGTAAATTATTTTGTTGGCCATGTTTACTTTTTGAAAATGAAAAAGATCTCTGAAATAAAACTGGTTTTTCCGATTTAAACAATTTCCATAAAACTGTAAAAAGACACATTATGTCCAAAGCGCATTTGCAGGCCGTCATAAAAGAAAAAGTTTTCGGCAAAACCTGAATTGAACACTCCCTTAATAAACAGTTGGAAATTAGTCACCGCCAACACAACGAATTAGTCGATAAAAATAGGCAAATATTAAGAAGACTTATCGATGTTGTTTGTTTTCTCGGACAGCACGAATTGGGATTTAGAGGTCATGACGAAACAAGGGTTTCTTCAAATAGACGATGATTGCTTAAAAAATCATTTAGAGCAGTGTAGCGTTTTTCGCGGAACGTCGAATCGAATCCAGAATGATTTAATTTCCGCTGATATCACTAATTTTAGCCAATTATCTGTAGTAATACGCTACGTTAAAGCAGACGGAAGTATTCAAGAGCGATTTTTAGGTTTTAAGAATGTGTTTGAAAATCGTACAGCAAATGCATAATATACCGTAGTTTATAACGTTACTAAATAAATTAATGGAGAGAAAAAATTAGTTGCTCAAAGCTATGATGGAGCTGCAGTGATGGCACGACAATTAGGGGGTCTGCGAGCTAAAGTTCGAGACACTTTCCCAAGTGCTGTGTTTTCCTTTGTTTTGCTCATAAATTAAATTTAGTTTTATCCTAGTCCATCAATCACATTACAGGGTGTAAAGTATTCTTTGTTACTTTAAGTGGCATGGCTGCTTGTTTTTCCAAGTCAACAAAACGTACACAAGCAACATTTTGGACTCCATTGTCCACAAACGATTGCCCAAAGTAGCTCCTACTAGTTGGAACTATAATGAAAGACTTGTGTTAACAGTATCTGAAAATCGTGAATCACTGATTGAACTATTTGAGAATATAATAGAAATGAATGAAACGTGGGAGTCAGAAGCAATAAATAGTTCGAGGGGGTTTTTGGACTGTTTGAAACGAGATTTTAATTTTAATTATTTGTTGAAGATATTTTCAGAAATATTTCCATTCTCGGACAACGTTTTTAATATATTACAAACTAAAACAAATGATATTGCTTTTTGCCTGATTTTAAGTCCATGTTAAGCCAAAAAAGAGATGACTTTGACCTATTTTAGGAGAAAACGATGACGTTAAATGTAGAGCCACAAGCTAAGCGTCTTCGAACAGACAAGGTCGGAGATGTTCAAACATCATACAGACGCCTCTTTTATGAAATAATCGATCAAATTCAGCAACAAATAAACTATAGATTTAACGGTTTAAATGATTTTAAATTCCTCGAGCTCTGCAATTTTGATGCATTTAAAGGAAAAACTTTTCCAGAAGATGCGTTTAAATCTCTTCTTCTTCATTATGGCCAATTCTTCGACCGAGTGTTACTGGGATCTGAACTAAAAGTGATTTACGAAACTGATGACATTAGCGCAAAAAATAACGCTAAGGAACTAATGCAATTTTTAAAAGACAAGGAGCTGGAAGATGCCTACACCGAAGAGTCGAAATTGTGTGAATTAGTATAGACAATACCTGCCACAAGTTCATCAGTAGAACGCAGTTTTTCAACACCTAAACGTATAAAAAAATTCGTGAGAAATTCAACGGGGCAGGAGAGGCTTTCGCATACATCGCTGTTGTCCATTGAAAATAAACTTATCCAAAATATGTCAAAGCATCGACGTTTTAATGATGACGTCATTGATAAATTTGCAAAAAATGATCGGAGAATCGATATACATTATAAATAGGTAAGTTTCTAAAAATTGCTTCCCTTTCTTAAAATTTCACTGCACGCCGCTGTTTTACGCTGTGTTCTGTTTCCTGTGCTCGCAAAAGTATGAATAAAGATACGAAACGTCGCACAGTAATTATTCAGTGTGTTTTTTGAGGCTTCTCCTAACCCACGAATAAGAAAATATTTTTCGAATAATTGGAGAATGAAATTTTTAAAGAAAATTATTATTTTATTTAATTAGCCGTAACTTTTTTGACAGTTAACTTTTGGGATTTTTTATGAATAAACCTTATTTTTACATCTTTTTTAGACAGAAAAAGCATACTTGCTTAATAACTCTAGAGTTAAAATAAATAACTTGTATATTATAAAGACGTACTGAGAAGTTTCTCATTCTTGAGATACTGGGTCTCAAAGTTTTAATTTTTTTTTTCGTTTTTCCGTTTTTCTTACACGTTTTCCTAGTTTATTATTTCGAATTTGGTAGATTTATTAGTTTTTAGAACCTCTACAACAACTAAAAGCAAAATTGTCGTATGCAGCAATATACAGGGTGTTTAAATTAAAATGCACTGGCTAATATCCAGGAGCCAGTGGCAAAAGCTCTGAGAATCGGTATAAGCAATGTACAGAAACTTGTGCATGAAAAAAAAACATAATTTGCTTCCGAAGAAGATTAAGAAATGTACACGAAAAAATCCAAAGGCAAGTCTTAAGTTACAATGCAAAAATGCATATTCATACTGCAATTTATGATTTATACACGTCAAAGACTGATATAATCCTTCAGAAACTTTTAATTATTATAGACTAAAAAATATCATCATCACTTAAAAAGTCCTCATCTTCTGAGTCGTCCTCAAATGGTGCAATAATCATTGATGCTATTTAGACATCTCGAAGTCGTTCTCGATTCCACCAATCCCATATTAATTTCTCCGTATGTTCCACAGATTTCTTCCAGTACTCCGGCGTAACATAATTTAATGAATCTCGCCAAACAATTTGCCCTTCATCTGATGTAAGACCGTCGTTCACGTGTTTTTCGTAATATGATTTTACCCCAGCCCATATTAATTCTATTGCGTTAAACTGGCAATGGTATGGCGGCAGTCGTAAAACCTCATGTCGATTTTTACGTAATTTTTCATCTACGGCATATATTGTTGGTTTTTTAATAGATTTTGCCACTAAAAGAAGTTCTAGTTACAGCATATTGGGTAAAGGATTTTGTTTTTGTTTTATTAGCCAGTCATAAATAGCACTTTTCTTACAGGATGAAGTAGGTTCTTTATTTAAGATTCTTGAATGATAAGATGCATTGTCTAGAATGATTAAAGATGGAGCATCTAAATTTGGAATCAGTTGTTCTTTTAACCAATTTTCAAACAGTTCACAGTTGATATTATCATGGTAGTCCATACTTTTGGATGTTGAGGAAAACAGTAAACTTGCACGTCGGAGAAATCTTTTTTCTGTCTCGTCCTGCCAAGATTTCGAACCACTTCCATTAGAAAATATCCAAGTCTCGTCTTAAAATACAACTTTTCTAAATTTTGAATTAACATTTTTTGTGTATTTCTTTAAAAACCGGATATGCTGACTTGCTATATGTGGCAACTCGCATAAAAATCTTCGATTACAGTC
Organism: Kuschelorhynchus macadamiae; assembly: GCA_030620095.1. Taxonomy (NCBI): domain Eukaryota; kingdom Metazoa; phylum Arthropoda; class Insecta; order Coleoptera; family Curculionidae; genus Kuschelorhynchus; species Kuschelorhynchus macadamiae. The sequence goes on from JAUTXW010001077.1 coordinate 1,927,110, forward strand.
CTTTTTATATCGAAAACCCAACTTTTGTATTAATTTTGACGACAATTTTAGTCCAATTTCCAATATGCCTCGATTTTTTAAAGCTTCTTTTAAAACTTGAAGGGTTATATTATAGTCTTTGATGTGTATAAATCGTAAATTGCATTACGAACATCCATTTTTACATTGTTACTTAAGTCTTCTGTCTTTGGCTTTTTTCGTGTACATTTCTTAATCTTCTTCGATAGTAAATTATGCTTTTTTTCATACACAATTTTCTGCACAGTCCTTATACCGATTCCCAGAGCTTCTGCTACTGTCTCCTGGATATTGGCCAGTGAATTTTTTATTAGATTTAATATAATTTTTTTCGCTTGTGGGTGCAAAAAACCCGAAAATTGTTTTCTATTACCCATTTTGTCACTGAATTGTCAATCTGACTTTGAAGTGACATCGCTCAAAGATTTTTGCAACTGCTGGTATTTATATGTTTATCCTCTTTTTTCATATGATAATATCATAGGTCTATCTAATTCATCTTCCGGATTTTATGCAGAGAATATGATTACACGTAATAAAAGAAAAACAAACTTAGAAAGTTTGTCGTTGATAAATCGTATGACCCACACGATAACACTGCTTTTGACTATATCACAATTATTTTAAACTAAACGTCAAAAAAGGTAACAAACGGAATAGCCAACTAGATTTATAGATGCGATAAAAACGTAGAGAATTAAAAAGAATGCCGAAAAAACGGGAAGCCAAATGAAGATATTAGGATATATTCAGGGTATTTCAAAAAAATACAGGATAGTGGAATTCTCGGTGGCGCAAAAAAATAACATCCTGTATACTGCATGTGACAAATTTGGCTTTTGGTTTTGTAGAGGTTCTGAAAACTAATAAATTTACGAAATTGGAACTAATAAACTCTGAAAACGTGTAAGAAAAATGAAAAAACGAAAACAAAAATTAAAACTTTGACACACTGTATCCCAAGAATGAAACATTTTTCAGTACACCTTTATAAGATAGAAGTTATTTATTTTAATGATAACTATTACATACTAAATTTCTGTAATGTTTCCAGCAACTTCATCAAGCGTCAAAGGGTGTGGTTAAACTGCATCGACGCAGATATTTGCAAATTTCTCGAAAACTGTTACCTCTAGCGTTGTTGAACAAGTATTCCTTTTTTGCTTAGAACTGTAGAAAAATAAAGTTTATTCACAAACAATTCTAAAAGTTCTATGTCAAAAAATTTATGGTAGATTAAAGTAAATAACAATAGCATACGTAGCGCCCTCTAGGTGCTAGATAAAACCTAATGCCAAATTATGATTTCTTTTTTTTGTGGGAAACATTTATTTTATGCAAAAGTGATTTAAAAAAGTCTGAAATAAAATTTCAACTTCAACACCCCGTATCTCCGAAACGAATCATTTGCGGACCCATGTTTATATGAACTTTTCATTATAGAATTAACACCCTGTATGGCCGCACGTAATTACTTAAAGAATTAAATTTTCCCACACGGATACACAAACTTTTAGCGAAACGTTTCAATGTACCTCCGTTTTATTGCAGCAGTACAATAAAAAAACCGTCGAATAAAAAATAAATTGTGCTCACAAACAATAATTGCTGGATGTTTAAAATCGCATAAGCCACACCAATTTAATTTTAATATCCGTCGACTGAAAACTAACAGTCTTTTCAAATCGCGTGTATATGCGTATGTTCCCTAATGACTTGTGTATCCTTTTCGAGAGTCGTTAGGGTAAGACGAGAACGGGGGTTGATCAATTAAAGGGATTTTCAAGAGATTTGCTGGGTACTTTAGTGGTGGCACGATACACTCAGGCGCGTTTTGCATTATTATTTTCTCTCTATAAGTCAAACCGTGAAACAAGAATAGAGTAAACGAATACCACAGTGGCGTTCGTAATGGTATCATTATCTGAAACTTTTGCAACTGATCGAAAATGAATGGCTATTTTTTTTCGCGGACACAGAAACTTAACCGATAGGTAGAAAATTTCACACCAGTACTTTTTAACTAATCAAAATTGGTTTTTTTGACAGGTCACCGGTAACTAACAGCCAATTATAGTGGACATTTTTTGACATAATGATTTTTTTTTCTTTATTTAAACGTGGTCGCGAAAACGTATTTATTTTTATTATAAACTAAAATTTTGATATAGGGTGTAGTTTTATAATTTAACAATTTTTCCTTTTTTATTTAAACAGATACAAAAAAACTTTAAATACAATAGTTGTACTGTACTGAGACCTTTTTTTTGTTGATATTTGGATAGAGCTGATTTTCCTCTTTTCAAAAACGTATAATATGTCTATATTTGGTGCACCCTCTCTATATTGCTTTAAAAATCCAGAGCGCGTATTCTTTTCTTTCTATAAACTCTTTCCACACCCCAAACTTATTCTGAATGCTACTTCGGCAGCGATCGTGTCGCACGAATGCTTCGTTCGGTAGAGAAGAATAGAAAGACCATTTCAAGTCTTGCTAGGACAGGGGTGCTCAAACTTAAACTGCTGGCGATCTACCTCAAAATTTTTAGACTACTTACGATCGACTCTGAGAGGCTGCAAGTATGTGTGATGCAGGGTTGTCGTACATACACGATACATACACCCTACCTACCTACCTACCTACCTAGGTAGGGTGTACCGTAGCATATATAGATATTAGCTTTCCACACAATATACATTATTTTAGTCAAGGTTTGGGTTAGGTTTAGTTAGGTTCTTCTCTGTAATATCAATGAAAAAAACTCATAGTTATTCAAAATTGCGAGTTTATTGGTTGTTACAAAACAAAAGAGTTACATATGGTCTTAAAACTTAACTAAGGAGTGACTTTGGATGTTGAAGCGTGGCACTGCATGTCCTCAGCATACTTTTCATAAGATGGTACGTAACCACTGAGTGCTAATAGCAAGCATGATAACATATGATCGTCAGTTAGTCGATTGCGATATTTTGACTTAATTATCTTCATTTCAGAAAATGCAGACTCGCACAAGTAAGTTGACCCAAACATTGCTGTCAGTTGAAGGGCGATTTGCCTTAGATTCGGATATTTATCTTCTGATATAAAACACCAGAAATTTGTATCAGATGATGTAGCTTTGAGATGTATATCTGATATAATCTGCAACATTTGATTTTCAACAGAATATGAGTTCATATTAAACTGACTTGCTATTTCAGTAGCTAATTCCTCAATGTTTTTACATGAAAAAGGATAACTCATAAATGATGCTACTTTTGTCAATTTACTACAATCATGAAAACGCATTTCGAATTGTCCCAAAATATTTGATAATTCAGCCTCATACGTATTATAATTCAACTGAGGAATCCTCGCTTTCAAAGACGGAAAATGTTTCGGATCCTTTGTTTTCAGTTGATCTATCATAAGCTGCAATTTACTTTTGAATGCGTTTACTGCGCTAATCATCTCAATAACAGTTTTGCCTATAATTTTCTCCGTGTTTAAAACTTTTGAACACAAAACTTGTTGATGTATAATGCAATAGATTGAAAAACGGAAATCTTCATTAGCTCGACACAATGTCACACGTTTTTGTTTCCAGTCATTGCTGGTGCTCCATCGGTTGTAATGCACACTAATTTATATATTGGCAGCTTGTAGTTTTTTACAAAATTGAAGAAAACGTCATATATATCTTCGCCACTGGTCTTCCCCTTCAGAGGAATGATTGTCAAAAATTCTTCCCTAGCCAACATGTCATTTAATACTATCCGAATAAAAATACACAGCTGGGCAGTGTCTGTCATATCGGCGGATTCGTCGAACTGTAAAGAAAAGTATGTACATTCCATGATATCATTTTTTAGTTTATCTGCCATGTCTTGACTCATGACTTCAATACGCCTTGTGACAGTCGGACGAGATAACTGAAGTTCTCTAATAGCAGACATGATTTTTGTTTTATGTTTCCTTTTCATAGTTTTTATGAACCGTTTTATGATGCCTGTCTAAGTTACCACGCTTAGGTATTGCAACTGACGCACGACAAATAAGACAAATGCACTTATCCTTCACCATACAAAACAAAAATTCTTCCTCCCAATCGTTATTAAAATAATACGTTTTAGTTTTCTTCGCTGCATTCATTTTGTACTATTTAATAATAAACTTTGTATCGACATAGAATTGCCTTCAAGTTGCAATTCAGAATGACTCCAATTCCTGCAGGCGCAACATTTATATCGGCGTGAACGAAAGTCTCGAATGTTCCCGTCAAACGCGCCACCCAAAATTTCTAGAAAAGCGGCAAGAATAAAAAACGCGGCAAGAATAAAAAACACGGCTTTTCTTTGATAAGTACCGCGCGTTCCTTTGATAAATCCGCCTTTTGCCGCTAGCAGAGTGTTATTTTATTACGTAATAAATTTTTGTAGTTTAGTTAAGTACCTACTTATTAAAAAAAATTTTCTTCTCGAGATCTACTCAAAAAGCACTCGCGATCGACTGGTCGATCGCGATAGACCGTTTGAGCACCTCTGTGCTAGGTCATTTCTATTATCGCTGTCTTTTTTTAACACACGACACGAGACACAATGGAAGTATTATTTAACTAGACAAGGCATAAGCCGGCAGCCATATTTATTATTTACAAACATTTGTTTTTAAGTTTTCACATCGAGGTAGATTACACTTAATGCACCCTATTACCCCCGGAAACCCAAATTGGGCCATAAACGCCTCTTTTTTCTCTTGTTTTTCAGTTTCGGTTAAAGGAAATTTTATCCACTGATGGGCAATGGCCTCTAAGGGCTGATGGTGCCCGGCTAAATGCAGGTTGAGACAGGGCAACATGCACTTCATTTCCAACTGCCTTCAGCTACGAGCCCTGGGCAAAAAATCTTAGGGCGCCCACGATCCTTATATGGATATGAACCTTCGTCACTTTAGTACCTACAGCCATATGGGGAGTAAGAACATGAATAAGGTCTTGAACCAACTGTGGACTTAACCTAAATAATTTCCGGAATTCTCGTTCGGGTAACTCAAAAGCGTTTTGGTTCGTCTCGCAAAATTCTTCTCTCCAAACGTAATTGGTTTTGTCGCTCTTCCTTTTCTATCTCCTGTACATAATGCATAAAAAATGGGTCCATAATTAAATTTTAAAAGAAAATTCAAATGCACTTTAATATATACTATATCCGCTTTTCTAAATGTCACAACATAAAATAGACAAATGTAGCCAACTAAATTGAGAAAATAATCTCATATTCCCTAATAACAGGTCAATGTTTTTGCTTTCAATAATATACATTTCTTTATAGCCGAGCATACCCGACCGATCCGGGAAAGAGCGGTACAGAATAGGTTCATGAAATAGAAAGAAATTTCCTCTTTATTCTATAGAAAGAAATTTCTTGTCTATTGGCGATACAGAATACGCGCGTTGAAATAAGGTTTATTTTATGAGAGTTTAATCATAGTAGGCCATGGACCGACATCACAGGTTGCTGCGTATACTTTGTAAACTACGAAAGCAATAAGTGTTAATCTAGGTAGCCATGAAGAAAAAAACAAAAAAGCATTTGTCAAAAATTAAATTATTTGTTCATCATGGTTTATAATGAAGAAGAAAAATTAGAAATAATTCGATTATTTTATAAAAATATTAATGTTTCGGATGTACAAGCCGAATATCGGCAACTCCAACCTGGGATGCAAGTTCCAATTAGGGCTGCATGTTATAATGCTGAACGCAGTATGCGGCATAGAAAATACCTGTGAAGAAGTAATCAGTTGCTTTAAACGAAGCAGAAGAACTTAATGTATTGCTATATTTTCAAGGAAGGCAATAAGTTATTAAACATTTGGTTTGGTCAATTAAAAATATTAATTTTACTTTTAGAAAACCCCCAACATTCAATTAGAGATACGATTACGAGAGTCAAAAAATTATATGTAATAGTTCACAGTGTTCTTTCGTATAGTACAGTGTAGTTTCCCGTCTATAGTAGTGCCCTTTTTCCTAAAATTAACTAGTATTTTTTGATATTTGCATCGCCTATTTGAGGTTGAGAATTTATTATTCAAATGGGTAAATCCACGAGAAATGGTAGTCAGACTGAATGAAGTGGAAGAAAATGTTGAGAAGTTAATCTTCAAAGTGTGCTCTGCATTGATCGACAAACTGGAAAGTAAGTTGTCTGAACGCTTTAACAAAATTGATTTGAAGTTAACAGACGTTACCTATTCTATGAAATTAATTAATGAGAAGGTCTCAGGTCTTTCCAAACCTATGGAAGCACTTGAAGACAAATTTGACACAATGGAACAACTTTCTAAAAGAAATGCTTTACGTATCCACGGGGTTCCGGAGCTTGAGGGTGAGAATGTGCCCAATGCAATAACAGAATTTATTAATCAAAAACTTAGTATCTCTTGCAGTATCAGAGATATTGACAGTGCTTTTAGGATTGGCAAGTTTAGCGAGGACAGAGATAAACCCCGGACTGTACTGGTGAATTTCATTCAAAATGCCTAGAAAGTATTGAAGAATACACATTTTTCAATTTTTGAAGATCTGACTAAAAACGTTATGATGCTCTTCTGGCAGGCAAGTCAAAGTATGGAAAGGAAAAAGTGTGGTCTGCAGGTGGCAAAGTTTTTGCATACAATCCGAATAATAAAAACAAACGTGTGTTACTAGCATAAAGTCTTTTTATATCTTTGACCATTTATGTTATTTTTTGGTCACAACTATTATTTGTAGATCATCAATAAATTTTGTTTGCAATTAATACCTAATTATTGCTAATTAGTTTGATTTTTAAATATTCCGAAGTATTATCTGCAGGTTTAATTTAATTCATAATGCATTTTTCAAAGAATCACCCTTAGAACGAAGTCACTGGATTTCGCTACTAAAGAATGTATATTATCATATTATCTCACTTTTTTTTTCTCAAATATTAGAATTTGCACATTTTAACGTAAGATCTCTCTTGTCTAAGTTTGATGTATTTGTCGATGTTGTTGCTGAGAGCGGGCTTGACGCCATCGGCCTGTCTGAAACCTGGCTTAACTCGGATTTTTTAAGTAGTGGTCTGGCTATACGCGATTATGATTTTGTTCGTAAAGATCGGCAAGGACGAGGTGGGGGCGTTGCTTTTTATTTAAAGAAGTCTATTAACTTTTCTATTTTAGATATTGGTGTCCAAAATTCACCTCTCGAGCAGCTCTGGGTGAGAACAAAAATTAACGGTAAAAAAATTGGTTTTGGTACTTTGTATAGACCTCCTAATAGTAATTTGTCTCTGTGTCTGGGTCATCTAGAAAGCTCTATTATTCAAATAATTCCTGAACTTGACTATTTAGTTTTTGGTGGCGACTTTAATGTCGACTTTCTCAACAAAAATCATAATTTATTGCTTGTACAAAACTTTTTAAATAAGTACGGATTGCAACAGTGTATCTCACAGCCTACCCGAATTACAGACTCATCATCGAGTTTGATTGATATTATTGTTTGTTCTTCCCCTGAAATTATAACCAGTACCAATGTATTAGGTCAAGATGATATATCTGATCACAAAATGGTAACATGCGAATTAAAAATTCAAAAAAATATTAAACCTTCCCCTTTATTCTGCACTTACAGAGACTACAAGAATTTTTCGTATGAGGACTTCCGTCGCGATTTTAATTTAATTAACTGGAATCATATTTTTGATCTTAACCACGTGGACGAAATAACTGATTTTTTGGGTACAAATATTATACAACTTTTCGATGTCCATGCCTCTTTAAAGCGTTCTAGGATTACCAAAGCTCCAGCCCCTTGGTTAACTACAAATCTAAAACTTATGATAAGTGAGCGAAAAAAAGCTCTTACTAGGTACAAGAAAAAGAAAACTGACTTAGCTTGGAATGATTACAAAACTCTCAGAGAAAAAAGCTTATTTACAGCACTCCTTTCGCACTAATCCTAAAATGTTTTGGAAAACTTTAAACTATCTAAATCTAACGTCAAATAACAATGTTAACTGAATAAATTTTGAAAATTTTGGTACTGCTAATGAGTATAGCGATTTTTTATCCAGCAGCGTTCCGCGAAACTCTTTGGATAATGAGGAGTTTTTAGAAGAGAAATATTTTAACAAGTACTATTCTGAAAATATAAATAAATTTAACTTTTCTACTATTACTGACACAGAGGTAAATAAAATTATTACCAACATTAAAACTAATGCTTCCGGTTGTGATGGAATTAATTTGAAAATGTTGCTTTATCTAGTACCCCATGTAACCCCTTATTTAACATTTTTTTTTAATAAATGTCTGGCACACGGTAAATTTCCAGTTGCTTGGAAAATGGCAAATATTATTCCTGTCCCTAAATGTCCAAAACCCTCTTCTATAAACCATTTTCGACCTATAAGTATTCTCCCTACCCTTTCGAAGGTGTTGGAGAAAATCGTTTATATTCAATTAAAAACTTACTTAAAAGAAAATAGTATTCTACCTTTAACTCAGTCGGGGTTCCGAGAAAATCATAGTACTACTACTGCTCTTTTAAAAATTACTAATGACTTGTTTACCGCCTGTGATAATAATCAAAATACATGTCTTATTCTACTTGATTATAGTAAAGCGTTTGACACAATATTACATGATATATTACACATGAAGCTTAAATACTTTGGGTTTGATCAAGTACCTTTAAACTTCTTTAAGAGTTATTTCTCAGATAGGAGACAGAGAGTGGTTCTGAAACATGATACGTCAAATTATGCTTGGATAGAGGAGTTGCTCAAGCAAGCATCCTCGGGCCTCTAATATTTTCTCTTTACACATCGGATTTCTCCAGGTTCTTGAGTCATTGTGAGACTCATCAGTATGCCGATGATACTCAACTATATCTATCTTTTACTAGTGCATTCTTTGAAACCGCAGCTGATCAGATTAACAGCGATTTACAAACTATTGTCTTCATTTCGGATATTCACGGTTTGGTTCTCAATGAAACCAAAACACAATTGGTTTTCTTTGAAAAAGATAAGGCTATCCTTGAAAATAATCAGAACTTTCAGATTCAAATCAATAACACCTTACTGAAATCAGATAATGTATGTAAAAACCTAGGTCTCATAATTGACAATGATCTAAGATTCTCAAGCTACATTTCCAGTCTAATTAAAAAATCGTTTTTTAAACTAAAACAGCTTTACATACATCGCCAAATACTTGACACAAACCTTAAACTAAAATTAGCAGACTCTTTGATCTTATCTAACTTGTCTTACTGTAACACCGTGTATTGGCCCGCTCTAACCCAAAAAGACAAATACAGCATTCAAAAAATTCAGAACGCATGTCTAAGGTTTGCCTATAATATTAAAAAGTTTGACGACATTTCGCCAAGTCTCACAAGTTCTGGATGGTTTAACATTGATGAACGTTTCACGCTTCAAATGTCTCGTTTAGTTTACAAAATTATAAATCACAAAACTCCAGTTTACTTGTATAACCTACTTAAAAGGGGTTCTGATATTCATAACCGTACTAGTGATGCATACTATACTATTGCAAAACTAAGTAGGTGAATTTATTTAAGAAAGTTTATGCCAAAATAAAAATTACAATCTGTTTGTAATATTTAAAAATTTAGCATTTTTATGCTAAAAACCCCATATTTCAATTACATTTCTAGTTTAGCTGTAGGGAAATTGAATATACTTTCCTAATAAAATTTCTTTAGTTGCCATGCGTAATAAAACCAAAACACGTACACATTTATCTTGAGTATTGCTTGGAAAAATGATCACTAACATACAAAATTGGGAAAGTCGAGCAAGTTTTCCGTTTCCTCGAATATTAAGGTTATATATTAAGCAAGTCGAGCAGATTGTTGCAGTTGTATGTACTTTCCTAAATAAATATTTTTATTTAGTGAGAGACTACGAACGCTAGAGGGAGCCAAATACGGGACCATTCTGTATATTAAGTTGCCTATCTATATTATAACAAACTGACCAATACTTATCTATAGTTGTAAATACGTGACTTCATTACTTCAAAGTACACTAATCAAATTTGTATTTGTTATTTGCTATAATTTGTCACATTATGAGGTGTTTTAAATTTGCACCTATACATTACATTATTTAGTAATATTGTCTCCCAATGTGCAAACGATAATGTATATAGGCAAAGTTCCTTAATCCCTTGATTGGTTGTTGCTCTCGGACGGAGTTCTCGAGCAACAAACTCCATTCGCGGGATTAAATTAGTCCCTTTAGTCCTTATTTATATAATGTACTATTTTATATGATATGTTATGTGTATATACAAAAGACATATAAGGCAAGTAAAATTAATTTTCTAAATAAGACGTGGTTTAAGTTTCACGTAAAGAAATAAAAGATCAAATGGCAATTGATGAAATACAAAAGAAAAACACATTTCTATAGCCCTTATGGAAAGGCTCTAAAGCATGAAATAATAACGTATTATGTTACGACAAAATTGAATATAAGATCCAAGCGAAACAGACACATCAATGAATAGAACAAAACGTATCATTAGAATTCGTATTATTGCTTCTTATTAGAAAAGCTATACGACTACTTTGTTTAGTTCTTTAACGCAAGGAAATGAAATATATCTTCAATTTACTGAACAAACTGTTTAGGTAAAAGTGCTTTACGATATTTTACATAAGAAAATACTATATTATGTCAGACAGTCCAGTAAATCTAGTTACCCTTTACTGATTTGCAGCCGATAAATAGAACATTACAGTATCTGATACCGTAATGCGTTGCCTAGCAACACTACTATCTTTTGTTATTACTAGGAAGCAAATATTTTAATGGGTTTGACTTTGACATTTACTAACTTAAAATTATAAGAATGAAAACGTTTAAACCTACATGTTTAACAATTATTTTCTGCATCAAAAGTTTATTTTGCAATTAACAACAAAAATAATTATTTATTCACAGTACAGGGTGTCCCATTTTGGGTACCTTTACGGGGTATCTCCGTTTTCGCAACAGTGTGCTACTTTTTCGAAAAACTAAATATGTTAACAAAAGTATCATAGCCCTTTTAGTTTTTAAGATACAGGGCTAAATTGAAAATGTTGTATCCCTCGTATCTCAGCTATCAGAGAACTTATCGAAAATGTGAAAACTGGTTATTACATAACTTTTCACGTAGTATACAGGGTCAGGTTAAAAAGTTATCGGACTCTACTTTATTTTTTTAAATAAAACACCCTGTATATTTATAGACTATAAAATTTGTCTTTCTTTACCTTTTCAACAATATATAATAGTATACACTTTTTCTCAGAAACTAGCAAATAAATGACAATTATCTCAAATTAAAAGCATACATAATTTAATAGTAGGCCATGAAAAACAAAAATAAACAATTGAATTGCTAACGAAGAATTGGATACCTTGCATATAGGTATCTTCTTATATAAAATACCTATAAGGTTTTTTAATAACAGTAAGTTTGTAATAACAGTTTTATAGCATAACAAACACAAAAAAATAGCATTATTAAAAAAAGGAAAAAACAAACTTTTAAAGGTGATGTTTAAATAGACGACCATTTGCTCTAATGCAAAATTGGCACCTTTTTGTAATTCTTTGAATAGCGTTAAAAAGAACCACTGGTCTCATTCGCAGATTTCGAAAGGTTAAATCAATTGCCTATCGAAATTCTGCTATGCCGTCATATCGTGTTTTATATACTTCATTTTATATATAGCTCCATAAAAGAAAATCTAAAATTGAGAGATCTGGAGATCGTGGAGGCCATCTAACAGATCCGTTGGTACCTATCCATCTTTGAGGAAAGTTATTATCGAGAAATTCCCTTAAGAGCCTAAAGTTGTGACTTGGGGCACAATCTTGCTGTAGGTAAACATCATTATATTGGGCTAATAGAATATTTTCGAGCAGTTCTGGAATAACTTCCTCAAGGATTTCTAGGTATCTACGTGCTGTAACACCTCCTTCAAAAATCCTATAAACTATATGTCTGCCCAAAATAAAACATGACACCCCAACTCCAAAGCGTCTTTGTTGTGTCCCTTTCAAATATTAAACGCTGATTTTCACTGTGCCAGTTCCTGGTATTGTGACGATTAAAAATTCCCGCACTTGAACAAAAAGCATTCGTCTAACCAGAAAACAAGTCTGCCAAATAAATTGTTAGCATCGATTTGTTGGAAATAACACTGGCAAAACAGTGCCTGGCGCTCGGCATCGCCAGGATGCATATGTTGCACTATATTAAATTTGTATGGATGATACTTATATTTGCCTATGCTCAACTAAATTTGCTTTTAAACGAGCAAATATCACAAAAAACAGTTGCCTTCTTTCTGGATATCTAATAATCAAAAAGTTATAATGAAATACAGATTTTCATAACCATAATAGCGTACTTACCTTTGGAAATATAATTCCGAGGCTTCTTTAGAATTTATTACTCTGTATAAAACATACCAGCATATCACATTTTTCATACGCTGCCATTATTCGAACACATTGATAAATATTAATTAAATAAAAATACCAAAGGAACGTTTATGTACGGCTTTATAAATCAAAAGTCGATCCAAAAACCGATGAGATAGACAAACATTTGACATTTATTTTTGTTTGTTGTCATAAACAATAGCCATAGCCTACTATTAAATTATGCATTCAATTTCAAAAATTGTCATTTATTTGCGTGTTTCTAAGAAAAAGTGCTTACTATTATATATTTTTGAAAAGGTAAAAAAAGAAAAATTTTATAGTTTATAAACACACAGGGTGTTCCATTTAAAAAAATAAAGTAGGGTCTGATAAATTTTTGACCTGACCCTGTATACTAATTTTGAAGGCGGAATTAAGTTCTACCGGAAAATTTATATAAGAAACAGTTTCCACATTTTCGATAAGTTATCTGATAGTTGAGATACGAGGGGTGCCTAAAAATGCAACATTTTCAATTTAGCCCTGAATCTTAAAAACTAAAAGGGCTATAAAAATTTTGTTAACTGCATAAACGACAACTTTTTATCTATAAAAATAACAGAGATACAGTGGCGTAGCTACAAATTTTGAGCCCCCTTGCGGTTTTCGGTAAAGGGCCCCCTCTCAGAACAGAAAAATAACTGATGCCAAAAAAAGGTCATTTACTTGTCAATAAATGTAGCCCCAAAGCACAGCCGGAAAATATTTGATGACTAAAAAAAAAGTTATCTGTACTCTCATGATCCCCTTGAGCTCAATTGCAATTATCGTCGGGCCCCTTAATCTCGTGGGGGGGGGGCCCACAACCGAGAAGGCTGCTTTTAAATGTTCTTCAAATTCTTGCAGGACTTCTTCTTTCTTTAAAGGTGAATATGTGGGATGGAATTCATGAACGAGCGAATGTCTATGTTTCATATAATATATATAATACCTTGATAGAATTTTATTTTTCTTCTTGTTGGGAAAGTATCGAAATTTGGCAGAAAGGTCGAAAAGAGTCTCTTGAATTTTCCTGAACAACATTTTATCATCCTCTTTCAAATCACAGTTGCTAAGTAAGTCGGTTAAGTACTTTAAATTACTATAACATTTCTTAATATCACTGAATTCGCTACAAAATGTACAAACTGAGTACACTTTATTTGCTATATTATTAAAAACCAGAAATATAATAACTTATTAATACGTTGTTACACGATACACATCTAAAGGTTATTCAAGACTTATAAAGTAGCTGCCATAATTGAAAAAAACAAAATAATGAATGAGAACAAAGTCACAGCCTACTATAAAATTGTGCCCCGACAAGTATTTATTGGAAAATATCCATCGCTTTTTTACACTAAAATATAATTTCAGCCAACTTTAGTAAATAAAGAATGTTACGTAACCATAAATTAGACTTTTACTTACAAAATATGTATTATTCTGTTTAACTAAAGTTAGTAATTTTTGTTTTATTTGGACCTACATATCGATGACTCAATCAAATACTGCCACAACTAAAATTCTATTGTGTTGAGAAATTTTGTTTTGAAATTTTGAAACTCTCTAATTTCATTATTTTGTTTATGACATAGAGCCTTTATATTTTATTTAAAAGCTAAGACATTTTGCTGTTAAAAATAACATTCAGAATTAGCCCAAAATTTCCTTAAAGTTGCAAAAAGGTTAGAAGTGGCAGACAAAAACAATCTTTTTTTGATAAAATTTTAGTATATTTTCAACTTATACAGCCATAAGTAAAAAAACTGCATATCTATATAGAGTAAGCTTAAAATTTATAAGTGTAAGTCTGCCATATAACATAATAAAGTTCAGTAAAGTAAAAGTTCAAAATAAGCATAAAAATTACTCAGTCTGTATCACCTTCTGTCTGTGACACAGTTAAATTTATATAAAAATCATGATACCGTGGAGGTACTGCATTTGAGTTGCAAAAATCGATGAGATCTTTATATTTATCTTTAGCTATACCAGGTGTCTTATCATAAGCATTTGATAAGGCAACGGAAGAAACAGACTTTTTTTCCCTTCTCCTGGTTTTACCTACCAAATTTATTTCTTTGTATTCGCCTTCGTTAAACCAATTTTTATAGAGCACACCATGCTGCCCAATTTTAATTATATGAATATCGTTCCACATTACACGTTCGCCGTTTGTGTTCAAGCCCCAGTTTTTAGCAAGTATATCGAAATAAAGTTTAAAATTAAAAATGTCCTTGGTTGTGATTTCTATAACAGAATAAGGATGTCCTGTCTTTTTCGCCGTTTGAATTACTGTGATCCACTGTGCAGGAATAAATATACCACCTTCAGAACTTTTAACACAATTTTGATCAGGCGCACAATAATTTTTTATGAAGTGCATTACGCAACTGGATATTTCATTTGAACCCCTTTTGGCGTCATTTTCCGACCAAACATAGCAGAAACCCTTTTTGTCAATGATGTCATAAATCGTAAAGTTGTAAGTGGCTAATTTCTTTTTATAAAACATGGCAGATACGTGGGAACTTGGGGTGGGTAAAACAGCTTGTAGATCGAAACAAAATACTTTGGTGTTTTTGTTAGTCTTTGCGGTCTTTATGTCGTTGTTTTTCTCTTGCCTGGACAAGATTTTTTGGTTTTGGTGTTGTTCATACTTATCTCTTATGGTTTCTTTCTGATCCTCTGTACTATTATTGAATTGCATACACAGCTGGCATTGGTCTTTTTTGGCTGTTGAAATCCTATGTTGAATTCGTTGTTGAATGTATTAGGATAAAGTGATTTTGTTCCATAAGGTATATTTTTAGCTTCAGAACATTTAACATACATCCGATATAGCTCACTTAGTGTAAGATCACCAAATATATATTCTCTCTTAGTGTCAGCTCAGCAGTAATGAGAAGGGACCTTATCAATCGAGTTAATGTGATCTCTGATAGACTCCTTGATTTTAGGGTCAACCGCTCTATGCCGATCATGCTTTCCCCTTTTATCACCCTTCATGATTCCATTAAAATCAGTTTTTGTAAAAGCAGTCCTAACTGTTCTATCCCCAATATCTAAAGTTTTCATAAAACACTTTTTGCAGACTCTTTCTTTATTTTTATCAATAGGAAAAAATATTCTCTATTAAGTGACCTATAATTATTCGTAGACGAATATTTGTATTTTATTAAAATAAAAAAAAATAACTGGGGTCACATACATTTAATATGAATGGTTGCGTTACTGAAGATGTTAGGGCAGTAAAGCAAACAGTTATGTTGCGCTATGAACGCTTTTTTTGGAGTAAAACCTTCCCTTTTTATTGCTTCTTTCGACTTTATTCGTCCTTCAGAAACCAAATAAATGAACTTTAGGTCCTTTCGGATAGTCTTCATTGCAGTTGGGTGCAGGGTGGTCCACTTAAGATGCTTTTTTTATAATATTTTTATGTATACAGGGTGTTCCATTGGGCCAGGACAGTAACCAACTTTTTTCTTTTTAATGAAATGGTATGAATATTTTAGAAATAGAAATTCTAATTCTACGCTTCATTTTGAGTATTTTTTGTCATTACATAGCATACGAAATTTTGAGTAGTTTTTGAGAAAAATTAACTTTTCTAATTTTTTTTCGGGAAAATAGGTTTTTGGAAAAATGTGATTTTTTCACACTTGAAGACTCAAATTGTGAATTTTGGTTATGGATCCATGGGAGTGGTTAATATTTAATACTCTGACCTATCAAGAGCGAAAATCCATTATACAGGGTGGTCACAAATGACCATACAAAAAATGTTTTTGTAACTAAAAAAACTTAATTTTTTTAAGTGGAACACCCTGTATTTAGCACTTTTATTGTGTTTACGATTTAATTCTGCATCATTCCATATATATATAGTTTATATTCCAAAAATTAGTAGTTTAGAAGTTATGACCAATTTTCTATAATAATTCAGTTATTTTTGTTAAAAATCTACCTAAACCTAAGTAATATCCTATTCTAAGTTTTTAAAATTAAATCAACAAGTAATGCAAGAAAGAAAGTAACGAATTACTTATTACAAAATATTTTCGACATAACCCACGTCTTTGGCAATACAATTAGTATAATATTACGGTTACGGTTTTAATTTTCGCAATAATAGCATTTCTAAACGCGTCTTAATTTTACAAGATATCCATGGAAAAACGAAACTAGTAAAATTGTTGCCTGGACACCAATAAATACACAGTTTTTATTTGACATTCAGCTGCCTCTGTTCGTGATCTTGAACGTGGAGTGGTAATCAATAAACAAAAACCGCGCCCAAAAATTGTACTAACAGAAAAAAGGCAATTAAAAATTCTCCTGTATTTTGAAGAAAACAACGAAAATTCGTAAAGAGATGCATCGCGAGATCTACCGGGAATTAGTAAGACTAGTGTTCAAAGGACTTTAACTGATAATAACTACCATCCGTTCAAATTTTTACCAGTTCAGGAATTATACCAACAGGACTTTCAAACAAGGATTTTATTGTTCTCTCATGATGGACCACCATTTTGAAACTGATATTTTTAAAAATATTTTATTTACCGATGAGGCAATTTTCAATACGGCCTGCAGGTTCAGCCCAAAAAAATACTCATTACTGGTGTAACTCAAATGAACATCGTGTAAAAGAAATGAAAAAACAGGGTCGGAGAAGTGTTTGTGTGTGGTGTGGTATTATCCGTGATCGAATAATAGGTCCAGTATTTTATGACTTTGTTCTGAATGGTGAGAGGTATTTAAATTTGTTGGAGAACGAAATATTTCCGTTAATTGACAATCTGCCGAACGATATTAAAGAAGGGCTTGTTTATCAACAAAAGAGTGCTCTATATCACACTGTAGGGTCTGTTAGAATCAACGGTTTCCATTTTGGATTGGTCGGTACGGGACCATAGATTGGCCAGCGAGGAGCCCCGACTTAACACCCCTGGATTTTTTTTATGGGGCAACCTTAAAAACGAGGTATATATATAGGTGTAATACTGTTCAAGATTTAAAAAGGAGAATTAGGCAAGAGGTAGAAAGACGAGGGTTATGTCGAAAATGTTTTGTAATAATATAGTTACTCTCTTTCTTGCATTCTATGTTGATTTAGTGTTAAATTTAATTATAATGTTAAAAAAAAACTTAGAATAGGATATTATTTAGGTTTAGTTGGATTTTTAGCAAAAATACCCGAATTATTATAGAAAATTGGTCATATCTTCTAAACAACTAATTTTTGAAATATAAACTATATATATATGGAATGATGCAGAATTAAATCCTAAACACAATAAAAGTGCTAAATACAGAATGTTCCATTAAAAAAAATTAAGTTTTTAGTTACAAAAACATTTTTTTGATGGTCATTTGTGACCACCCTGTATAATGGATTTTCGCTCTTGATAGGTCAGAGTATTAAATATTAACCACCCCCATGGATCCATAACCAAAATTCAAAATTTTAGTCTTCAGGTGTGAAAAAATCACATTTTTCTAAAAACCTGTTTTTCCGAAAAAAATTAGAAAAGTTAATTTCTCTCAAAAACTACTCAAAATTTTATATGCTATGTAATGACAAAAAATACTCAAAATCAAGCGTAGAATTAGAATTTCTAAAAATATTCATACCATTTCATTAAAAAAAAAAAAAAGTTGGTTACTATCCTGGCACAATGGAACACCCTGTATACATAAAAATATTATAAAAAAATTAAATTAGGATCAAATACTTTTTGTATTTAATTTTTTTCTCAGTGTCTTATTTATTGAGATAAAGTATAGGAGCATCTTAAGTGGACCACCCTGTACACAATAAATAAAGGGCATTGTTCTAAATTAGAAGATTTCTTTGAAAATCCACTTTTTATTAGCATTCAAGTGTAAACCTCACTATCACAAACTTCTATTTTGACGAAAGTTTTATAGCACCAGTCTTAAAACTAATAGCACTAAAAAAAATACAGGGTGTCCCGAATTGCAGTGTCCAAACTTTAATAGCGCATTCTGCATTCAAAATAAGCCCTAATTTTCTATATAAATATATATCGGCAAATGCTTCGTTTTCGAAATACAGGGTGTTAAAGTTTTAAGAAATTGTTTTTTAGTCATAACTTTTTTATTACTTGAGATATTGTTATTAAATTTTGTAAACAGCCTTGGAGTAACAAAAGGCATTTTTTGATTTGAAATATTTTTTAATTTTTTATCAGTGGCGTCCGTAGGGGATTTTTTATTGAATATTCTTGAAGAAAAAATGGTACTCTATTGCTTTTTCTGAAAACAAAAATCATTCCTAAAATCCCCATTCAGTTTGGAGCAAATTTGATCCCTTGTCTTTTTTTCGTGCGGTGTAAGGATTTCGAGTAAAAGACTAAAAACCATTTTTATGTATGGCATAGTTAAAATTTCCATTATTGTTAATTTCAGTAGCAAAAACTTTAAGGTGGGATTGTAACAGCAAGTTTTTAAAATTATTTGGTTTCCGATATTTATTTCATGCATTCCGGGTGAGTTCATAATTTCTGAACAACGTATGTAGGGTTTCTAAAATAAAAACTTGTCTGACAACTAAGGAGAGATGACGTCATCGACCCGTTGTAATGGAGATTTGCATTACGTTTGGGTTATCAGGGTGACATCGCAGAAGTTAGCAGGCAACCTATTAAAATCTAATGTCCTTGGTACTTACCATCATTCCTTCATTGTCTACTCTTGGTATGCCATGATTGCATTTTTGTGATAATTGAACAATTGCTAGGTTCGTCTTTAAAGTATGACAGATGAGTTTATAATTCTAAAATCGTCGATTCATTTTGTAAAACAGTAATTAGAATTAATTCAGTTTTGAAGATGATACTTCATTTTACAGAAACTACTCTTTATTAACTAAGTTCGTAATTAATTTTACAAAAACTAGAATTCATAACTTTTATTAACTTAGATCGTGAAAAAAAAATTATAGAGCAGTTTAAATATCATTAAGGATTATTGTGGGCCTTAAAATTCACAATAATTGCTCAAAATGAGCTCCTCTAACTTCGACACATTTTCGGCATCTGCTCTTAACTGTGTCAGTGGCATAGCGTATAAAATTCGTATTGGCTCGCAAAGTTTCACAGGCTTGCTCTATCCTTAGAATCAGTTCTTCTCTTGTATGAACTGGTCTGGAATAAACTAAATTTTTCAAATAACCCCACACAAAGAAGTCGACAGGTGTGAGGCCAGGGGAACGTGGTGGCCAGGCTGTAGCTCCTAATCGTTCAATCCACCGTTCTGGATAATTATTATTTAACCACTCGCGATTTACAAGTGCAAAATACGCGGGAGCCCCGTCCATTTGAATCCAGAATTCGTTTCTAAGATTTAGAGGAATATTTTCTAGATATTAAAATAACTCATTTTGCAGAAAATCATTAAATAACTGTTCATCTAGGCGTGGTGGTAGAATATGGGGCCCGCAAAAAATTTCATTTATTACACCACACCAAACATTAACAGAAAATTCTTGCTGAAATGCTCTAGTTCGTACAACACGTGGATTGTCATGGCTCCAGATTCGTATATTATGGAAATTTACTGAGCCACTTCGGGTAAATGTGACTTCATCAGTCCATAAATTTTTTTTGAGAAGTTCTCGTCTTCCTCTATTTGGCGCAAAAACCAATTGCAAAAACTGACACGTTTTTCGGCATCACCAGGTTGTAAGTTTTGAACTGGCTGCATCTGAAATGGCTTCCTGTGATCTTTCCTCAAAACGCGATGAACCTTATTTTTAGTAACAAAAACTGCGTTGCCTTGTAAATTATGAGCTGCTCTTCGTAGGCTTAATGTCCTATCGTTGTCAAACTTATTTAAAATTACGTTTCGATATTGTTCATTTCTCCTACCTTCGTTTCTCGGATTCTTTTTGAGTCCAAAATTCCTAAACATTAAATACGTTTTAATGAAAACTTGTTTACAAGGTAATCTTCTATTTGGAAACCTTCGTTGGTATTCCCGTACTGCTGCATTTGCATTTCCATTACAGAAACCATAAACGAAATGAATATCAGCATACTCAAAGTTACTGAATAACACCATTTTGAAATCACTAGTTAGACTGATAATTACCTTTTTGTATAAACTGTAATGTACCTGACATTTATTTACTCTAAAAACTCAAATGTCACACTTTAAAGACGAAACTAGCAATTGTTCAATTGTCACAAAAATGCAATCCATACCAAGATGTTAAAGGTTTTGCCACTGAAATAATTAACAATAATGGAAATTTTAACTACGCCATTCATAAAAATAGTTTTTAGTTTTTAACTCGAAATCCTTGCATCGCACGAAAAAAAGGCAAGGGATCAAATTTGCTCCAAACTGAGTGGGGATTTTAGGAATGATTTTTGTTTTCAGAAAGAACAGTAGCGTACCATTTTTTCTTCAAGAATATTCAATAAAAAATCCTGTACGGACGCCACTGATAAAGAATTAAAAAATATTTCAAATCAAAAAATGCCTTTTGTTACTCAAATGTTGTTTACAAAATTTAATGACAATATCTCAAGTACTAAAAAAGTTATGACTAAATAACAATTTTTTTCTTAAAAATTTAACACCCTGTATTTCGAAAACGAAGCATTTGCCGATATATGTTTATATAGAAAAGTAGGGCTTATTTTGAATGCAGAATGCGCTGTTAAAGTTTGGATACTGCAATTCGGGACACTCTGTATATACAGAAATAGTTAAAAACTATTAATATTCTAATTTATTTGTAAAAAAACAGATGCAAAAAAAACGCCGTAAACGAATTTACAGATAGCAGTTAACTACAAAAATTAACTACTAGTGATGACTCATCGTAAGCTGTCAACGGCCGTTTCCAGGCGACGGTGTTGCATGCCCCCGTATTCACTAAAAAGTTTTAACAGTTAGACTAGATCTAGTTGCCATAGTTCTTTAAACTCTTAGTTCGTCAGTTATGTTTCGCATGTCACTGTCATTTTGTAATTGTGAAATTAAGAAAAATTATTTTTTCAATTGTAAAATTGTCATCTTAAACCTATAACTGTCAAGCTAGACCTGGTCTAAATTTAAACCTCCTTAGTGAATAAGGGTGTTGATCTTTAAGCATATTGTCTGTCTACCTGTGGGCGCTATCCGGTGTTTTTGATCTCCCTGTTGATAAAATTAAATGAGATTTCCCCGTAGAAGCTTTTTTATTTTTAAACTAACACTATAGATGCAAACTAACAGACTTGTTCATCAACTAAAACTTCTCTGAAATAAACTAAAACTACTTGGCGAATAAGAAAGCAGAATAAAGTGTCACTTTTGGTAAATATCTGATTTTAATTTTTAGTTACTTCGAGAAACATTGTCTCAAAAATATTTTTTACAGCATCGAAACGAGCAAAAATAAATATCGAAGAATCGGATTCCGATCAAGAAGAAACCAAAGGCAGCAGACCAGCCATATCGATGACCGACCAACCGTCTGCTATTTCTCAAAACTTAGTTGCATGTTCATCGCCCGACCCTGTAACGAGTCCCGAGACAGACCTTAACGTTGAAGAGAATGATACAAATACTCCCGAAAACCTTTCCTTAAAACGAGATAACAATATAAGTCCGGAACCAGTTTCGCAACAGAACGATAGTTACATTTCTCATCATCATCCAAGGTTCACCACCCAACACCCACACATCCAACCCTCGCCACAGCGGTCTCCTATCAACATTCTGATGCGGGTTTTCCCAGGAAAGAGGCGATCAGACGTAGAAGCTATTTTACAAAGGTAATACATATTTTTATTTTTTAACATTTATAACTTGGGATCTAAATAATAAAATTCTTGGAATTAGACCATGTCAAATTGGAATTACTATCCAACGTTTCATCTTCGATTACACTAGGCATCTTCAGGGATCTTGACTTCACGAGATCTCAACACTGAATGAGCTCGGACTCTATGTTATCTAACATTTCTACCTTTAAAGGATGCCCAATTGAAATGTTATGGTTTACCAATATGATAGAAGGCGGTAAATAAGTAAGATATGTTAGTCACCAGACGCAATACACTCACCTAATATCAACCCAATAATATCTCTTAATGATGACTATTGCTAGCTCTAGTTGGGTAGGTTCGGATTCTTCTTTCTCGTTACTCTACCAATACTTCTAAATCACAATCTCTTACTTTAGATGTAATATTTAAGTTGAGCGCCACCAAGTTTTAATTTAAGTTAAATAAAACTTGGAAAAAAAAAGTTGCATTGGATCTAACCACTATCAATAGGTAAAGACTTATCTTGATCAATTTAAAACAAACACGTTGGAAACAAAAGACTTTTATTGTTTAATTCACAAAAAAATTCAGTGACTTATCCCAAAAAAAAAAAGAAAATATACTGAACAAAAAAAAAATGATTGTTAACTCAATTCCATCCACTAGGGAGCTTAATAGCATCCCAACAAGAAGTGAAGGAATTAAGTTTTCCCTAACAAGAGTTTAAATTTATTGTAAGGTTACACTAACTGAAATCCCAACTAAATTATTTGATTGGGGTACCCAGAAGCTTATTCTTTATCTATACCATTCCAGATTAATAACATTTGAATTACACAATATAGACAAGAATAATCAGTTCAGAATCCCAATAAGTTTCTTTCCCCCCCTTAAATGATTGGAGTTTAATTCTAGTTAAAACAAATAATTATGTTACAAATGATAATGATTAGGGTTAAGTATTAAAAAAAAATAAATTTTGATTAGTCACACGCTGAGTGGCAGCACAATAAGTATCTATAAAAGGTCTATTACATAGATTTGAATGTCTTAGATATTACTAATAAATCAGCAGTAATTAGGTAGCGCTACGAAGCCGGCTGCGTTTTACCTTACATAAACTCTGCACAGTATGCTATATACTAGACAAGGTGACACCAGTAATTAAATTCATATGGATAAACAGTTTGATTAACAGAAATAGTACTATATGTTAAGTTTCCAAATATTATACTACTACTTAGCTGAATACTCCCTAGTGTAGGCTGTAAAAGGTGGTAAGGCAGGTAACATCCAAGTGTTCCTCAGTGATCACTATGTCCTATAGCTCCGCTACGTAGACTGTATCCAAGACATCATGTCTATTCCATCAAAAGAAAAGTTCCAATTCCATAAATAACTAGCAGTTAGGAAACCATACCAAACCTTGCTAATGGTTTGTCTTTAAAGCTCCAAAATATTCCCAATGAACTTCAAAGGTTCAACTTTATACAAAAACCCTGAAACAAGAATTGCCCCATGTAGAAAAATCTCTACAACAAAGTTTGGAATATAATTCCAGACAGACAAAACAGCACACAATATATACGAGAATATAATACAAAATTCTTACCTCATTGTAGCTACGAGGGCACCAAAAAAAAATTGCTTGATGAGCACGGAAGATCTCTCGTTTATTAGGAATACTGAAGTATAACCCTGTTTATTTTCGCATATAATCATTAACATATATTGTACAAGGCTTCCGAATCTTGCCTTGAACAGAGCCGATATTCTGTGGCTCAACTAGCTCTCACAACTTCCACTAAATTTTTTTGTTGTATTTATCGCTCTTCCTAGGGCAAACCTCATCAGAGAACCTACTTACTTATCCTCTCACCACGGTCTAATTACTGTTTCCTGCCCCATGCAATTGGAAGTTGTAGAAACCCATGCCACCGTGTACAGGGTGTTGTTATTTTTACAGATAGAAAGTTGCGGTTTTTGCTGCTCCAGATGCTACTTTCTCATAAAACTAAAGAAGTCGTTAACAAAATTTTCATAGCTCTTTTAGTTTTTAAGATACAAGGGTAAATTGAAAATGTTACGTTTTCAGGCACCTCTCGTATCTCAACTATCAGATAACTTATCGAAAATGTGAAAACTGTTTCTTAAATAACTTTTCTCGTAGAACTCAATTTCGCTTTCGGAATTAGTATACAGGATCAGGTCAAAAAGTTGTCGGACCCTACTCTATTTTTTTTAATGGAACACCCTGTATATTTATAAACTATAAAATTTGTCTTCTTTTTTGCGTCTTCAAAAATATATAATAGTTTGAACTTTTTCTCAGATTCACGCAAATAAATGACAATTTTCTGAAATTAAATGCATAATTTAATAGTAGGCCATGAATAACAACAATAAACAATTGAAAGTTACATATTGCTAACGAAGAATTGGATACCTTGCGTATAGGTATCTTATTTTATACTATAGAGTTTTTGAATAACAGTTTTATAGCATAAAGTAACAATATAACAAACACAAAAAATAACATTATTAAAAAAAATAAAAAACAAATTTTTAATGTGATGTTTAAATTGACGACCATTTTCTCTAATTCAAAATTGGCACATTTTTGTAATTGTTTGAATAGCGTTAAAAAAAACCATTGGTCTCATTCGAAGATTTCGAAAGGTTAAATGAATATCCTCTAGAAGTTCTGCTATGCCGTCATATATACTTCATTTTGTATATAGTTTTATATAAAAAATCTAAAATTGAGAGATCTGGATATCGTGGAGGCCATCTAACAGGTCCGTTGGTACCTATCCATCTTTGAGGAAAGTTATTAACAAGAAATTCCCTTAAAAGCCTAGAGTTGTAACTTGCTATCTTGCTGTAAATAAACAGCTTTATATGGGGCTAATGGAATATTTTCGAGCAATTCTGGAATCACTTCCTCAAGGATTTCTAGTATCTACGTCAGGGGTGCTAAAACGGTCGATCACGAGTGCTTTTTGAGTAGATCTCGAGAAGAATTTTTTTTTTAATAAGTAGATACTTAACTAAACTACAAAAATGTATTAAGTAATAAAATAACACTCTGCTAGCGGCAAAAGGCGGCTTTATCAAAGGAACGCGCGGTACTTGTCAAAGAAAAGCGGCGTTTTTTATTCTTGCCGCTTTTTTAGAAATTTCGGGCGGCGCGTTTGACGGGAACATTCGAGACTTTCGTTCACACCGATATAAATGTTGCGCCTGCAGGAATTGGAGTCATTCTAAATTGCAACTTGAAGGCAATACTACGTCGATACAAAGTTCATTATTAAATAGTACAAAATGAGTGCAGCGAAGAAAACTAAAACGTATTATTTTAATAACGATTGGGAGGAGGAATTTTTGTTTTGTATGGTGAAGGATAAGTGCATTTGTCTTATTTGTCGTGCGTCAGTTGTAATACCTAAGCGTGGTAACTTAGAGAGGCATCATAAAACGGTTCACAAAAACAAAAAGTACGTGATTTGATATCTTGTTTCAAAAAAGAACAAACCATGTTCACAAGACCAGCTAAACAATCAAAAGCTGCTACGATCGCGTCATTTAAAATATCTCATATATTGGCGAAACACAAGAAACCATTCGAAGAGACTTTATTTGGAGATTTTAAAAATAAAACAGAAATCATGTCTGCTATTAGAGAACTTCAGTTATCTCGTCTGACTGTCACAAGGCGTATTGAAGTCATGAGTCAGGACATGGCAGATAAACTAAAAAATGATATCATGGAATGTACATACTTTTCTTTACAGTTCGACGAATCCACCGATATGACAGACACTGCCTAGCTGTATATTTCTATTCGGATGGTATTCAATGATATGTTGGCTAAGGAAGAATTTTTAACAATCATTCCTCTGAAGGGGAAGACCCGTGGCGAAGATATATATTACGTTTTCTTCAATTTTGTAAAAAACTAATGGGCTAATGAAGATTTCCCTTCATTTTTTTCAATCCATTGCATTATAAATCAACAAGTTTTCTGTTCAAAAGCTTTAAACACGGAGGAAATTATAGGCATTGCAACAAAAATTGTGAATTCCATCCGTACACGTAGCTTGCAACGGCGGCTCTTTAAGTTGCAGTTGGAAGATAGGGAGTCAGCTGAACACACTGATTTAGTTCTTCACACGGACGTCAGGTGATTGAGTCGCGGAAAATTTCTAGAAAGGTTTCAAGAATTATTGCCCGAAATAACAGCTTTTCTAGACGAAAGAGGTGATGACACTTAGATATTGAAAAACGAAAAATGGCTGACTGATTTGGCATTTTTGACTGACATCACAATGCACTTAAACACCATTAACTTGGAGCTTCAAGCTAAAGGAAAAACCGTTATTGAGATGATTAGGGCAGTAAACGCATTCAAAAGTAAATTTCAACTTATGATAGATCAACTGAAAAGAAAGGATCTGAAACATTTTCCGTCTTTGAAAGCAAGGATTCCTCAGTTGAATTATGATACGTATGAGGCTGAATTATCAAATATTTTGGGACAATTCGAAATGCGTTTATATGATTGTAGTAAATTGGAAAATGTAGCATCATTTATGAGTTATCCTTTTTCATGTAAAAACATTGAGGAATTAGCTATTGAAATAGCAAGTCAGTTTAATATGAACTCATGTTCTGTTGAAAATGACTTGGTGCAGATTATATCAGATATACATCTCAAAGCTATAGCATCTAATACAAATTTCTTCAATTCCTTCAACTGACAGCAATGTTTGGGTTAACTTACTTGTGCGAGTCTGCATTTTCTGAAATGAAGATAATTGAGTCAAAATATCGCAATCGACTAACTGATCTCAGTGGTAACGTACCATCTTATGAAAAGGACATGCAGTGCCACGCTTCAACATCCAAAGTCACTCCTTAGTTAAGTGTAACACCATATGTAACTCTTTTGTTTTGTAACAACCAACAAACTCGCAATTTTGAATAACTATGGTTTTTTTCATTGATATTGTAGAGAAGAACCTAACTAAACCTAACCCAAACCTTGACTAAAACAATGTATATTGTGCGGAAAGCTAATATCTATATATGCTACGGTACACCCTACCTAGGTAGGTAGGGTGTATGTATCGTGTATGTACGACAATCCTGCATCACACATACTTGCAGCCTCTCAGAGTCGATCGTAAGTAGTCTAGAAATATTGAGGTAGATCACCAGCAGTTCAAGCTTAAGCACCCCTGATCTACGTGCTGTAAGACCTCGTTCAAAAATCCTATAAACTATATGCTGTGCCTTTTTTCAGACAATAAATGTTGATTTTCACTAAGTCAGTTTCTGGTATTGTGCCAATTCAAAATTCCCGAACTTGAAAAAAAGCATTCGTCTGACCAGATAACAAGTCTGCCAAATAAATCGTTAGCATCGATTTGTTGCAAATACCACTGGCAAAACAGTGCCCGTTGCTCGGATTCGCCAGGACGCAAATGATGCACTATATTAAATTTCTATGGATGATACTTATATTTCTTCAAGATCCTCCGACCGTCAGTTTTTGGCACACCAATTTTCTTCTCAATTTTTCTACGTGAGGACGAAGGTGTGGCTTCCATATATCCTAAAATATCTATCTCTTTTCTTTCCCTGTTCTCTTTGTTGCATGTTTTAGGATGCGGGTGAACAAATTATCCGTGTTTAACTAAATTTGCTTTTAAACGAGCAAATATCTCAAAATACGGTTGCCTTCTTTCTGAAAATGTAACAAGCAAAAACTTATAATGATAATACAGATTTTCATAGCCATAATAGCTTACTTACCTTTGGAAATATAATTCCGAGGCTTCTTCAGAATTTTCATTACTCTGTATAAAACATACCAGCATATCATATTTTTCATAATTTTCATACGCTGCCATTATTCGAAGAAATTGATAAATATCAGTTAAATAAAAATACCAAAAGAACGTTTATAAACTGCTTTATAAACCAAAAGTCGAACCAAAAACCGATGAAATAGACAAATATTTGAAATTTATTTTTGTTTGTTGTCATAAGATAAGATAAGATAATTTATTCATGTCAATACAATAATAATTGCTCACACATGTCATAAGTGATATATATAATTATACAAATAAAATGAATTAAAATATAATGAAAAACTATAGGATTTAAAAAGACACTAACAATTTTACACATTAAAATAAGAATTAAGAAAATTATACATTTAATATTTGAATCTGACTGATATCACAGTTTTGGAATTCCTGAACACTATAAAAAATATTTTTTTGTAGAAACGTTTTAAGGACATATTTGAATCTATATAGGGGAAGCCTTCTGATATTCAAGGGGATCTTATTAAACAATTTGACAACCAAGTGTTCCGGCCGACTCTGCAACAGGCGACACGAAGATCATTCCTCTCACGCGTCAGGTGCTCATGCACATCTCTGTAATAAATGTGTCTACATTTGATCTGACATAAGCGGTGCTATGTAGTATAAATACTGAGGGAAATGTAAGAACACCCAGCTGGAGAAAAGCGTGCCTGCAATCATTGCGAAATCCCAGCCCTCCAAGTATTCGAACCACCCTTCGTTGTAAACCGAACACCCTGTCAGCAGACGGCGACCCCACAACACTATGCCATATGACATAACAGAGTAAAATAGAGCATAGTACGCAGCCATAAAAACATCATCGGATACACCAATCTTTAAATTACGGATCAAGAAGACACAGCTTCTCAACCTGCTAGACACACTCTCCACATGGACATACCACTTCAATTTGGGGTCTAAATGTACGCCCAGGAATTTAACCAAGTCTTTATTTTCTCTTCCATTAAGATCACGTAATGAAAATATGATGGTTTGGGTTTTTTCGGTATTTAATAAAAGCTCATTGGAACTAAACCAAGACTCAGCTCTCGACTGCGCCTCCCTCGCCCTGTGAAAAACGCCATCCAACTGAGATCTCCTCAGTGAGAGTGTCGTCTCATCAGCAAAAAGAGTATATCCTGCTTCGGTCTCACCCAGGGTCAGATCATTGATATAGATCAAAAATAAGACCGGCCCCAGAACAGAGCCCTGAGGAACTCCCACATCAATTACTCTCTCTGCAGACGACACACCGCCCACCCTGACTACTTGGTGCCTATTTTTCAGGTATGACTTCAGCATTTGAATGCTGCTTCCATTGAATTTGTAGAAAAGCAGCTTTCTTAAAAGGATATCGTGGGAGACACAGTCGAACGCCTTACTCAGGTCGAAAAATTGAACAACATCATATTGCAGATCCTCAAAGGAATCCATAATTTTGAAGAGTAAGTCCAGCATAGCGAGAGCAGTGCTCCTGTCCTCCCTAAATCCAAACTGACAATTACTAAACAAGCTATTGCTTTCAAAGTACTTTTTAATTTTAATTGACATACACTTTTCTATAACCTTTGACAATAATGGGAGAAGTGAGATAGGTCGATAATTTGAAACATCAGACCTATCTCCCTTTTTAAAAATTGGGACAACAATAGCTTTCTTTAAAATATCTGGAAAAATATTTTTTTCAAAACATAAATTTATCACTTTAGTGAGTGGTACTACTATTATATTCTTTATATGTTTAATAAGCCTTACTGAAAAGCCGTAAATATCAGTGCTATTTTTATTTTTAAGACAGTTGAGAACATCCCTAATTTCATTAAAAGAAACCCAAACGAGAATTCAATATCTGGGATATTCAGATTCTCCAGGTTCCGGAAGGGCTCCAGGTCAATCTTTGGTATTTGTTTTTTTATATTATAAGCTACATTGGCAAAGAAGTTATTAAAAGTTTCAGGATCTATATTTATGTTGTCTTTGTTTTTGTAGTGACCCCTGTTGCTATTTATGATGTCCCACATGCGTTTGGTAGGATTTGTTGCAGTTCTAATCATATTATCATTTGCTATGCGTTTGTGATTTAAGATGGCCTGATTATAAACGTTTTTGAATGACCTGAACTCCTCTCGATTACCTGAAGTATCATACTGTCTAGATAGTTCCCCCAAAAAATGAAGTCTATCCCTCATTATTCTTAATGGCTCAGTAAACCACTCTACTCTATTTGGTTTGTCTGATCTAACATGATAAGTTTTTTCTGGAAATGACTGCAAGTACGAAGTCACCAAAAGGTCAGTAAAATATTTAAATTTTTGATCTACAGAGATAGACACTGTATACTAATTCCGGAATTGAGTTCTAGGGGAAAAGTTATATAAGAAACATGTTCGATAAGTTATCTGATAGTTGAGATACGAGGGGTGCCTGAAAATGCAACATTTTCAATTTAGCCCTATATCTTAAAAAACTAAAAGGGCTATGAAAATTTTGTTAACGGCATCTTTAGTTTTACGAAAAAGTAGCACACTGTTTCGAAAACCTCAACTTTCTATCTATAAAAATAACGGAGATACCCCGCAAAGCTACCTAAAAGGGGACACCCTTTACTATTGGGCACTATAATTCCGCTGATGGGGATAAGTTGCAGAATTTTTACTCTTCCTTCCCTCGGAGTGATGTTTGTTTCTCTACAAATGATCCTTATTCTATTCAGACTTCAAAACTTCCCAGCAATAAACCTTGGTTTTCAAAATTCTGCAATAATACTAGAGAAAATTCGTACTCATAACAATTTTCTTAAAAACCCTTCCTCGGAAAATCTACAGGCTAAAAACAAGACACGAAATCGTTACAAGAACATAATTCTTGACGGTAAAAATGCCTTGAATACACGCATAAAAGCCAAAGTTCTGTCTTGTCAAAATCGGAGCCGATCCTTTTGGTCGTTTGTCAAAAAAAAATGGAGAATTTCCTTATACAGGGTTATTCACGCAACCCGTTCATTAAAAGTTTTTGATGATGCCATTTAGATAAAAATTTCAAATTTTGAGATTAAGGTAAGGTCAAGGGGTACTTCTTTTTTGAAATATTTTCAACTTCCTCTCACTTCCGGTTTAACCGGAAGTTGGTATCAACTTGCTTATTTTAAATGGAACACCCTGTATTTTATGATATTTTTTGGATTCTACGGAGAATTTTAATGCTATTTTATGTAGCATGTCCTATACCTAGGTTCAAGCGTTCTTAAGATATTTGACCTTGAACCGAAAATGAGCCTTCGGGGTACCAAATTTTAAAATCTTATATTTTTGTAAGTTTTGAAGATATAATCTTCATATTTTGCAGACGATCGGTAAATATTCTTAGGTTTCTATTTTTTTTATTGAATTTGTCTATTTTTATACAGGGTGTCCTAAATTCAGCGACAAATATTCACATTTTCAAAGCCGCTAAAGTCCGTTTTTTTAAATGGGACACCCTATAACTTTATGCACTATCAAATGTAGAATTTCATTTTCTATCGAACTGTATAAGGGTTCCCTATACCTATTCGTAACCATTTTCGAAATAATTGGGTTTTATAAAAATATCGTACGTATTTACTTAAATGTTTACATGTTCCAATGGTGAGCCATGGAAAAACAATTGAGATCCAATATCCAATATGACAGATGATTAGTATGCGTTATTTATCGAAAGCTGTCAGTGATAAACTAAATCTTCTAAATCGAAATGTAAGAATACTCAAACGCTGATATTCTCAATCTATTTTATATTCATGGAGAATGTTATAAAATTTTGGAGAGAACGTGTCGTGTGTTTAATGAACGCCACCCTGATTTGCCGCCAATGAACAAGTCAAAATTCAAGAGGATTGAAACGAACTTTTTGCGTTTTGGCAAGGTTAAAGTTACAAAAAATGTTCCGAAACCAGTGACAAATGCCGAGGATAAGTTTAATACCGTCTGCAGAAAACGATTTGGGAATTTCTTCTTCATCTGTCCAAAGAATCTTGAGCGAACATCATATGCACCCTTATTCCTTCCAAAACATGCAAGCCTTGAGACCTGGTGATGACGTCCGACGAGTAGAATTTTGCGAATTCATGTTTTTGAAAATTCAAGAGGACCCTCAATTCCTTTCAAAAATATTTTGGACCGATGAAGCGAAATTTTCTAGAGAAGGAATAACAAATAGAAGAAACGAACATTTCTGGGCAGCAGAAAATCCGCACGCTTTACGCGAAACGCGTTCTCAAGAGAGGTTTAGCTTCAATGTTTTCGGTATAGTATTAAATGATCAGGTGCGGTACTGTATTTATTAAGACAATTTTTCTACGAGGGACGGTTTCTGAATTTATAGAAGAAATTCCTATTGGTGAGCTGCAAAATTAATGGTATCAATTAGATGGGGCACCAGCACATAATTCCGCTGCAGTTTATCTCCAATTATCTCGAATTCTTGAAGATCACTGGATTGGTCTCAATGGCCTTGGAGATGGCCCCTGCGATCGCCTGATTTAACACCCCTAGACTTTTATTTATGGGGATTTATCAAAGGTAAAGTCTATGCTTCCCCAGTAAATAACCAACAAGATTTACTGGACAGGATACGAACAGCTTTTGTTGAATTAGAAAACGGACAAATTCATCGGGCCACAGCAACTGTACAAAGAAGAATTGAAATGTGTCTTCAAATGAACGGACAGCATATAGAACATTTGTTATAATTCAATTTTATTATTTTATTTATTTATTGTTAGATTGCTATAATTTTTAAGTTCACTAAAACAAGTTTAGAAAAGTCTCGAACTTAGTAGATATGGATAAAAATAATGTAAACAATTTATTACATTTTTTATAACTTTAACTTTTCCGAAACGAAAAAATTTCGTTTCAATTCTCTTCAATTTTCTTTTGTTCATTGGCGATAAATGAGGATGTTTTTTATTAAAAACATGGCACGTTCTCTCTAATATTTTGTAACATTCTCCGCGAATAAAAAATAAATTGAGAATATCAGCTTTTGAGTGTTATTTTATTTTAATTTAAAAGTTTCAAATTAGCTGTCATGTTGAATAGAAAAGCAAAACAATTGTTTTTCCATGGCTTACTACGGGAAGGTGTAAGCATTTAGCAAATACATATGATAGTTTAATAAAAACCTGATTATTTCGAAAATGGTTACGAATAGGTATAGGGAACTTTAATACAGTTCGATAGAAAATTAAATTCTACATTTGATAGTGCATAAAGTTATAGGGTGTCCCATTTAAAAAAACGGACTTTAGCGGCTTTGAAAATGTGAATGTTTGCCGCTGAATTTAGGACACCCTGTACAAAAATAGACAAATTCAATACAAAAAGTAGAAACCTAAGATTATTTACCGATCGTCTGCACAATATGAAGAATATATCTTCAAAACTTACAAAAATATAAGATTTTAAAATATGGTACCCCGAAGGTTCATTTTTGGTTCAAGGTCAAGTATCTTAGGAACGCTTGAACATAGGTATAGGACATGCTACATAAAATAGCATTAAAATTATCCGTAGAATCCAAAAATATCATAAAATACAGGGTGTTCCATTTAAAATAAGCAAGTTGATACCAACTTCCGGTTAAACCGGAAGTAACAGAAAATTGAAAATATTTCAAAAAAGAAGTACCCCTTGACCTTACCTTAATCCCGAAATTTGAAATTTTTATCTAAATGGCATCATCAAAAACTTTTAATGAACGGGTTGCGTGAATAACCCTGTATATTATCGTTTCAAATTTCTTTGCAATATACCGAGCGGTGTAAAAGTTAGACGGGAGGCGACGGATTTTATGTCCTCAATGTATTTTTCATATCAGTGAATTCACTATAATTTATGCATTTATTACCTTTTCAGGTGCAAAGGAGATATTCTCCAAGCCATGGAACTTATGGTAGGCGACGAGGAAGTGTCTTCACCATCAGCATTTTCGCCGTTGGGCCCACCGCATCATTTCCATCGGTATAGCCCGTCAAGAAGATTTTTATCCGCCCCTTACGCGGGTACAGGCTACCTATCTTCAATAATCCGACCTCCTCCGGACTATCTAAGTATGATGGGTCCCTTACACGATGTTTACAATGAAAAAGCCACGGCTTCTTCTCCTGGGTCCAATACTAGTTCAGATAAAACGTCCTACTCAGAATAGCCCAGAATTTCATATCAGTAAGTGTAATCAAGATATTGTTAATAGTGATATGTGGATATATCAAATTATGTTATATTAGCGTCAAACGCAAATGATTTCGTATTAATAGTGAGATATATGTAGACAAGGCGTATCCAAGAGGTTCAGAAGAATAGTGATGTCGCGAGACGAGACAAAATTTCTACATTCGTCTCGTCTTAATCTAACCTCGTCTCGACATCATTTAATGTCGACACTCGGGACGATACGAGACGAAATTCTCCTCTCATCTTAGTCACCTTATAGATATAAATATATACGTCTTTCCATTT
The DNA here is from genome assembly GCA_030620095.1 of Kuschelorhynchus macadamiae. Classification (NCBI taxonomy): domain Eukaryota; kingdom Metazoa; phylum Arthropoda; class Insecta; order Coleoptera; family Curculionidae; genus Kuschelorhynchus; species Kuschelorhynchus macadamiae. The sequence continues at coordinate 1,961,805 of JAUTXW010001077.1, forward strand.
CTGTCAACTGATATTATTACATCAATAAGAACATTGCATTGCAAAAATTTACCAAATTTTGGATGGTTTCTAAAACATCAGTCTTTCTTAGAAAGTGAAACGCCTTTCTTTTATTTTTTATCGAATTTAAATTTAGATTTTGGGTTTGTGCCTTTAAATATATTTTAATTTTAATAATAAGCATAATAATATCAATTTTTTAACTACATTACAAACAAAACACAAAATATTATTTAATTATTCTTAAATTTAGTTCTGTACACTTAATGGTCTAAAATTCCCTGATAAAATCCTAGAATTATTTATTTTTATTTTTCTTTCCTTGAAAGTAGTAGCTCCTTAAAATGGATTTGCGTTTAAAAATTACCATAACTCTTTTGCCTAAATGAGATTTATTTTGTAATTAAAAGTTTAAAAAATTAAACAAATTTAAAAAATTAAATTTAGGCACTTATCTACCTATTTAGAATATTAAAAACACTTCTGAAAAATCTAGCACCAATCGAAAACATTTCAGATGTTTGACAATATTAATATCCATTTTATATTTATTAACTAGCCGATAATAGTATTTATGTAACGAAGTGCCCTAAAAAATTTGGAAATTTTGAAGCGCAATCACAGAGTGAAAAAAATACTTTAATGCATGAGTTACATCTAATATTTTGTCTACGATAATGTTATTTTACAAAAAAAGGAGTAACATGTGATAATTTTTACCATATCCAGGGTCATGATATTTACACGATGCAATCTACTGGATAGTGGTTTATAAACTTACATAATTTTAACTATCTATCAATTTTAATTAATTTTTATATAAATAATGTCAACTCGCTAAAATAAAACGCAAAAATCTCTTGCTAACCACAGTAGATGAAAATAAACATATCGAATTTGCCGTTTGGATGTTTCAAAGCACTTGATTAAAAAATATACAAATCTAAAGCCTACCTTTCAATAGCGGCAGACCGTAAATATTAACCCGCCAATGAACTAAATAGTATTTTTAGTTCATTGTGACGCCCTTATGCTACTTTATTTAATAATTTTATTTTTTTCACACTTTCATAAAATTTTTAAAAAGAAATATATACTTTTCGCTTTACTGGTCAAACAAGCTGAGGGCCGGACAATCATAATTTAATCGAAGCACCTTCCAAAACAAAAATCTATATTCAGTTAACTATTTAATCTTTCGAAAACATACAAAAACCTAATAACATGTAACAAAAACAAACTAATAATAATCGTTTAAGCACTAAAAAAAAAACAAAAATATTTTATCAATTTATTAGCGATTTATTTGATAAATGTTGAGTTCAAACTTATCAAACAAGAATTAGAAGACTTTTCAAACAAAAGGTTAGAAGGCATTTTCAAGGGACTATCATCCAGGCAGGTGCAATAGAGTGGCACTTTCTAAAAGCGTGCGGTTTACTGATACAGTGTGAGTATTTATAGCTAAAATTTCATCTTCAGTAAACATATTTATTTAACACTTAATCAGATAGGTTAATGTACTCAAAGTCGAGATGAGACGCGACATGGCCCTGGTGTAGTCTCGTTTCGACCAAATTTTCGAGATTAGCCAAAGTTGAGGCGAGACGAGATGAAGTCTTAATCTCGTCTAAAAGAGTAATCTTTAATAAGACCCATAAATGACTAACATTAATTTCTTCATCGTTATTACCTTTTCTTTCTTTTCTGCATACTATTGAATGTGCTGTCAGCAATGCGTCAGCGCAAAGGTTATAAAATGTATGACATTCTCTGAAAAAAAAATCTGTAACGCTAAAATATAACTATGTTGATTCTTTATATGTGTTTGTTATTTCTTAAAATGCAAGAAAGTTCTAATATATTTTTAAATATATTTTCTTTGCTACAAAATACATTTTGAGATTTTTTAAATGTCATTTTTAAAAATAAAACTTTTAAATATATTTTTTTTCTTTTTATCAAGTTTTCACAAATTTGCGGAGTTGTAAATTCAAAAAACCTGCAAATGCCAAAAAAAATATTGTAATTTAATTTAATATTACTACATTTAAAAAATTATTTTTTTTAACTGCTTACATAACTAGAACATAAATTATTTATATTGGCACTTCTTATCGGACCTCAAGCTTCTACAAACTTCTTTTTTTTTAATGTTCTTTAACTTTTATTATGTTATATTTTTATTTTTTTTCAACGTTTTTTATTATTTCTTTAATTCTTTCGTCCATAAACAGATAAACTAACTAAAAGTTAATAATTTGTACAATATGATTTTTTCATGCATTTTTCTATAACAAACATTTTACTTTTTGTCCTTACTTTATACCGGGTGTCAACGAATCTATTAGACAGGCCATCACTTTTAAAGAGGAGAGTTTTCGCATATCTGCCACTTTCCGGTCTCTTCCGGTTTCACCAGAAATGACTCCAGTTTCGATTTTTTTAAATGGAACACTCTGTATATTTTTACATTTTTGGATTCCTGAGGCAATTCTGAATCAGAATGAGACATTTTAAAAACTTTTTACGCTTACTTGGTTTTTTATAGCCATTTTTAAAAATAAACTCAAATTTAGTGTCTAACTTTTTTTCAAATTGCGACCCTTTTTAGACAAGCATTTTTTGAAAAGAAGATTTTTTTGCGAATCTAACGGTACTAACTTTTCTGCGATTGGATTAAAAATCAGCTAAAAAATTAAATATTGCTAAGAAAAATACTCGATAATCAATTATTTACTTTTATCAAGTGTGCCATGGATAGCCATGCTGGATATTAAGTAGGATTTTTTATTTTGACATCAGTGACACTTACCTATTCTTCCTGAGTAGACATAAGATTTCCTTATTTTTCTTGATTTTCGGTATTATTTTTGTTTTCAAAAGTCAAAATAATGCATACTCAAACAGAGAAAGTCGTTATGTTATTAATATTTGGAGATTGTCAGACCGACTACATCCAGTCCATCAGTATTGTTAATATCTCGAGAGTCGTTTTAGGCATCAAAAAAGAAACCATGTGGCGGAAGGCAGATTTATTATAAATGAAGAAATGGAGGTTAACGTTCTTGCTATTATTGAAGTTGATAAAACTGTTTTTTTAAGAAAAATTAATCTCGAACTGGATTTAAGTCATGAATTAGCTAGAAAAATACTAAAGAAACACGGATATCGAGCTTTTAAGTACTAGTTACACCAAGTTTGTATCCTGACGATGGCAATAGATCGGTATTGTTTTGGGATTGGTTGCTCCAAAATTGTAGAATTGACCCAAATTTTATCAACTTTATCTTATTTTCTGACGACTCCAGATTTGCTAATAATGGTATGTTTAACAAGCAAAACACTCGTTATTGGGCCCAACAAAATCAACATGAATTGAGAGTAGGAAATTTTCAAGAAAGGTTTGATGTCAATGTCTGGGCTGGTGTCGTTGGTAACAGAATAAATGGACCAATGTTATTTCAAGGGAAATTAACAGGGGTTAGGAGCTAAGGCTTTCTCCAAAATGAAATTGAGCAACATCTTGATGATCTACCTTTAGAAGTTTTACGCAGAATTTACTTCCAGCAAGATGGAGCACCGCCTCACAATACCAGAGAACTTCTTAATTATTTAATTGAACATTTTAATAAAGTTATTGCAACCAATGGCCCAATACGGTGACCAGCCCCAGTCACTCTTGAAATCTTAGAAGAAAGGATTGTACGTGTATTTAGAAGTATTATGCCTCAAATGCTGCCCAACGTGTTGAGAGAAGCAATTGAACGAGCGAAAATGTGTCGTAAACAAGGAGGAATTCACTTTGAACAAATACAGTGAACTCGAATATTGTGCTTTTACATTTTACAGGGTTATTGAAGTTTTATTTGTTTAATACTCTGAATTATTGGTTAGCCAAAGATACAAATTTGCACGCCTAAATTTTTTGACGATATCTGCAGCAGAAAACTGTATAAAAAATGCTGTTCCGAGCGTTATAGACGTGCATTCTTGTCATCAACAGAGATGATAGGCTGGGCAGACTTTACGTGACATGACGCATAGATAGATCCAACGTAAGTAATCTTGATCAACCAACTGTTACAATTAAAAATCCTACTTAATATCCAGCATGGCTATCCATGGCACACTTGAAAAAAGTAAATAATTCATTATCGAGTATTTTTCTTAGTAATATTTAATTTTTGAGCTTATTTTTAATCGAATCGCAAAGAAGTAAGTACCGTTAGATTCGCGGAAAAATCATCTTTTCAAAAAAGCGCTAGTCTTAAAAGGATCGTCATTTGAAAAAAAAATGTTAGACACAAAAATTTGATTTTATCAACTTGTCTTGTTCATAGCTATCAGACTATTCACTAAAACTTAGCGATTGTATTATTCTGTCATCATTTCAGGTCCTAGCCACCATGGCCACCTAGATGCAATGTTAAAAATGACTATAAAAAAATCAAGAAGGCGTAAAAAGTTTTTAAAATGTCACATTCTGATTCAAAATTGTCTCAGAAACCCAAAAATGTAAAAATATACAGAGTGTTCTATTTAAAAAAGCAAAACTGCGGTCATTTGTGAGGAAGAAGTGACCGGAAAGTGAAAAATATGTGAAAACTCTCCCTTTTATGTACCATTTACCTATACGAAATTTCGTTTTGATAAATCAAATGCTTTAAAACTTATGGCCTGTCTAATAGATTCGTTGATACCCGGTATATAAGAATTTATACAAATGTTCTGGATACGCCTTGAATTTCAAAAAGACGATCTGTAATTTATCATTTTATGTTTCCTTATGATAACGTTTTGCACGTTTACCAGCAATTAAGTAACCGGGGGTTGATATTGCAATATCTTCACCATATGATCTGAAAATCCGTAATAGATACGAAAATAGTTTCATACAAAACTAACTCTCTTTAATTATTGTATACAGGGTGTCCCAATTTTACTGGGACGACATCAACTATAAAATTTTAAATGGGACACCCTGTACTTTTGTTCACTGTTTGATTCCTGGTCAAAATTGTACATAAGTTACCAATTTAAACTTTAATATAGTCGATTTGTGCGTAGATTCCGATATAGTTAAGGTTATGTGTGATTTTTTATAGCAAAAAATCTAAAATTGGGCATTTGGGTGGTGATTTTCAGTTTATAAAGCATCAATGCATATACTATATAAAATACAAAATCTTTGTCCACACCTATATAGGGTGTACATACTACGAAATCAATCAAATCAATATATATATATATATATATATATATATATATATATATATATATATATATATTCGGGGTGAACAACTGTTCATTACTGTCGTTTTGAAAAGAACTGTTTTGCTGACGGTACAAAAACAAAATACAAGTTATTTTAAAAACGACAGTAGTGAACGGATGTACACCTGCAATAAAAACACATCGTATTTTTCCATCCGTGAAGAACTAATAAAAATATATATATATATATATATATATATATATATATATATATATATATAAATGTAGTGCAAATTAGAGTTATAGACGTTCTATTCAGTGTATAATGAATTTCCTTCAAGTATCTGCTAACTCAATCGAATTTATTAATGAAAAAGTTAAAAAAACTTTTCAAAATAGGCAACAAAAATAAAAACTCATTGAAGAAATGGTGCACGGCTTAAAATATCAGAATTTTAACTCACCGTATACTATCCAAATTCATTTAAAAGTTTATTAAAATAGGTTAAGCCCTTTTCGAAATACACATACGTATAACTGATACAAAAAAATCGTTCGTTTAATGAGTACTTTTGGGGGTGTTTTAAGTTGGATGATGGTCAATAAAACGCACACAGAAAATCTATTCGTATAATTAGTCGACGTTTCGACCTCTATGAGGTCATTTTTAGGACTATTCAAATGTGCTTTTCCGTGTTTAAACATTGCCTATATCCGTGTTGAAACAATGCCTATTCCGTGTTAAAACAATTACCTATACTAAATAATATCAACAACATACAAAATACCCACCATGTAAGTAATGTTCCACAAATTATATATTTGAAGTTTAACATGGAAAATCACATTTGTATAGTCCTGAAGATGACCTCATAGAGATAGAAACGTCGACTAATTACAAGAATAGATTTTCTATGTGCATTTTATTGACCATCTTCCAATCTAAAACACCCTCAAAATTGCTATTGTGGTCAAAAATAAAAAAAATGAGAATAAGTAATTTATTGGAGAGCATCTTTAACTAGGTCTTTTTATTAAAAAATTATACACATTCTTGTCGTCCAACTCAGCGACACCACTGAGCATAAATGTAAATTGCCGATGTATATTTAAATAAATATAACGTAGCTGCTTTCCTGTCATAATTTCAGTTACATAAGTTCTTGTTTAAAACGTGTTGTCATAAGGAATCATACAACTAAGTAAAATATGGTTTAAAATGTGTTTTTCATGGGTAAGTGCCAAAAAGAAAGCACATAGTTAAAATACTTCCATGCCATTAGGATATTTCACATTTATGTATATAGCTTCAATTTTATCCCATCGCAGTGTATTATAATATAGGATATATGGTATTTTATAAATATTATACAGGGTATAACAAAAGTAAGGAAACGGCTTAACTGAATTTAATGAAAATATGTACACTTAGGTATGCAATTATGCCGGATCTGAATGTTTTTTAAATCTGCGTAAAATTCTCAAAATTTTTATTAAGTGCACTTTTTATGAAAGTGGACAGTTTTTGCGAAAATAAGCGTCTAATATCCCTAATGTAAATTATTAAAATACTTGCACACAAAAGGTTACCTGATATGTTTGTTTTGTTGATTTACAAAAATGTAATGTAAAAAGATGTTTGTAACATTTTTAATGAAGAATACCCTAACGAAAATCCAATAACTAAATCTACCGTAAGTACAATTTTAAAACATTTCGTGAAACTGACTGAAATAGACGAATCTACTAAATGTTTTCCCTCAATATTTTGCCTACTGTCAGGAAGTAAATGGTCACCATATTAAACACCTTACACGGAAAGAAAAATATTGCAAACATAACAAAAAAAATTTAACTATAGTTTTTAGTTCTATATAGGACTAAAAACTAAATATTTTTAAAAGGCGTGCAAAGAAAATATAAAAAAATGTAGTAAACTTAAGTCGCAATGCTTCGTTTAAAAATAAAAAAACACGTTAAATATGAAATACATTTTACTAATTTTCCTAAATAATTATGTAGCTTATTTCAACTTATTTTAAATCCTGTTATAATGTTTTATAATTGTTTACTAATAAACTATTAACGGTTAAAACGATTTTTAAAAACCTTTACTATGAATTTGGGATTGCTTCAAAATGAAATATAGATACAACTACTATCCTATATTTTCAAACTTATAATACATTATTGTATTAGAAAAAATATATATATTGTGCCGTTAAAAATACAATCTTTTTGTAAATTTTACTAAAGTAAATATTAAATTTTAAAAATATTCCGCTGTAATCCAAACCATTCTGATTATAAACTGTAATAACAATTATTGAAAAATGTAGGAAAGAAGCGGCAGTCATCAGATGCTGTTAGAGAGTGAGATAGCAAGACAATTTATATAATACCTCCCTCTTGTACCTCTGCTGCACTTTTCAAGACAATCTTCATATCAAAAATAGAAAATATAATTTTCATACACATGAAAATAATCAATTATTTCTTTTCTTGGTTATGGTTATATTGAAATACAACTTCAACATTAACGCCACTCGGATATACACTATACACTTATACGCAATATATCTACATTGTTCCTTTCCTTCCCTAGTACGGGTTGTTTGGAAAGAGCAACTTTTGCCCTGCTACTTCGTGGTCTAAAAGTGAACTTTCTGAGCAAGTTTGACGAAAAATATATCCATCCCCCTTTTCAGTAGTGATTTTGCCCCCCATTAAGTCAAAACTTTTAGCCTTGAATAACTGTATAAGTTTAAAAGTTATCGGGGAAAAGGATACACTTTCTTTTTCCATCTTCTAGAACTGACAAAATAATTCTAATTATTCTTTTGCTCAAATAAATTTAGGTTAGTTTAGGTTAGTGAACTTAGTGAAAAGTATGTTGACTACAAAAAATGTGGAGATAAAATTAAGCATATTCTGCCTTCTTCTAGCACCATCGTTATACCCAGATTATTTCTCTGTATTTTTTTATAAATAACTCGATAACTTACGAATTCTGGCTAAATATCCATAAAATTAAAATTTAAAATATAATTCAAATTAATAACGTACCTAACCTTAATTAAATGATATTATTAATAAGATACAAAAAGCTTACTTTCACATACAGTTAGTAAACCAGGTAAATCCCATTTGCTTAATGTGTCACATAAATTCCCTTCTATCGAATGATTATATTTTTTAGATAACTATCCAAAATTAACCAAAACCTTATTAATACACGTAATGTATAGACAAGTTTTAATCACATCACATCACGAAGCAAACAACGAAATACTGTCTTCATCAAAGAAAAATTTCATCCTGGTTTTAATAAATAAAAACAAAGAAATTAATAGAAAAACTCACAAACGCGGTGTTTTAACAACAACACCAGGGCGCTCTCTACCGTGGCACTGCGGGAAATTATTTCAAATATCGCCAATTTCGGACTTCAAATATGTATAATAATATTTTAGAACAAAAAACATTAAACATTTTAGTAAAGCAGTATAGCTATCGTTAATAGTTAAATTGAGCAAAATTTTTTAAGTCTAGTTGATTATACCATGTATTCCAACTTTGTAATTTTGTACTAAACTATATAATAAATGGCATTTTCTAAATGATCTTTTAACCGTTAACATATATTTTTATAAGAACCTAGTTTTACGAATTTACATAGTTGTTAATTATAATTTTTCATAAGAAGCTTTTACTAAGAATAATCGGCAATATTTCGATTACAATATATTATATATTTTTTTCCGTGTAGTTTCATTAATTTATTGTTTGTTGTATTACGTATTTCTTTATGTATTGTATTTTTTCCGTTGTCTTTTACAACCTACTTTTGAAGTTGAGACGCTGATTTTTCTTGCTATTGTTTTGGTAGCAAGATGAGGAATTATTGTGCTTTCCGGTCTGCCATCTTTTACCTTTCCCGTTTCACGAAATTTGTTGTTAATTTTACTTAAGGTGGATTTAGTTATTGGATTTCTATTAGTATATTTGTCACTAAATATGTTACAAACATCTTGTAGGTTTCTATCTCCATAAGCAAGTATAATTAAAATTTCAATTCTTTGGCTTTCAGTTAAACGATCAATTGTTGTAAATCAACAAAACTGACATTGTCAAACATATCAGGTAACCTTTTGTGTGCAGGTATTTCAATAAAAGGTAATACATTAAATTATGGATAATAGATCCTTATTTTCGTAAAAACTGTCGACTTTCATAAAAGGTACTTTTAAGAAGAAGTATTGACAATTAAACGCAGGTTTTGAAAAAGTAATATAATATAGGATGATCCATTAAAAAAATAAATTTCCTTTTATAATAGAAAAACGGTAAATTTGGCAGCAATGTGGACCTCGCCATTAGATCCGGCATAATTTCATACCTACGTGTATATATTTTCATTAAACCTAAGTAAGTGGTATCTGAGATATTTCCTTACTTTTGTTACACGCTGTATACATTATTGGCAACTGAAAGATTATAATATAAAATATATTATGTTTTTTCGGTGATACGTGTAATTAGCTAATATCTTTGAAGTGATATTGTTAGTTGTATTGTAAAATTTAGTATGTCTAGATTGATATATCCTTCCAAGTTAGCGTATAGATTTGTTAAAAGCTTTAGAAAAATCGCAAACATTAGTTAGGTAAGAAATGTAATAATTTAATTTTTTTTTGTTTTCAAATTTCCTCCAGTCTTTAAACTAAGTCAGAAAAAATATATACAAGAATAAAGAGCTGGTATAAAATTCATATATAGTGTTTTTTTTCTGTTACAATCGACGAACTCATTCCCTACAACCCCATTAAAAGAACGCTGTTGCTCCTTCCAAGCTAACGTGAACGAATCGTCGGAAAGTTGGTTCACATTAAATAAGAAAAACGTGTGAATGACTGCTTTTTTGATAAACTTGTACTAATCTGACGGAAGGATTCATTTAACAGTATAGATTTTGTTAGAAAAAAAAATATATAGACTAGGAATTCGGTTGGCGCACTACCGCGCGCTTTCTTTACATTAAAACTAACCTAGCCTAATCTTAAGAAAATAAGTAAACCAAATTTTTATTAATTATAAATTTCGTTAAAAAACTAAAAAAAACTTCCGTCTTTGTCGGGATTCGAACCCACAAGCTACACGATACGGGATGAGAACCCTATCGCTGCGCCACCAAGCTTCTCGGCGAAAAACATATAAATAGCTTATATTAGTTAGCGTGAACCTCAGTGACGTCACATCTGGTTTCGCGTGAACCAAAATTTAGAAAGTTCACGTTAGTGTGGAAAGAGATAAAGCGTTAAAAGAATCACGTTATAACTTAGACGGCCAGGCCAAAGTTAAAGAACCTGAAAAATAGTGATTTATGACAACGCAAATACCTTTTGGTTGAATCATTCGATCAAAAATTCAGTTATCGGTGTTATTTATCAAATATTTGTGCTCAATTCTGTTACGTACCGTAGACTAACGATCAGGGTTGGGTCAGTAGGAAACCTAAAGTAACTTACCTGGGTAGGAAACTTGTTTTATACTTGTACAGTAGAAAAACCAGGTTTTCCACCAAAGTAAAATACATCAAACATCAAGTTTACAAATAGCATAATATATGCCATATTTTTGTATTATTTTGAAATGTTATTTTGAGACAGCAGAATGATACTTTTTGAAAATGTAAAAAATAAATTTATCTTATTCAAATGTAAAAAAATTGCCATGGATTCAAAATATAAAAGATTGCGTAAAACAATAAATATTTATAAAATATGATTATTGATTTAATATTAGTGATGCAACGATTGTTGTTATACGATTACAATTGCGATTACGATTAGAACCAAAATAATCGTACGATTACAATTATCAAATAAAAAATGTAAAAAGATATACTTAATATATTTTTTATTTTTTAAAAGAAATTTGAAAGAAAATAAATACAAACTATAAACAAAATAATAAATCACAACCAAAACATTTAAAATTTAAGTAAAAAAAGCAAACCAAACCCCAAAAAAACCAAAATTACCTGTTTTTGGCATTTAATATTGGAAATTTAGGGAGATTAAATTTTTATTAAGGAAACATAACACTTTCAAATTTTCTGAACCAAGTCGGTTTCTCTTAAGACTTTGAATATTTCCCGCTCTCAAAAATAACTTTTTCAACTAAGCCGAGGATGGTTTGAATGATAAATATTTCTGTGCCAATTTCTTTAAATTTGGATGCAAAGTACTTTCGCACCAGCATCTGAAAACATTTGCCGAGTGATCTAAATTATTTGCCCTTGAACCAGTGGCTGAAAATAAGAAAAAGCATTATTAGAGAAGCAGTATTCTAAAATTAATTTGAAAATATGTCTTTATGAAAGTCTATATGGCACTGATCAGCAAAATTTGAAAGTGGCTCTTGCATTTCCACATCGCGTATTAATTCTGGGCAAATATCCCAAATTGTATCACTCGTAAAGGCTTCGGTTGCTGGCGGTTTAAGTCCACTCTCTGGTGTCTAAACACCCGCGCCTTAAACCGAGGATTGAGGATAGTGGCCAAGATATAATTTTCATTTTCTTCAAGATCATTAAACCTCTCGGTCGAGTGGTGTTTTAAATTAACGACAATAATTTTAAAACTGTCTTTCTCTTTATCTAAAGATTCTTTATTCAGCATTTTAAAGAGGGAGTTTATCAATGGGAGTGCACCGACTAAAGCAAATAGATCATTGTTCAACTAAGATCCACTGAAGAGTACTGAGATCATATGGATATTTAAGTTTAGGAAATGCAGCTTGAACTGCGATACGTTGTTCATTCAATCTGTCTAGCATTGCATATGTAGAGTCCCATCGAGTTGGGACGTCTTGTATTAGCACTTGTACAAGTACACTGTAATTTGTATGTGCTTCCTTAAGTGTTTTTAAAGATTTAGTTGAATGACTGAAATGTCCCACTATTTTTCTAGCAATAATTATAGTTTCCTTGATGTCATCGACTCAAAAAATGGCACCAAAAAATAAAGTAAATAAATTAATATTAATTTTGAATTTCGGGTTTTGTTTTTTTATATTTCTGGTTTCTTACCTTTAATACCAATTGCAACGAATGAGCCATACAACTGACATGATCTATTTGTGGAAATTTTGCCTTAGCAGTAAGCATGTTTCGAGCATTATCAGTTATTATTACTTTACTTAATAATCGTATAAATAATCGTGTAAATAATTGGCGGTTACGATTAATCGGAAAATCCCAATAATCGGCGGTTAATAGTAACCGTAATCGTAATCGTTTCATCACTACTTGATATGTTTTATTTTTAAATAATTTTAAATCTGATTTTAAAACTGTCAAAATGTATGCCGTATTGCGAATCTTTTTCTAGGAAATTTCGCATAGAGCTGCAAGTTTTTGTTTTAAATCACAATTGGTAAAAATTAATTCTTTTTACTTCCCTCGTAAAAGGGTCCATAAATGTTGAAAAACATGTTTTTTTCAATTGTCTGTCTGTTCGCGGCATAACTAAAAACTACTTACCCGATTGACTTCAAATTATGGTTAAAAATTAAGGGTCATATGGGGATGACCCGGTAATATTTTGGTAGAAATCCAATACGTCGAATCAAAATGGAGGCCTAATGAAATATAAAAAAAATTATTACTTAAGAACTACTTACCAAATTTCTCTCAAATTTTGCACAAAACTCAAGTACTATGTAGGAATTAACTTTTGGTACAAATCCAAGATGGCGAAACAAAATGGCGGCTTAGTAAAATATTTAAAAATTCTGCCTGAAGAAATTAGTTAATGAATTGATTTCAAATTATGCGCAATCATTAATTGTAGTATGGAGATGAACTGCTATAATTATGGTACGAATTCAAGATGGTGGAACAAAATGGCGGCCAAATAAAATGTTTGTAATCGTGAAAAAAATCACCATATTACATATCTTCATGTTTTAGCGTTCCTAAATGCCAAATATTATGTTTTATCAATTCCGTCGGTCTGTCTGTCTGTCAGTTCGTGGCATACCTTAAAAACTACTTACCCGATCGACTTTAAATTGGTCATATGGGGATCAACTGATCGTCCAATTTATCTCAAATTTTGCACAATAGTATAGTGTTACATAGAAATGAACAGGTAAGAATTTGGTACGAATCCGAGATAACAAATCAAAATGGAGGCCTTCAGCATTCAGTGTGGTATAGAGATAAACTAGAAAATTTGTGGTACGAATTCACGATGGCGAAACAAAATGGTGGCCAAATGAAATGTTTAAAAAGTCAAGGTATTTAAAAATTAGACTTCAAGATTCGTAAAATTTCAAAAAAATAAATACAATAAATAAATAATAAATTCCGAGAGGTTCAAAGTTTTTTTAAAGTTAGTTTGTCCGGCGTTACTGTCGCCAGAAGAATCCAAGAGTTAGCGGCATTGAAAATTCACTAAAAGAACAGTACTGAGACGATGTAATTTAGAAATAGCAAACCTTTCTACAGTTGTAACAGACGGTGCACCATCCAAGGTAGGAAAAAATGAAGGGTTGGTGGGTTTGATGAAAAAATTGTATCGTTCATCAACAAAATTATTGAGGTCAAAATACAAGAGTTCTAACCACACTACTAACTAACTAAAGTAACTTATCCTAACCGAGACTATATACGAAATGTGGTCAAACTTGGTTGCACTCGACTGCACCGTTGTCAAGTAAACAATAGAGGGGACTATAGGGAATAGGCCCTCTGTCTTTATTTAGTGCTTTCTTACCACATTTAACTATTTCTATACTCTCAAATGCATCCAATAATCTATTATTAGATACATTTTTAATCAACTTAAGATTATTTATTCCTATTCGGTGATTGTTTTCCAAAGCATGTTGGGCAACACTTGACTTTTCTGTTCTTCCGTATCTTAAATGTGCCATGTGTTCTTCAAAACGAATGTTTATGGAGCATTTAGTTTGCCCAACATTTGTGTTTGGGGTTTCCAAGGAGATTTTTCAGACTGTTCTCCGTTTTGTAGGCTACTCTAAAACCTACGTTTTTAAATACTTTTTCTGGACCTCTCGTATATCTGGGATCATGTGGGATTACTATGAATTTATTGGAAGCCTCAGGTGTTTGAAGAGTAGTGGTATCTTTTAACATTTTCTTATGCTTAGCTATATTTTTAATCCGATTGATTTCATTGTTAAAACGTTCTTTACTTAATGGAAAATTGACTATCCTGTGAGTTAAGAAATGGAATGCTGCCATTTTGTGTTGACGGCAATGAAATGAGTCGGATGTTATATACCTATCAGTATTAGTAAATCTCCTATAAATATCAAATTCTAATTTATCGTTATTTCTAATAAGTAACGTGTCGAGAAAAGGTAATTGCCCATTGTTCTCCTTCTCGGACGAAAAATTAATGGAAGTATATTTATTGTTTAATGTTTCTAAGAAAGTGTCCAAATTTTCTGTTTTAGTATCAAAAATAGCAAATATATCGTCTACGTATCTATACCACACCCTTGGGAAATACTTGAGTTCTTTTGTGAATTGGGTTTCTAATCTGCCCATAAACAAATTTGCAAGGAACGGAGATAAGCAATTGCCCATCGCAGTTCCCTCAAGTTATTTATAATATTTATTGTTGAACTGAAAAAAATTTTGATTCATACATAATTTTGTGAGAAGTAAATATTCATCAATAATTTCTTTCTTCAAATTATTGATTTCAATAGTTCCTTTAGGTACTCTAAAGCTAGTGGTATGGGTACACTAGGAAACAATGAGCTTACATCAAAATATATTAAAATTTCACCTTCTTTTAAGTGAATATTCTTAATTTTATCTAAGAATTCTAACGAGTTAGTAACCTCAGTTATCATACGAGATATTTAATTTGCTGAATTCTTCTACCAACCATTTTGAAATATTGTACGTTGGTGATCCAACAGCTGAAAGAATAGGTCTCTTAGACTTCCCAGGTTTATGGATTTTGGGAAGGCAATACAGTTTAGATAATTGTGGGTTACTATGTGTTAGTTTGAATTTTAGTTTATCGGACACTAGGTTTTTACACTGTTTTAAAGTACTTTTTACTTCTGTTATCATTTTTGATAACGGGTTTTTCTCAATTAAATCGTAAGGACCAGTCAATATCAAATTAACCTGTAACCTGTATCCCAAAAACTAGAGCTAATAGAAAAAATCTGGTTTCATTTTTGGAATCAGGACATTAAAAACATCTAAAATCAGATGTTAGATTTCCGGCACCAAATTTTTGTTTTCATTTTGTTACCCTGTGTAATGTAGAAATAAACCGTAAGCTACCTACTTGTAACCAGCGTTTAAGCCAGCCTAAACGAAATAATGCACAGTTGTAATTGACATAAGTACGTGTTTTTATGTAATTAAATAAATAATCAATGCGTGCATTCAATGAGAAGGTTAACACTTGGACTAATCAATAATGTTTTTGATATTTTCCCTTTTAGAACTGAATATTTGTCTTTATTTACTATAGGCCAGCTACATTTTGTACTTGAAACTAACGATTTCAATGCTAAATCACTTTGAAATGCAACCACTTTCATTTCAGTTGCAGATATGTCTTCGCCACAATTCTGCATAACACAAGTTGCAAACTGTTGGTTATCAATTTCCATTAAGTGTGAAACAACAAATTGAGCCACCAATGCCTTAAAACGATTTTTGAACTTCGCAAGTTAGAAATTATTTCTACATGAGATTTACTGTCATAGGGTTCTTTTGGATTTTGAGAAATCTTCTCTGAAAGAACAGAAAAATGCTTGACATCACGGTCGACTAAGGTTTGTTCCCAAAACTCAAGTTTTTTTATGAATGCATTTATATCGGAAATCATTTCCGCCAGTTCTATATCTCTTCCCTGAAGTTTCAAATTGAGTTCATTGATCTTGTCTGTCCACAAGAAACCCAAAATCTCTAAGCCAAATTCCATTTCCTGAATCGGTTCGCCGCGTTGTTTGAAAAATTGAACTACGACAGATGAACTATGGCTTCATTAAAACGTGTTACCACTCGTCCTCTTTTCTCTCTTTTTTTCATCGGCTAAGATTTTGAATAATATTCTTTGTAATTCGAGAACTCTAATCTTGTATACAATTTTTACTACCAATTTCATGACGTTTAGTTTTAAAATATTTCCACATAAGCCTTGCTGATGAATAATACAATGGTAACACATAAATTGTGGAAAGCGTTCATCTTTACGACAAAATGCTACCAGACCCTTATCACAACCCACCATAGTTGGAGTCCCATCAGTTGTCAAGCCTACCAATTTTGTAATTGGAATTTTCTCAAAAGATATAAATAAAATTGTTTTAAATGAGAAAGTGTCTAGTGGTATAACCTTTTAGAGGAATAAACTTCAAAAGATTTTCTTTAATCATAAAATCACTAAAAACTATCCTGACGAATAGGGCCATCTGTTGATTCATCCATTTCAAGAGAGAAGTAAACACAGTTATCTGTACAGGGTGTCCAATTTTGGTTGTAAATGCAAGGTATCTCCGTTATTTGCAAATATTTAGGTTATTAGGTAAAAACTCTATAAGAGCCAGTTTTTACCTTTTCGATACGTTAAAAGATAACCGAGATACGAGGGGTGTCCCAAAATGCAATTTTTTCAATTTGGCCCTGTATCTCCGAAACGAGACGGGCTATGGGAAATCTGATTACGGTAGCTTGAGTTTGACAAAAAAGTGGCATGGTGTCGCGAAAACCTCAACCCTAAATATTTGCGAATAACGGAGATACCTTGCATTTACAACCACCCTGTACATTACTTCCACTCGACTCATCACCGTATTAGCGGAAAGTTGCATAGATTTTATTACTGAAACTATCTACTTTTTATTTTTAGAGTTGGAAAATAAGGAATCTGCAGCTTCTAAAACCGCCTGTTTTATCAATTGACTGTTGTCCAATTAACTGGCAGCATGTAATGTACACTTTTATGATGCCTCTCAATATTTCCTTTTTTAACGACCGAAACACAGGCATTACATAACAAACATACATTTTCACCTTTAACTTCTGTAAAAAAATATTGTCCTTTCCATTCCGAATGAATATTGTATGTGTTTACTTTCTTACTACTGCTTTCCATTATCTTTTTTATTGCTCACTCTCTGTATTAACACATCTAATGCCTGTTAGTTTTAAACTGAATGCGTTGTATGCCCGACATGCGCATTTATCGCGTTCAAAGCACTCTAGATCGTCCTTGTGTCTGTCCAGAGCACTCAACGCAGTGTTGCCGCTGCTTGTTTTCATATTATGATTTTTTCAACATTTATGGACGCTTCTACGATTTTTACAAGATATGTTGTGAGCTACCAGAAATATCTTCGCGAGCTACCGGTAGCTCGCGATCGACGGGTTGGCGACCACTGGTATAGATGAATCCATTAATGTATTTTCTGTTTGACTGATCATTGAATCGGCTACCCGATAACCTATAATAATGAACTTTCTCGATATAAGTTCTCATTCCAGGTAGCGTATTACCTGCCCATAAATCATTTTAAATATCCACTTCATAATTAATAAAATTCTGCGTTATTCGAAACCTTTGCCGAATTTAAAATTACCCCTCAACATATAACAAATAATTAAATCATCATCAATCACTCTAAACGGCTTTATAACAAGGGAGAATAACCACAGTTTAATTCGAACAATAAAACTAAACACACGCCACTGTTTACAATATAATTTATACGATCTGTTAGCTACAGGCTAACAATAGGACCTAATAACTGGCTTCATGTATTCAATACGCTACCGGGGAGCGAACTGCATAGTAGGGTGACCCATTGAATAGAGGGACGGAACTCGGTTGATTCATAATATGTATTTTATAATTAAATTTTGATGTGATTGTTCGCGTGGAAACTTTGACTAGTCTCCCCATTAATTGTTTGAAAGCAGACAAATCAACCTCTTTTAAACAACTCAAGAAGATTTTACAAAAGGATTGAGATAAAACGTTTGAACTCTCTTCGTTCGGAAGAAGGTGCTCCCTTCGCGTAAAAATATAGATAGAATTTCCTTAGTTTACGTCCACAATGTAATTCAATTGATAGCAGCATTTTTGGACAATTTATTGAATTACGTATCAAATTCCTATCTCTCGGCACTGATTAGTGTCTTTTTCAGGGCTACAAAGAACAAATCATAACATCAATCAGAAAAATATTTTTTAACGAATGTTTAAAAGTACAGTGTGTACCATTTTGGGTACTTTTGCGGGGTATCTTGGTTATTTTTACAGATAGAAAGTTGACGCTTTCGCGACAGTACGCTGCTTTTTCGTAAAACTAAAGATGCCATGAACAAAATTTTTATAGTCCTTTGAGTTTTTATGATACAGCGCTAAATTGAAATTGTCACATTTTTAGGCACCCCTCGTATCTCAACTATTAGATAACTTATACACCTTATATATTTAAGGACTATAAAATTTGGCTTTTTTTACCTTTTCGAAAATATATAATAGTATGCACTTTTTCTCAGAAACACGCATATAAATGTCAGTTTTCTAAAATTAAATGCATAATTTAATAGTAGGTTATGGCAATTGTATATGACAACAAATAAAAATAATCTCATGGGTTTTTGGATCGACTTTTGATTTATAATGCAGTTTATAAACGTTATTTTGTTATTTTTATGTAATTTGATATTTATCAGTTTCTTCGAATAATGGCAGCGTATGAAAATTATGAAATAGTTATTTATACTATAAGGGATGTAAGTAACATTTACTAGTCGAGGACGAGTTTGCGCCCGAGTGATAGCTAAGGCTGGCAAAAAAGTTCGAGACTGGTTAATGTACTTACATCCCATAGAGTATATAATATTTTTCCCCCTCCTTGTATTGTATGTTTACAAGAAAATGCTGGATATATTTTTGGATTTTCATTATCATTACATTCGATAGCATTCTTATTAAATTATGAAGGCAGCCGTTGCCAGAGCAACATAAGCAGTTTTTATTTTATCAATAACGGCAAGTTGACAAATCATAGCGACAAGTTTGAAGAAGTCGTATTGTTTGATTCTGTGTGGACAAAATGGATGTTTCAGACATAGATTAATCAGCGAATATTGCTTGTTTTTCTCTACTACCGGAAAAGTCGAAAAAAAGGTATGAAGCAGCATATAAATCCTTTAAGAATTGGTGCCAAACCAAGACGGCTACTGCAGTCTCAGAAATCTTATTTTTGGCGTATTTCCACGAAAAAAATCACAACAAGAACGTTTTGGAGTTAGGGTGTCATGTTTTATTTTGGGCAGACATAATTTATAGGATTTTTGAAGGAGATCTTACAGCACGTAGATACCTAGAAATTCTTGAGGAAGTAATTCCAGAACTGCTCGAAAATATTCCATTAGCCCAATATAATGCTGTTTATCTACAGCAACATGGTGCCCCAAGTCAGGACTCTAGGCTATTAAGGGAATTTCTTGATTTTAACTTTCCTTAAAAATGAATAGGTACCAATGGACCTGTTAGATGGCCTCCGCGATCTCCAGATCTCTCAATTTCAGATTTTTTTTTATGGGGCTATATACGAAATGAAGTATATAAAACACGATATGATGGCATAGCAGAACTTCGAGAGGCCAAAAGGTCATTTAGCCTTTCGAAATCTGCGAATGAGACCAATGGTTCTTTTAACGCTATCCAAAGAATTACAAAAATGTGCCAATTTTGCATTAGGGAAAATGGTTGTCAATTTAAACATCACTGTTAAAAATTTGTTTTTTTTTTTATTTTTAATATTGTCATTTTTTTGTGTTTGGTACTTTGTTACTTTATGCTATAAAACTGTTGTTACAAGCTTACTGTTATTAAAAAACTCTACAGATATTTTTATATAAGAAGATATCTACATGCAAGATATCCAAGTCTTCGTTAGTAAATAACTTTCAATTGTTTATTATTGTTATTCATTTATTTGCGTGTTTCTGAGAAAAAGTGCATACTATTATATATTTTTTAAAAGGTAAAAAAAAGATAAATTTTATAGTCTATAAATACACAGGGTGTTCCATTAAAAAATAAAGTAGGGTCCGATAACTTTTTTACCTAATCCTGTATACTAATTCCAAAGGCGGAATTGAGTTCTACGGGCAAAGTTATATAAGAAACAGTTTTCACATTTTCGATAAGTTACCTGATAGTTGAGATACGAAGGATGCCTTAAAATGTAACATTTTCAATTTAGCCCTGTATCTCACAACAAGAACAATTACGCGAAAAACCACTTGTGCAGACTCAAATTAATACTAGTGGCGATCGAAACGACAATACTCCATAAATTATCCTTGTTTCAAGCAACCTTTGACCCGTTATTCAAAATGTAAATCTAATACTTACAATAAAAAAACATATCTAGCACTAGATTCGTTGCTTCCTATCTGAAAATCATCTCTTAAGGAATGTAAAACTTTGGCTTCTTACTGGCAAGTCCAATTTCTTACTTTTGTTCCTACCTAGATACCAGCAAAATTTCCTTATTTATCGATTGTTGATAATGGTATTGTCACTGCCATTGTCAACCACAATATTTTATTACTTTATTGAAACATCAGTTTGAATATTATAGTAAAAAGAAATGCCGCCGAAATTAAGCAAAG
This sequence comes from Kuschelorhynchus macadamiae, assembly GCA_030620095.1. Taxonomy (NCBI): domain Eukaryota; kingdom Metazoa; phylum Arthropoda; class Insecta; order Coleoptera; family Curculionidae; genus Kuschelorhynchus; species Kuschelorhynchus macadamiae. The sequence goes on from JAUTXW010001077.1 coordinate 1,982,722, forward strand.
AAGATAAAATTGAAATAATTTTAATTGTCGGAGAAAATTATAAAACATTTCGAGAAGCAACAGACACCCCGATAAAATTATACATTTCACAACAGTGGGGAATATTCTAACTAAATTCAAGATATTTGGAAATGTAGAAAATAACTTTAACAAGAAACGGAGGTCAAGGGTTGCGAATGACGAAACTACAAATCAAGTAATGCTCTCTGTGACAGAAGACCCTAAAAAGTCCCTACGCAAAAGGTCAGCAACATTGTCAAATAACGTATGTAAAGATACAGTTTCAAAGATATTGAGAGAAAACAGTTTTCGACCTTACAACCAAAAATTATACAGGAGACTTTGAGCGACGTTTCGAGTTTTGCTGTCTGATACAAGGGGAGCTAGAAGATGATCCTTTTATGGCAAGACGCATTATTTTTACCGATGAAGCAACGTTTACTTCCAATGGGACTGTAAGTTCGCAAAACTGTCGTTGGTGGAGTGACGTTAATCCTAATTTTGTTATACAAACTCGTGATCAGTATTCATTCAAAACAAATGTGTGGTGCGGAATTTATAAAGATAGAGTAATTGGACCAGTTTTTTTTCGACATAATTTAAATAGTCAACGCCACTTGGATTTTCTAAATGCTTACTTGTACGATTTTATTCATGAACTACTGATAAGTGAGAGGTTCCAAATATGGTACCAGCAGGATGGCGCAACATGCCATGGGGCAAGGGATGTAAGACAATACTTAAATTTTATCTTTAATGGGCGAGTAATCGACAGGTATTCTGATATTTTCTGGCCAGCTAGATCTCCGGACTTGAACCCTCTTGATTATTTCTTTTGGGGCTACTTAAAAGAGAAAGTGTAATTAGGGAAGAGATACAGGCCATAACGCCTGCCATGATTAGAAACGTTTTAAGAGAATTTTCTGTAAGAACGGTTATCTGCATGGAAAGAGATGGTGGATATGTTGAGGCAAATGTGCAGTGACGGAACAGTTGGTTATTATTGTTAATTAAGTTATTTACATGTAATGTTTATTAGAATTAAAATTAGTGAAGTTATTTTCTACATTTCCAAAAGCCTTGAATTTAGTTAGAATATTCCCCACTGTTGTGAAATGTATAATTTTATCGGGGTGTCTGTTGTTAAAAATGTCTGCAGCTTCTCGAAATGTTTTATAATTTTCTCCGACAATCAAAATTATTTCAATTTTATCTTCTTTGCTTAATTTCAGCGGCATTTCTTTTTACTATAATATTCAGACTGATGTTTCAATAAAGTAATACAATATTGTGGTTGACAATGCCATTATTAACAATCGATAAATAAGAAAATTTTGCTGGTATGTAGGTAGGAACAAGAGTAAGAAACTGGACTTGCCAGTAAGAAGTCAAAGTTTTACATTCCTTAAGAAGTGATTTCAGATAGGAAGCAACGAATTTAGTGCTAGATATGTTTTTTTATTCTAAGTAGGATTTTGTATTACATTTTGCTATAAAATAAAAATTAAAGGTACTTTCCTCTTGAGTCAATTTCGATTTTTTGGAATTTTTGACCTCCCTGTATATGCAATCTCAAGTTTGAATATTTTAATATTATTTTGGCAGAAAGCAGAACTTTTTATAAAGAGTAATTTTTTTCCGTAAAAGTACTAATAAAAAAGTTTCCCATTTGTAGAGAACTTAAGTAGACACACTGTATATATATATATATATATATATATATATATATTTGATATGAGCGATTTAAATCTTCAAGTCAACAGCTCCCGTCATCCTCATTAAGGGTGATGTGGCAATAAGTTTAGAACTAAAGTTATAAAATTAATTCAGCTTTTCAATGAGATTATAAAAGTTATCTCTAGTTCTAAGAGTTTTTGAAGATTTTTTTAAATTTATTGTTCACCCTCACAACTGCGCCCCCTTGAAGTAAATTCAGAACGTAAAAATATTTTTAGTCAATTGCTTTTGGCCTCTTGAGGCCCCTAAATCACCTTTAACTCAGAGAGGAAATTGTTTATGACAGCATAAAGTAATTCTAAAACCAGCTGCAAATATGAAGTTTTAATAAATTTGTAAAAAGTAATCTCAAAACTAGTTTCAAATATTAAGTTTTGATAAAATTGAATCCAAATTGGCGGTGGCAGCGTGTTCTTTCCTTAAACGTACAAGAGTAAAGGGTGTTCTAGGGGCTTTCTGATTTTGAATGAATTGATGAAATCTGAAACTAGCTTCAAATATGAAGTTTTATTAAATTTAAATAAAAATTAGCGGGGACATGTTTTTCCTTAAACGTACAAGTGCAAAGGGTGATTTAGGAGCCTCACAGAGGAAATTCGTTTATGACACCATTAAATAATCCTAAAACCAGCTCCAAATATGAAGTTTTAATAAATTTGTATAAAAAATTAGCGTTGGCAGCAAGTTTCTCCTTAAACTTTATTGAGTCTTCCGAATAGCCTTCTGCCACGGTAGTGGAATTCCATCAGCCATGGCTCTTGATATTAGTTATATTTTCTCCTCTCAACAAATAGACATCATCAGGTGCCTCGGAAAAAAATTTGCAATTTCCACTTTCGAAAAAACTTTCGATTTTTTTGGACGGTGTCCTACGTTTTTCCGTCTAAAAATGCTGTTAATTTTGAATATTTACTTATATCCACATCTTTATTTGATTTTATGTCCAATTTGAGCATTGAAAAAATCGACCATAACGTAAAAAATGTGCGGGTTTCAGATTTTTCGCCAAAATAGGCTAGACATACTTCTTCTTTATGAGATTTTTACCTGTTTCTTCTCGGACCATCGTGTAAAAGCTTTGTATTCTTTTTCATACTTGTGGCAAGATTTTTGGAGCAATACCTCTAAGCTGACTGCTGCAGCTTCTTACAAAATACTCTCAGGAATTACATATTCGGCTATGTCTTGCATGTTGAGTGGTCAAACCGTCGTTAAAAGCACACAGTTACAAATAACTACGCAAACTAAGGCACAGACGCATAAATTGTTGTTATTGCTTTTTGGTGTCATCGCAACCAAGACTTGCCTATTAACACTATTGTTGAAACAATTGTAACTAAGGTTACTTAGCATTAAGCTAATTGAATATGATATTATAGATTTAGATTTATTTATCCATGGTATTACATAGTTTACATACGTCATATGAGTACCCAGCAACTATTGTTTAGTATTCATCAAATACAATTGCTAAGTAGGTAAACAAATATTATACTTAAGAAATAAATACTAATATGCAAGCTTAAACTATTAATTAATGTTACACAGTTTACATACATCATAAACATAACAATCACATCATGTTGAAATATAAATAAATATAATAACTATTATTAAAATATATCAAATACTATTCTTAATTAAGTAAACGACTATATCAGTCAAGCAACTGTAATATTCGTGCTATACTACTAAATCTGAAAAGTTATTATTATGAATAAAACCATTTTGCAATCAAATACTGTTTTATTGCTAATTTAAACTTCAACTGATTAGGCAGAGCATCAAAGAATTTTGGTCCATAGATATTCCTGTTTTAATTTAATCTATTCTGTGAAAATTTGTGTATATATTATCTCTGTTTCTTGTTGTATGAGAGTGAATATGTTTGTATCTAGAATAATTTATTATTATTATTATTATTATTGTTTTTATGACTTCTTGTCTCACAGTATTCCTGTGGTTGTATTTTATACTGACGGAATTATTAAGTCAGTACAAAAAATAAAAAAAAGGAAATGGAAAAAAACAACTATTGTGTATTAAGAAATGATCTAACTATGCTACATGTTTTCAAAATGACCGATTTCTGGATGTTCCTGTGAATGTCTGTATTAAGTCCTAATTGAGCCAAATACGGTGTAAACGTTGTTGGGGTGAGACCTGGTATTGATATGAAGAGAGGAACAATGATGACTCTTTCCTGTTTCCCCAGCCTTTTTACTTCCATTGCCAAGTCGGTGTATTTGGCGATCTTCTCACTGTATTTCGCTTGGATGTTCTCGTCGTTGGGGACAGCCATGTCAATTAAATAAGTGATTTTCTCTTTTTTGGATTAAAAGGTAATATCGGGTCTATTTGCGGGGATTTTTTTATCTGTGTAGATGTCAATGTCCCAGTAGAGCTTGTGGTCTTCGTTTTCAAGTATAGATGTTGTTGTATAATGGTAGTAAGGGTCTGTGTTCTCCGTTAGTTTATATGTTGTGGCTAATGCTTGATGAACGACCTTCGCTGCTGAGTTGTGTCTCGCGGTGTATTCAGTTTCGGCCATTATTCTACATCCTCTCGTTATGTGATCAATCGTTTCTCTCTGCTGGTGACATCTCCTACGCCTCTCGTCTTCAATGGTTGTCTCCTTGACGATGTGCTTTCGGTAATTTCTGGTTGCTATGACTTTATCCTGGATGGCAAGCAGGAAGCCTTCTGTTTCAGGAAACAGCTGCCCTTCTTGTAACCACGTATATGAAAACTTTTTATGTATATGGTCTTGCTTTATGTGGTATCTGTGTGTTCCGTGAAGTGTTTTTTCAGACCAGGTGTTCATCTTTTCTAGTCGTGATTGGATGTGATTGTGTGCGTCTGCTTCGTGGCTCGTTTGAGACAGGTCTAGCGGTGCATAATTCCTGTCTGCCTTCACTATTGCGTTGTGGAGGTTAGTTTGTTTGTTGTGAAAGAATTTTCTGAATTCGTACATTTGTGTTTTGTTTAGCGATTGTATATCTGTAATTCCCCTTCCTCCTTCTTTTCTCTCGGTAGTGAGTCTTTCCTTGCATGCGTTGGGATGTAACTTCCTGTGTTTAGTGAATTCAGAGCGTATGAGAAGGTGAATGTTTTTTATGTCTGTGGGTGACCATTTAATGATACCAAACGAATACGTAAGAATAGGTATGGCGAAGGTGTTAACAGCTTTCGTTAGATTTTTGGAATTCAGTTTTGTTTTTAGTAGCTTTGTAAGTCTGGTTTTAAATTCCGTCTTGAGCTCTGATTTGATATGAGTGTATTTAATTTTGGTGCTTTGATGGAAGGCTAGGTATCTGTACGTTTCTTCTTTGAGCATGTTATCTATAGTTTCATTGTCGATCGTTTCCTCCGTAGGGTGTTCTTTCCAATGTCCCTTGTTGATATGAAGTAGCTTGCATTTACTTATACCAAATTCCATGTTGATGTCCAGGGTAAACGTTTCTGTGATTTTAAGGAGTTCCTTTAGCTGTGCCTTTGTGCTTGCATATAATTTTATGTCATCTATGTACAAGAGATGGTTTATTTTGTGTAGGTTATTTTTTTGGTGTTTAATTTGGAATCCGAAATTTGTGTTATTCAGTGTGTTTGAGAGTGAATTGAGACAGAGGCAGAACCACAAAGCGCTGAGTGAACCTCCCTGGAACATACCTCGTCTGATGTAGATCTCTTCTGTTTCGATGTGCTCTTTTTGTGTTCTCAGGTTGATTTTAGTTTTCCACGTACTCATGATTTGCGTAAGAAATTGCCTGGTGTTTTTATTGACTTTATATAAGTCTAGTACTCTGGTTAGCCAACTGTGTGGTATCGAATCAAAGGCTTCTTTATAATCTATGTAACCAGTATGAAGGTTTCTATAATTTTTCCTGGTTTGTTCCATGATGACGCTGTCTATAATGAGCTGTTCCTTGCATCCTCGGCTGTTTTTCCTGCATCCTTTTTGTTCTTCCGTTAGAATGTTTTTGTGTGCTAGATTTTGTTCTATTCTCTTGGTAATTGTGGCTGTGATGATCTTATATAGGGTTGGAAGGCACGTAATAGGTCGGTAATTTGACGGGTCCTTATTGTCTGAATTTTTGGATTTAAGTTATGTTATTCCTTGGGTGAGAAAACTGGGAAGTGTGCTAGGTTTTAAAATAATTTCGTTAATTTGGCGAGTGAGAGCTTCATGTGTGGAGGTAAACTGTTTTTACCAGAAGTTATGAATGTTATCTATTCCAGGACATCTCCAGTTATGCGTGTATTTGATTGCTTCTGCAACTTCTTGTATTGTCATTGCAAAGTCCTCTTGTTCCTCTAAGCACTTGTGTCTGTCTTCTTCCGCTTTAATCTATGAAGCGTTATTATTGTGTAGTTTCGGTTCTGACCAAATACTTTTCCAGTATTTTGTGATCTCTTGTTTAGTCGGTGGTTCTATTACTCGTGCCTCCTCATTGCTCATGATTTTTTGGTAGAACTGTTTTTCGCTTCTTCGAAACAGGTTGTTAGCGTCCTTTCTTTCATTTGATTCTTTGTATCTTCGCAGTCTTGCGGCATACACACATAATTTTTGCTTCAGAGTATCAAGGATTTCTGTAAGCGTGTAATCAGGAGATGCAGATTTGTTTTTCTCTACACTTTGGGTGATACGGTTTGACTTGTTGCCGTTCATGGATTGGGTAAGATGTCCCAATTCTTTTCTAATTTTGTTAATTTTGTTTTCGATCCTTATCTGCCATTTGAATTTTGGTTTTATGTTGTTGGTGTTTCTGTGTCGTGGCGGGAGTTTCTGATTGAAATAATTTATTATTATTATTATTATTATAAAGTTTAGACAGTAGGCGGAAAAACCGATAAACTGCCCTTTGTCCACTCTCGGATTTTTTTTACATTTTTTATTTACTTTTACGTTGCACCCTTCACTATTTTTCAGAAAATTGTCTAGCCTGTTCTTGAACACATTAACACTGTGGGCCGTCACCACCTCCTCAGGAAGGTCATTCCACAGCTGTACTATTCGATTAGTGAAAAAGTTTTTTCTGGACAATCTGTAACTGCGTTGGGTTGACAGTTTAAAGGAGTGACCACGAAGAAGAGGAGTGGTGAAATTAATGTTACATTTGTAGTGTCCATGTAAAATTTTGTAGGTTTCTATAAGGCAACCTCTATTGCGTCTTTCCTCCAGAGTTGTTAGGTTAAGAGCTTTTAGCCTATCTTCATATGACATGTTTCTTAAAGATGGTGGAATTTTAGTTGTTCTTCTTTGAACCCTTTGAAGAAGATCAACGTCTTTTTTAAAATATGGGCACCACACAATGATCGTGTGCTCCAAAATAGGCCGTACATATGTATTATAGACACACCAAAATAATTCTGGAGACAGGTTACGAAAGCAATGTCTGATCAAATAGAGAATTGTGGTAGCTCGTTTTACTATACCAGTAATGTGATTTTCCCATTTGAGATCGTGTGACACAGTAATGCCCAAGTCCACCTGAGCAGTGACCCTCTTCAGTTGTCAATGTGATGATCAAGCATTGGGCTGTTATATCCAATTTGAGAAATGTTCTCGCGCATATAAAAGACAATTTAAGATACATATACATGGTACAGTTACCAAGTTTAGACTTATAAATGAGTTTGTGCAGTCATCTCTGTACCCCAAACCATCCATTACTCTTACAGCCCTTCTATGTAAAGCAAATAATCTTTTTGTGTTGAAGGCATGGCCCCAGGCCAGAATAGCATAACACATTCTTGATTCAATAAAGGCATAATAGACAAACATGGGCACAGATTTAGACCCCACATCCACTAAATTTCGCAAAGCAAGCACGCCAGAAGCAATTTTGTCACATATAACATTAATGTGAGCATTCCATGTCAATTATGAGTTAATATTAACCCCTAGAAAGCGAACAGATTCAGGCATATCAAAACTGTTTAGGTCCTTGAGGAAAGTAAAGTAATTGTGTTTTAAAGTTATTTAAATTAAGGTGATTGCTGTGAAACCACTCCTAGACATTCGGGCTTGCCTTACAGCATTTACCAGATATAACTGATTTTTCTCTTTTTCTTACTGTTGTATCACCTGCGAAGAGCACAAAATCAGCACTGGGGTCAGAGCCCTCCAGATCATTGATATAGATCAAGAAGAGTAGTGGTCTTAGCACTGATCCCTGTGGTACCCCATGTTGTATATGTTCCAAGTTAGAGTTTTCACCATTTACATCAACTAATTGTTTTTTATTTGTTAGATAAGAAGATATAAGTTTTATGCTATTTTGATTAAACCTATAAAATTCCAATTTCTGAGGTAAACGCTGTAAGGACACACAATCAAAAGCCTTTGTTAGATCGCAAAACCAAATTCCCCATTGTCAAAACCTTCATTAATAACTTTAATAAGTTCATTCATAGCCATTGTTGTAGAATACGAGCTTCGAAAACCAAACTGGGAGGTAGAGAAAAGGTTATTGTGTTCAAAGTAGGCTGAAATTTTATTTTTAAGGTCTTTAATTATTGGGTTGGTCAGTTGGACCTTTCTTATGTATAGGCACAACTTTGGATATAATTTTAATACATTTGGAAAGACTGCATCAGTAATGCACAAATTTAGAAATTTTGTAATAATTTCTTTTATTATACTTTTAACAATTTTAAGATTAATACTATAAAAGTCCTTACTGGCTTTATTTTTAAAAACTCGAAGAAGAGAAAATGTAAAATCTCTCTCAGGGATCCTAGTTCCCAGTGAGGTACAATAGGACTGGATGAATTCAGATGAACTCTTTTTTGTTTTCGGCAAGTTTTCTATGAGTTCATGTGGCACATCAATAAAAAAATTTGTTTAAGTCATCAGGCTTTAATTCAACCTCTGTTCGAGTTTTATTTGAGATAAGTGTAGAGTTACTTTAAACAATATTCCAGTTAACTTTTGTATTATAGTTATTCTGATTAATGTATCTATGATCGAAATTTCTTTTAGATTTATTTAATTCTTTACGGTAATATTTTGTATAATTTCTGCACATTTATAATAATACGATATAAGTCAAAATTATAATATAAATAATGGCATGCATTTTTGAATTTTTTAGGATATTGAAGAATTACAAATCTAGATGAAAAATTGCTTCTCTCTGTTAAGCGGGTTTTTTAATAATTTTTGGAAAAAAAAATAATATCTAATACTTTTGATACAGCTGAAAACAGCAAAAAGAAGTGTCTACTTTCCACAAGCTTAAAGGAAAAGAAAATTATGTTTTTGACGCCTGACTTTGATCATATTAAATTTTTAAATCCATATTAAAATTATAGGGCCTACATATACGGCGGTCGATTCATGTCGCTCTGTATAAAGACTGGTAATTCAACATGCAGTTGGTAAATTTTAAAATAAAAACGTTTTAGAAATGAATCTTAAACAAAAGCTCAAACCAGTGGGAGGTAGGTACACATGCTGTGACAATAAAGAGACCTATTATATTTATTATTTCTCAATAGGGATCGCTATATCAAGCGATTGTTACTGAAAAGGTACACTCGACTTTCAGAGATCTCAGGCATAAAGAAACTCTACTTGAGACACAAAAGAGGTTTAGAAGAGAGGAAACTTACAAATAATTGCATTTTAACGTTCAGTTTCCGGTGCGTTAATATGATACCTTGATAAAATTCTTTTTTTGCCTTAGTGTATACACACGGGTGTTTTAGATTACAAAAGGTATTATTTTTGTATGGCCCAAATAGGTTTTACGTACATATACAGAATAGGTGTAAGTGTTACCAGGGTAAAAGTTATTTGATATCTATAAAGGTATTAGTCTCATCTTAAGTAACTATTATAGTATCGTGTTAAATCTAAATTTGAATCTGGGACACCGAAGAGGATATGTGACAGAAAGAGAACTTTTATATTTGGCTTAAATAAAAAAAATACTTGGAATTTATTTTTTATTAATCTTCAACGATACATTTAGATATTTAAGTAACTTGTTTACTTTCAACAATTTGTTTTTTCGTTATTAAAACATTTTGTTCCTTTAACCAATAATACGCTAGTCAACACTGAATGAATGATTTTTAACATTAATTTCAGATGCATATATTTTTGTTATTGTTCAACCGATTTTAACACAGTCGTTTTACTTCCTGAAGCCCTACGCAGAGTCCAAAGTTTTATTGTATTGTACCTGGAAAACTAAAAATTACGTGAGCATGTAAATGAAACTTTAATTTCTGATACAGGGTGAATAAAAGTATATACATTTTAAACCATAACTTAGAAATATGGTTAGTCTAAGTCGTGTTGAAACAAAGGAAATTTGTTTAGCACCATTGCCTAATTTTAGGTAGATCCTGTGATATGTTGAATTTAAAGTTTTCAGCTGATTTATTCCTCCACAAAATTGTCGTGTCGTCGGCGAAGATGGAAAAAGTTCCTTGTACGTTAATTTTGGTAAGGTCATTAATATATAAGAGAAACAGAATGGTTCCCAACACCGAACACCCCCGAACTCACAAATTGATATCTGCCAGAAAGATATAACTCAAACCACTGTACTGTCACTCCTCTAAGTCCATAGTAGGAGAGGTTCCGAAGCAGTATCCGGTAACTCACACAGTCAAAGGCCTTTGAGAAGTCACAGAACACTACACCAGCCACATCTCCGTCATTAACGGTAGTATACAAGTATTCCAGAAATGAAAAATGGCATCATTAGTACCCTTCCCACCCTAAAACCTGAATTGTCTGTGAGTCAAAATATTGGTATTCTTTAGAAAGTGTAATATTTGCTCGTTGACCAGTTTTTCAATAATCTTTGATAATGTACACAGCAAAGATACAGGACGGTAATTTGAAGAGTCATCATCTCTTCCTCCTTTATATATTGGAACTACAATCGCTATTTTTAGACAAGAAGGAGATTAGCCGTTACAAAAACTAATATTTATGGACTCGGCCAATACATTCAGCGCAGCCATGTCAAACATGGCCCAGTGAGCATTTTTCTGTGGCCCAAATCAGTTTTGAAAACAGCCAGATAATGCGGCCAGCGAACAAGTTGAAAACCGTTTTTGAAAGCGCGCGCCGCTGCAACAACGATTGGTATAATAAAATGTACAATTGTACATAGTGCCATCTATGTTTAGAAGGATGAACTACACATACTCAACCTAAAGCCAAACGTTATCTGGCTTGTTCCATGAAATTCTATCGCGCAAAAACACAAATAACGCTATCTGAACATTCTAGAAAGAACTCGAGAAATCACAAGCCGTGTTCGATTGAGTTCAGTCGTTCAGTGTTTAGTCAGTTATGAGTCAGTTGCGCTAGAGTTTCGAGTTAAGTTGCGCACTTATTGTTACAACACTTAACAGTACTTATTATAATTTATTTCGGATACAGTTTTTAACATGTCTCTTTCAAAACCAACTGGAAGTAAAAGGCAACTTGTAGATGAGCATCGTATTTTTCAAGAAAAGTGGGAATTAGAGTTTTTTTGCTGTGAAGTGAAAGAAAAAATTATTTGTTTGATTTGTAATAGTACAGTCGGTGTCCGAAAATTATACAATATAAAACGTCACTATGATATTCATAAAACTATGTTTGACAAATATACAGTCATGGTCAGAAACGAAAAGTTAAATAAGTTAAAATCACGGTTGAAAGAAAATGAATATGTCCTTCAAGCGAGCTACGTACTGTCGGAGTTGATCGCGAAACACTCAAAACCATTTGTTGAAGGTGAATTTATAAAAGAGTGCTTTGTAAAGGCCGCCGAAATTGTAAGTCCCGGGAGCGTGAAGGCATTTGAAAATGTATCCTTGTCCCGGAATACTATCGCTGAAAGAGTTACTGAGTTGGCTGCCAACATAAGTGATCAGATAAAAACAAAATCAGACTCTTTAATTGCATTTTCTATTGCCTGTGGCGATAGTACGGATGTGTGTGGTGTGGCGCAACTCGTTCTTTTTCTTCGTGCGGTTAATACAGATATCAATACGTATGAAAAATTACTGGAATTAGTACTATTGCATGATACAACAACTAGGAAGGATATTTTCAATGCTGTTTATGGACTTCTGCAAAAGTACAATTTAGATTTGTCAAAACTGTGTTTCGTTGTAACAGACGGAGCTCCTTCAGTGACTGGAGTAAAAAATGGTCTCCCTAAAATATTACAGACAAAGATCAGAGAAACGGACAGTGACAAACCAGATTTTCATCATATTCATTGTGTAATCCACCAAGAAGTTTTATTCTCAAAAGTGATCAAGTTGGAAAGGGTTTTAGATTCAGTGAAAAAAAATATAAACTTCATAAGGTCACGAGGCTTTAATCAGCGACAGTTTTCTGCATTTTTACGTGATTTAGAAAGTGAGTACACTGGTTTACCATATTATGCAGAGGTGCGTTGGCTTTCGTGTTCTATGGTACTCGACCGATTTTATAAACTTAAGGAAGAAATACGCGTTTTCATGGAAACAAAAGGAGAAGATGTCAGCTTATTATGCGATGTACCTTTTTTACAAGATCTTTCATTTATGATAGATATCACAAAACACTTGTCGGACTTAAATACGAAATTGCAAGGACCACGTTAAATTATTACAGATATGCATGATCATGTGATAGCTTTCAAGTGTAAGATGATGTTGTGGGAAAAACAGTTAGCAGAGGATAATCTGTCACATTTTCTGATTTGTAAGGCATATCAGGAAAGCACAAGTGTCCCAATGTCATACAAAATATATTCAGAGAAAATGAGAAGCTTTCTGGCCGAATTTCAGAAACGTTTTTAGGATTTTAAGACCCAAGAAAACAATTTTTCTCTATTTACTGGTCTTTTCACTATCGATATTGATAAAGTTCCTCCTCACTTGCAAATGGAAGTAATAGAGGTTCAGTGTCAGACCCATTTAAAACAAAAATTTGATAGTGTAGGTACGTTCGAATTTTATAATAAAATTTGCCTGTAAAATCCTGTCAATGTTTGGAAGTACCTATAAGTGTGAACAACTATTTTCTTTGATGAAAGGAAACAAATCTCCCGCAAGATCGCGATTGACGGACGCACACTTGGACGCAGTTTTAAAAGTTATTTCACCAGATAAATTCGCGCCACAAATAGACAACTTAATTAAAGACAAAAGATGTCAAATATCTGGCAAAAGAATTTAATGTTTGTAGTTTTTTGTAATATCCTTTTTATTGGAAATTTAATAAACAGACTTGTCTGATAATAGTACTTTTTCTCAAGATTTTCAGTAGTTTGTCGTCTTTAAGATAAGGTTTCGCGGCCCACCTAGTCGATGGTCTTCATGCTTTTGGCCAACCAGTGACTTTGAGTTTGACATGGCTGATTTAGCGCATTATCGGGAACGTTCTCAAAATATTTTAAAGATATCCAATCAATTCCAGTAGATATTTTATTTTTAATATCCCTTAACATGTTGTTTTATTTCAAATCTATCAGTCACCCTAAGATAAAATGAGTCCCGTATAGAGATATCTTGAAGGAAAGTTAAGGGGTCAGTCTGGGAATTAATATTTCTTGAGATATTGGAAGCTATTGAACAATAATAAGAATTGAAAGTATTTGGATTGATATTTACAGTATTTTGTTTACTTATATTGTTGTCTGTTAAGTCTTTAACTATTCTCCAATTTTCTTTAGACTTGTGCGCGTGGGAGATTCTTTCTTTATAATGTAGTTTCTTTGCCAACCTTATCAGTTGCCTATTAATTCTTCTATAGTCACTGAAGTAATTTTGAACAAATATACTAACTGTATACTTTCTAATGGTGTGAAGAGATCTCATATTTTTTGATGATATTTTAAGGCCAATTGTTATCCATGGCTTCTTTTTTTTTACATTTTATTCTGCGAATAGGAAAATGGGTCTCAGTCAAACCTAGTAAAAGATTTTGAAATGTGCTAATGGGCTCTTCAGCAATTAAAACACCATTCCAGTTTACTTGCTCAGCGGCCAGTTTAAACCTTCTAAAGTTCTTTGAATTAAAAAGTCTACCATATTTTCTTTTTTCTGTTGTATTTTTGTGCTCGATTTGAAACTTAACAACAAATACTTTATGATCCGACAAGCCTGCTGGAACCACCTCTACGTTTTTGAGTATTTTTTATCATTACATAGCATACGAAATTTTGAGTAGTTTTTGAGAAAAATTAACTTTTCTAATTTTTTTCGGAAAAACAGGTTTTTGGAAAAATGTGATTTTTTCACACCTGAAGACTAAAATTGTTACATTATAAATTTTTTTAAATGGAGCACCCTGTATTTAGCACTTTTATTGTGTTTAGGATTTAATTCTGCATCATTCCATATATATATAGTTTATATTCCAAAAATTAGTAGTTTAGAAGTTATGACCAATTTTCTATAATAATTCAGGTATTTATGTTAAAAATCTAACTAAAACTAAATAATATCCTATTCTAAGTTTTTTTTAACATTATAATTAAATTTGTCATTAAATCAACAAGTAATGCAAGAAAGAAAGTAACTAATTACTTATTACAAAACATTTTCGATATAACCCCCGTCTTTGGCAATACAAGTAGTATAATATTACGGTTACGGTTTTAATTTTCGCAATAATAGCATTTTTAAACGCGTCTTAATTTTACAAGATATCCATGGAAAAACAAAACTAGTAAAATTGTTGCCTGGACACCAATAAATACACAGTTTTTATTTGACATTTAGTTGCCTCTAACTCTTTTTAAAGGAAAAATGGCTTCATGCAGTGTCCAAGAGCGTTTAAATCCTCATGAATGTTACATAAGAAATAATAAGAGTCCAGCATTAGCCCTGCGGGAGTATCGGTTGTGGTATCCTACAAGACGGGTACCCACGAAACATATTTTTTCTAGAATTGTTCGTGATCTTGAACGTGGAGTGGTAATCAATAAACAAAAACGGTGCCAAAAAATTGTCCTAACAGAAGAAAAGCAATTAGAAATTCTCCTGTATTTTAAAGAAAACAACGAAAATTCGCCAAGAGATGCATCCCGAGATCTACCGGGAATTAGTAAGACTAGTGTTCAAAGAACTTTAACTGATAATAACTACCACCCGTTCAAATTTTTCCCAGTTCAGGAATTATGCCAATAGGACTTTCAAACAAGGTTTTTTTATTGTTCTCTCATGATAGACCACCATTTTGAAACTGACATTTTTAAAAATATTGTATTTACCGATGAGGCAATTTTCAATACGGCCGGCATGTTCAACCGAAAAAATACTCATTACTGGTGTAACTCAAATGAACATCGTGTAAAAGAAATGAAAAAACAGGATCGGAGAAGTATTTATGTGTGGTGTGGTATTATCCGTGATCAAATAATAGGTCCAGTATTTTATGAATTTGTTCTGAATGGTGAGAGGTATTTAAATTTGTTGGAGAACGAAATATTTCCGTTAATTGACAATCTGCCGAACGATATTAAAGAAGGGCTTGTTTATCAACAAGATAGTGCTCCATATCACACTGTAGTGCCTGTTAGAAATTGCTTGAATCAACGGTTTCCATTTTGGATTGGTCGGTACGGGACCATAGATTGGCCAGCAAGGAGCCCCGACTTAACACCCCTGAATTTTTTTTATGGGGCAATAAGTAATTAGTTTCTTTCTTACATTACTTGTTGATTTACTGTTAAATTTAATTATAATGTTAAGTTAGTTAGAGTTTTTAACAAAAATACCCGAATTATTATAGAAAATTGGTCATAACTTCTAAACTACTAATTTTTGGAATATAAACTATATATATGGAATGATGCAGAATTAAATCCTAAATACAATAAAAATACAGGGTGTTCCATTTAAAAAAATGAGTTTTTTTAGTTACAAAAACATTTTTTTTGATGGTCATTTGTGACCACCCTGTATAATGGATTTTCGCTCTTGATAGGTCAGAGTATTGAATATTAACCACTCCCATGGATCCATAACTAAAATTCACAATTTTGGTCTTCAAGTGTGAAAAAATCACATTTTTCCAAAAACCTGTTTTTCCGAAAACAATTAGAAAAGTTAATTTTTCTCAAAAACTGCTCAAAATTTCGTATGCTACGTAATGACAAAAAATACTCAAAATCAAACGTAGAATTAGAATTTCTAAAAATATTCATACCATTACATTAAAAAGAAAAAAGTTGGTTACTGTCCTGGCACAATGGAATACCCTGTGTACATAAAAATATTATAAAAAAAAATTATATTAGGGTCAAATACTTTTTGTATTTAACTTTTTTTTTCTCAGTGTCTCAGGACCATCTTAAGTGGACCACCCTGTACAGGGTGTCCGGATTTGGTTGCAAAAGCAGGGTACCTCGCTTATTTTTAAAGATAGAACCTTGCGGTTTTCACGAACCTGAGCTAATTTTTTGTGAAACTCATGAAGCCGTAAACAAAATTTTCATAGCCTTCTTCGTTTATGAGATACAGGGCGAAATAGAAAATTTTGCATTTTGGGACCCCCTCGTATCTCGGTTATCCTTTAACTTAACGCAAAGGGAAAAATTGCTGCTCATGCAGTTTTTTACGCTGGATCCAGTGGCGTAGTCATATTTTTCATTTGAGTTGTTATTTTTTAGATATGACAGAAAGTTGTGTTTTTTTAAATGGGATACCCTGTATATTTGTCCAGAAATTGATTTATCCTTTTAAAAGCTTCTCAAAAATATAAAATAGTATGGGTCTATTTTAATAAACAACAACAAAAATCCTAATTTTTATAATTATCATCCCAAATTTTGCAGTAGGCCATGCAAAACGATGCCGTTTTCTTTTGTTTTCTTGGAAGCAAATGACATTTCCCAATTTTGTACGCGTATATAAAATATAGCGCTAGTTTTTTGTATTTATTTATTGTCTAAAAGTATATTTGTATTATTATGGAAGAAAACCAAACTTTCGAACATTATAAAAAGTACGATATGTTAGCTTGTTTTATATTAAGTAATGAAAATGTTGAAGCGGCTTCTGAGATGTATTTTAACAGGTAAATAGTTAATTTTTAGGTATGTTGAAATACTATTGCTTAATTTTTATTTAGATATCCAGAAAGGAGGCAACCTAATTTATCCACTTTTTATCGGATAAAAAAGAATTTACTTAATCACGGATCATTTATCAAACCTCGTACGAAAACATATAATAAAGAAAATCGGGAGGCTGAAGAAATTACGGTTTTGGCTAATGCAGAAGCTTACCCTACAAACTCTTGTAGGGCCAGTGAAAAGAGCATAGGGATTCCAAAAATTAGAGTTCAAGAAATTCTAAAGAAGCACAAATACCACCCATACAAATTTAGGCTCGTGCAGCACTTACAGCCAGGGGATGCAGAGCGTCGGGTAGTCTTCTGCAATTGGTTTCGAGAAAGATGCGATATGGTTAGAGATTTTGAAAGGAAGGTTATATGGTCAGACGAAGCACATTTCAGTAATTCTGGTATACTCAATAGGCACAATAGTAGATTCTGGTCCCAGGAAAATCAACACCAAATATTTCACAGAAGACAGCAGGGCAGGTTTGGTCTAAATGTGTCCTGCTTTATATTAGGAACACATATAAAATTTTATATATTTGAGGGAAATCTAACAGCCAATCGCTATATAGAAATTTTAGAGGCAGCTATACCTGAATTACTTGACGATGTTCCTCTAGCGCAAATTAACGAAATTTATTTTCAACAGGACGGTGCTCCTGCACACAATTCTGGAATGACGAGATTATTTCTGGACAATAATTTTACCGATCAATGGATCGGAACAAATGGACCTATAAGATGGCCCCCTAGGTCCCCAGATTTGTCGATTTTAGATTTCTTTCTATGGGGATATCTCCAAGATTTAGGAAATGCAATAAGAGAAAATTTTCGCCATTTACAAAATCATCCCGTTATTTTGCTTAATTCCCTAAAACGAATACGAAAATTGTGCATGCATAGAACAAAATGGAAATCAGTTTTTTACAGTTCTTTTGATTTCCTTGGCTACTGTAGTTCTTATACGACAGTTGATTTTTGCTGAAAGGCTTGTTACATATTAATTTATTACTGTTTTGTTCTTATGTTACATAAATCTAGGTAGGTGCTACTTTTTTGGTGCGAAATTATCAATACATATTTTGATAAATAGATTTAATTGCATATTTATTTTGATTTATTGTTAGGATGTAGATATTGTTAACGACTTTAAATAAAAGGCAGCATTGTTTTGCATGGCCTACTGCAAAATTTGTGATGATAATTATAAAAATTAGGATTTTTGTTGTTGTTTATTAAAATAGACCCATACTATTATATATTTTTGAGAAGCTTTTAAAAGGACAAATCAATTTCTGGACAAATATACAGGGTGTCCCATTAAAAAAAAACACAACTTTGGGTCATATCTAAAAAATAACAATTCAAATGAAAAATATGACTATGCCACTGGATCCAGCGTAAAAAACTGCATAAGCAGCAATTTTTCCCTTTGCGTTAAGTTAAAGGATAACGGAGATACGGGGGGGGTCCCAAAATGCAAAATTTTCTATTTCGCCCTGTATCCCATAAACGAAAAAGGCTATGAAAATTTTGTTTACGGCTTCATGCGTTTCACCAAAAATTAGCTCAAGTTCGTGAAAACCGCAAGGTTCTATCTTTAAAAATAAGCGAGATACCCTGCTTTTGCAACCAAATCCGGACACCCTGTACACACACAATAATTTAATATAAGTAAAATTATGATCCAAGAATTGTTGCATAAAACTTTTTTTTCTAAAATAATTACGCCTGTTGTTCCGTCTGAGATAACATTAGGCCAAACAAAACACACAAAAGAAAAATGTAATAGTCTCTTAAAGCAACCGAAAACTGCTAGCTCAGAAACAAGGGGAAAAGTGTAGGAATCAATTTCCTTTGGATAAGCAGGCAAAATTAAGGTAATTGATGTTCCTTCACGCAAAAAACTCCGCCTTTTGTTCTCGTTGGAGATTTTCCAATTACAATTTTACTGAGTTTTTAAAATGGTGGCATACACTTATGAGGGTGAAATTAATCACGCCTTAGCTTGCACATTTTAATATTTTGATTCGAGTTAATTATGATGAATATATTTTTGTCATCAAATATAGATTTCGGTTTACAAATATAACTAATCACATGAACAGTGAAGTTAACCGATTCGCTCAAGTTCGGTTTCATTCGTTAGTTATGAAATTACAACTGCTCTCAAGAAGGGTAATTTTAACTGGGGGAAATGAGATGAGTTAAGCCTTACAACTTCTATATGTTTATTTAAAAATTACTGCCTACGCGTTTCGACCCTTACATCATCTTCGAGGCTAGTCCTGTAAGCAATGGGCGTTATTTATTTAATGTTAAAATGATATTAGGGTTGTTTACTAGAATTAAAAACTAACCTAAAATCCAAGTCTTAAAACTGCTTTCAAATACAATAAAAATATAAATAATAAAATAGAACTTAAAAAACTCCTTACAAAGGGGAACATTTATATGTTAAAAAACAATAAATATCTATTTTGGTACTGACTCAGTGGCGGCTCTTCCATAGGGTCATTTGGTCAATGACCCCCCCAAAAATATTTCAGAAAATAAATTATTCGATTGACCGTCCCTCCTAATAGTTGTAATAAAACGCGAACCTTGGGGAAAGTTAAATACGCTACACCAGGGGTGCTCAAACGGTCGATCGCGAGTGCTTTTTGATAAATTTTTAATAAATAGATACTTAACTAAACTACAAAATTTTATTACGTAATAAAATAACACTCTGCTAGCGGCAAAAGGCGGCTTTATCAAAGGAACGCGCGGTACTTGTCAAAGAAAAGCCGCGTTTTTTATTCTTGCCGCTTTTCTAGAAATTTCGGGCGGCGCGTTTGACGGGAACATTCGAGACTTTCGTTCACCCCGATATAAATGTTGCGCCTGCAGGAATTGGAGTAATTCTGAATCGCAACTTGAAGGCAATACTACGTCGATACAAAGTTCATTATTAAATAGTACAAAATGAGTGCAGCGAAGAAATCTAAAACGTATCATTTTAATAACGATAGGGAGGAAGAATTTTTGTTTTGTATGGTGAAGGATAAGTGCATTTGTCTTATTTGTCGTGCGTCAGTTGCAATACCATCATAAAACGGTTCATAAAACCTATGCAAAGGATTTTCCGTCACAGAGTGAATTAAGAAAACGCAAAAGTACGTGATTTGATATCTTGTTTGAAAAAAGAACAAACCATGTTTACAAGACCAGCCAAACAATCAAAAGCTGCTACAATCGCGTCATTTAAAATATCTCATATATTGGCGAAACACAAGAAACCATTCAAAGATGGATCGGTTGTGAAGAAAGCATTTATTGAAGCGGGTGAGACTTTATTTGGAGATTTTAGAAATAAAACAGAAATCATGTCTGCTATTAGAGAACTTCAGTTATCTCGTCCGACTGTCACAAGGCGTATTGAAGTCATGAGTCAGGACATGGCAGATAAACTAAAAAATTATATCATGGAATGTACATACTTTTCTTTACAGTTCGACGAATCCACCGATATGACAGACACTGCCCAGCTGTGTATTTTTATTCGGATGGTATTCAATGACATGTTGGCTAAGGAAGAATTTTTGACAATCATTCCTCTGAAGGGGAAGACCCGTGACGAAGATATATATGACGTTTTCTTCAATTTAGTTTTCTTAAATTATTGTGCATTACAACCGATCGAGCACCAGCAATGATTGGAAACAAAAACGATTTTGTGGCATTGTGTCGAGCTAATGAAGATTTCCCTTCATTTTTTTCAATCCATTGCATTATACATCAACAAGTTTTGTGTTCAAAAGTTTTAAACACGGAGGGAATTATAGGCATTGCAACAAAAATTGTGAATTCCATCCGCGCCCGTAGCTTACAACGGCGCGGCGGGTCTTTAAGTTGCAGTTGGAAGATAGGGAGTCAGCTGAACACACTGATTTAGTTCTTCACACGGACGTCAGGTGGTTCAAGAATTATTGCCCGAAATAACAGCTTTCTAGACGAAAGAGGTGATGACACTCAGATGTTGAAAAACGAAAAATGGCTGACTGATTTGGCATTTTTGACTGACATCACAATGTACTTAAACACCATTAACTTGGAGCTTCAAGGTAAAGGAAAAACCGTTATTGAGATGATTAGCGCAGTAAACGCATTCAAAAGTAATTTGCAACTTATGATAGATCAACTGAAAAGAAAGGATCTGAAACATTTTCCGTCTTTGAAAGCAAGGATTCCTCAGTTGTATTAAGATAGGTATGAGGCTGAATTATCAAATATTTTGGTACAATTCGAAATGCATTTTTATGATTTTAGTAAATTGGCAAATATAGCATCATTTATGAGTTATCCTTTTTCATGTAAAAACATTGAGGAATTAGCTACTGAAATAGCAAGTCAGTTTAATATGAACTCATGTTCTGTTGAAAATGAGTTGGTGCAGATTATATCAGACATACATCTCAAAGTTAGAGCATCTGATACAAATTTCTGGAGTTTTATATGTGAAGATAAATATCCGAATCTAAGGCAAATCGCCCTTCAACTGACAGCAATGTTTGGGTCAACTTACTTGTGCGAGTCTGCATTTTCTGAACTGAAGATAATTAAGTCAAAATATCGCAATCGACTAACTGACGATCATATGTTATCATGCTTGCGATTAGCACTCAGTGGTTACGTACCATCTTATGAAAAGTATGCTGAGGGCATGCAGTGCCACGCTTCAACATTCAAAGTCACTCCTTAGTTAAGTTTAACACCATATGTAACTCTTTTGTTTTGTAACACCCAATAAACTCGCAATTTTGAATAACTATGAGTTTTTTCATTGATATTGTAGAGAAGAACCTAACTAAACCTAACCCAAACCTTGTCTAAAATAATGAATATTCTGCGGAAATCTAATATCTATATATGCTACGGTACACCCTACCTAGGTAGGTAGGTAGGTAGGGTGTATGTATCGTGTATGTACGACAACCCTGCATCACACATACTTGCAGCCTCTCAGAGTCGATCGTAAGTAGTCTAAAAATATTGAGGTAGATCGCCAGCAGTTCAAGTTTGAGCATCCCTGCGCTACACTATTAGCCGCGCGCGGCGGTTGGAATGGTCTCGTTGCATTCCTTAGGCATAATAAAATACGCTATACTAAGCTAGACTGGGCAGTCCGAATTGCCCTGATTACCTTAAAGCTTGACGAAAGTACCCGAAGATTTCACAGCTACCGAGCGGCAGCCGAACGTGATAGCAAATGGAATATGAAATTGCGATTTGGGTTATCAGCCGGTCACTTCTCATAATTCGATCGATCGGTCGCGGCATCACGTCGGCATGCGGAAGTTCAATTGTTCAGAGGTCGCGCGGTCGATATTCTAACTCGATATTGTTTCGGACGTTTTTAATCGATGAAAATTGATTTATATACTGTTTTTTGTTATATATATTGTTTTTTATGATCCATGTGTGAGTTGGAAATATACAGGAAATAAAATGTTGGTAGTGACTAGTGCAAAAAAATAAGCAACTAAAAAGTGCTTACGAACATAATTTTGCAAAAATAGCCAATTTGTGAATGTAGATGAAATAAAATATCGGCAGTGCAAAAATGAGACAACTAAAGAGTGCTAACGAATTTAATTTTGAGAAAATAACCGAATTCAAAGTAGGTGGTCGCAATTTGCCAGAACTTAGTATACAACAAACTAGTAAAGACAAA
Organism: Kuschelorhynchus macadamiae; assembly: GCA_030620095.1. Classification (NCBI taxonomy): domain Eukaryota; kingdom Metazoa; phylum Arthropoda; class Insecta; order Coleoptera; family Curculionidae; genus Kuschelorhynchus; species Kuschelorhynchus macadamiae. The sequence continues at coordinate 2,005,251 of JAUTXW010001077.1, forward strand.
AATAAAGAGGTTCATCGAAACTTTCGCAAAAGTATGTACGATTTAGCCAACTGGATATGTGGTTGTGAAGTTTCTAACTCATTTTACTGCTATGTTTGTTTCTTGTTTTCTAAGGACTCGTCGGACGCATTATGGTGCAAAACCGGTGTTAGAACACTTAAAAAAAAATAAAAAAATCATTTTCTGCAGATCACATAAAATGTTCGGTGAACTATGCTACTGTCGGAAGTGTTGATATTTGTACTCAGCTAGACACAGCTTATAGAAAATCCCTTAGAGATTTTAATGAAAATGTATCCAAATATCGTTTTATTTTAAACAAAATGATAGATTGTGTAAAATTGTGTGGGGCATTCAAACTGGCACTACGTGACCATGATAAAACGGCTTTGTCTGAAAATCCAGGGGTTTTTCGAGGGCTTATAAATTTTGTTGAGGAGCAAGGCCAAGATAGACTATCCGCTTTAGCAATGTTAAGTGTCGATAAATCGTTTATAACAGGAATGTGCGTGCAATTTTAACGAACGTGTCATTCAGCATTTTTCCAATTCTAAAGAACGAAGAGTAGACCACCTGAACTTCGAGAGAATTTAAAGCTCAATTAAAAAATAAGATATTTATTTTTATTGTAAGTATGCCTATTTTTAAATTTGTTATTGACCTTCCAATATAATTCACCACGAGACGCCACTGCATTTGTACTATTTATTTTTACGTTATTTTAATCTGTGCTGTAATCAAACAAACCATTTGGCAACGTGTGTCGGTACGTCGCATTCAAAACACATTTGGCTACCTCGACATTCGAATCGATTAAAATAACAATATCATCAGTATGCAATCATCAAGAACTAAATGCAGGACATTTTACAGGGCGCCCATAATACAGGACAGCAGATAAAAAGAAAGGACAATCCCGTAAAATAAATGCACATCTTTAAGCCTACTTCATCTATAAATCGCCTGCACAAAATTTGGATAGTGATTCAAATTGTAGCCCAGAGTTTGGTAATACAAAGAAATATACACATAAAAATATATTTACCAGATACTTAATAAACGATAAGTAAATTAATTTTATACATACTGTTGTGACCCCATTATTTTATAGTCATTTTATTTGTGAATAGTCTTAAGTATTATATATTCATTAGTCTAGAGATAGTTTGACACGTAAATGCAATATTTAGACATACATTATATTTCGGCGGAACCTTCCGACAGAAGCTGCTTTAATGGTCGTTTATTGCAAGGGAAATTCTAAGTAAACAATATGTATTTTAAATTCTACTTCAAATTCTATTTTATGCACGTTCTTCCGCCCCAAATATTATTATACCCGAAAAAACCTATCATAAACTCATTTACACTATGTCGATAAAGCTTGGGAAGGTTCAGCTATAAAAACATTAAAAGAAACCATTGTAGTACAGGGTGGCCCATATAAGATGACCCACTACCTTATCTCAGAATCTGTACGAGATAGGGAAAAAAGTTTTTTACAAAAGTTTCTTAGGTTTATCTAGATTTTTTAAATATTATATTTTTATATATATAGGGTGTGTCATTTTGCGTTGACAGATGTCAACTTTGTTATTTTAAATGGAACACCCTGTATATTATTATGAATTTGAATAGCTCTCTTAGAGACGATTTCAACGATGTATTATAAGATGGGTCTACGAGGCACCGTTTCGGAGATATTTACGATCATCGTCAATTTTTGACATACTTTCAACTTGTTGTATCTCTGGTATTTATCAACTTTTTTGTTTCATTTTTGTGCAGGAAAAAACATAATTTATGCTTTTTTGGACGTGTAGGTAAAAATATTGAAATTGAAAAAAAATGTTACAGTGTTGTCACGTTTTGCGTACCATCAGTTTTCTCAAGATTTTTAAATGCAACCCCCTATATTTTATAACGGATTTAAATAGAGCATCGAAAGACGATTTCAACGATATATTATAACATAGGTTTACAAGTCACGGTTCCCGAGTTTTGGGGATTTTCTTCAGGAATCAATTTTAATATTAAACAATTTTTACTAACACATAATATAAACTATTAAACGTGACATGACATGAACGAAGACAACAAAATTAATATTATATGCTAAAGAATATCTAAATTAGATTTTCTAATTGCTTTGAATAATTATTACCACGCCGTTTTCCAGATCAAACGTAAAACTCTCTAAAAATCAGTTAAATACATAATGTGTATTTTTGTTAAAATAGTGTGAATCTATTTAAAAATAGTTCCTTGTTTCCTTCCCATATACTAAATAAGCCTTATCAATGTTATGATTAGCGATTACCGAAACAGACGGCCAAGGCGACTGTGTCGATAATGGTGCTGCAAAATGTCTTTGCTTACTAATCATTTTTGTTGTTTCGGTTTTAATATATAGATCGTCTGAAAGTCAGTCGAGTAATAAACGTCATCAAGCTAAGTATTGGCTTCGTGTTTTTTCTCTCACAATTATTTACCAACCTTTCCACAACCCTATCAACAATTTTAAGTAGGCTGTGCTTCAAAACCATGGAAACAAACGAAATATTATTTGCATGAAATTTGACAGCTTGGTTGCATTTCGTGATTAAATTAGTAAATTTAAGAAATAATTATGTCGAACTACACTATTCAACAACGTTTAAATTTATATGAGTGCTTCATTAGAAACAATAAGAGTCCCGCACTAGCGTTAAGGGAGTATAGAAGACTGTATCCAAATAGCAGAATTCCAAGTAAGAAAATCTTCGTAAGAATTACACGAGATCTGGAAAATGGCGTTGTGATAAACAATAAAAGAAACCGGCCTAGGACAGTTCTTACAGAAGAAAATCAACTTGATGTTCTTTTATATTTTGAGGAAACCAATGAAAATTCCCAAAGGGATGCCGCACGGGACATACCGCATATTAGCCGAGCAAGTATTCAGAGAACACTTAATATCAACGATTACCATCCTTTCAAATTCACTCCGGTACAAGAGCTATCCATAGCTGATTTTGACAACAGAGCTACTTTTTGCATGGATATGATGGACCGCCACTTTGATCAACCGGTTTTTGACAAAATTCTTTTCACTGACGAAGCAATTTTCAACACCGCGGGAATATTTAACCGAAAGAACTGCTACTACTGGTCAAGGCAAAATCAACATAAAATCAAAGCCATCAGAAAGCAAGGACATCAAAGTGTATATGTTTGGTGCGGAATAATAAAGGACCGAGTGATTGGGCCGGTTTTTTATGATAGGACTCTTAACGGACAGAGATACCACAGTTTGTTGCAAAATGAAATACAACCTCTTATTAATGAATTACCGGATGAAATTAAAGATGGTCTTGTATTTCAACAAGACAGTGCGCCGTACCATACCGTAAGACCTGTAATTGAATGGTTAAATGAAAGATTTCCAATGTGGATTGGCAGATTTGGGTCAATACCCTGGCCAGCTCGGAGTCCCGATTTAACTCCACTAGATTTTTTTTTATGGGGAAATATTAAAGACAAAGTGTATAAGAATAAAGTTAATAACGTAGACGATTTAAGGGGGAGAATAATGGAAGGGATCCATTTGATCAATGAGAGTGGAGCAGTTCGTAGGCCAATAAAAAAATTAGACATTATTTATACAACATGTATAGCACAGGAAGGTGATTATATAGAAAATTTAATTTAAGTAATGTTTATTTTTTTGTCTTTGTTCTTGTTATGTCATGTTTAATAGTTTATGTTATGTTTAGTAAAAATTGTTTAATATTAAAATTGATTCCTGAAGAAAATCCCCAAAACTCGGGAACCGTGACTTGTAAACTTATGTTATAATATATCGTTGAAATCGTCTTTCGATGCTCTATTTAAATCCGTTATAAAATATAGGGGGTTGCATTTAAAAATTTTGAGAAAACTGATGGTACGCAAAACGTGACAACACTGTAACATTTTTTTTAATTTCAATATTTTTACCTACACGTCCTATAAAGCATAAAATTATGTTTTTTCCTGCACAAAAATGAAACAAAAAAGTTGATAAATACCAGAGATACAACAAGTTGAAAGTATGTCAAAAATTGAAGATGATCGTAAATATCTCCGAAACGGTGCCTCGTAGACCCATCTTATAACACATCGTTGAAATCGTCTCTAAGAGAGCTATTCAAATCCATAATAATATACAGGGTGTTCCATTTAAAATAACAAAGTTGGCATCTGTCAACGCAAAATGACACAGCCTGTATATATAAAAATACAATATTTAAAAAATTTAGATAAACCCAGAAAACTTTTGTATAAAACTTTTTTCCCTATCTCGTACAGATTATGAGATAAGGTAGTGGGTCATCTTATGTGGGCCACCCTGTACAGTAAGCAGTGGCGTAGCAAATACTCCCCAAATTACTTTTATAGACACCTTTTTTAATCAATTTTACAGATACGCCACTGCATCTCAAATTAGGGAATTCATATTAAAATAAGTTCTAGGTAGTCAGTATAGAGCAGGTCAGTCATTATGTCAGTACTATATTGTTAGTAGAATTAAGTCAGTAGACACAGTAAGAGTAAAGATTTGTTAGAAGTAAGAAGTGTCCAGAAGATAATAGAGAGATTTGAAACAAGTTGAAGTGTTTACATTTACTACCAGTGCTAATACAAAATACTAAAATTATTAAATCATAACAGTGGTGGCATTCGGCGAGTAATAAAAATATTAAAACATAACAATACTATAATACAAACACGTGTTACTGATTTGTAAATGGGGTTTAGCAACTGATCCTAGATATTTTAAATGTTATAAAAAATAAAATCTTGTAAAACGTATTTCTCTCAGACATAAATTAGTAATAACGCCTTCCCGTAAACGTCGTTTTATGACGGGAATGTTGTATAATTTAAAAATTAAATACAGATCTTTAGGAAGCAGCATTTTATTTTTCCCTTTCAGCCTGCCTTTGTACTTTTTCGAAGTGTATTTTAAATGCAAATCACCCTTTCTTTTGCCAATTTTATTAACTTAAGCAGCCGATCTCCTGCAAACCCCACAGGCCTGTTAGTGACAGACATTGTGTGTTTCCTCTATCCTAACCGAGATTTCCTATCAGCGGCCACACTTAAAAATGAATTACAATTACCCTTAAGCACCCTTTAGAATAACGTGTCTACGAAACACTCTTGATGTGTATATTGATTTTTGCCTGGAAGTTAATAGACAATATTATACAGGATATTAAATTTAGAGGGAACGGGTGGAAGATATATGAATTAAATTTGGGGCTATGTTATTTAACATTTCCAACGGATTATTTCTCTTTTCTTGCTAAAACTTACTGCATTTTGGAGAAACTATTAAACATGATTATGTGGATTTTGTAGATGTATTAGTTTTTAAGCAAGTGTTTTGTAAAATGTATTTATTTCATCTTCAACTAATATTGCCTCATATTTATATAATCATTAATAATAATAGTTAAACACACAGTCATTGGAGCATTCATTTAAAAAAATTAAAAATTGATCATAACAGTTTTGTGCTTGGTAGTTTTTAGAAGTCTCCCAGTAAGCTGGCAGGTCTGGGCAATAATGTTTGAAAAAGTGCTTCAAGCACTGTGCTTCCAAGCATTTTACTTCTTCGTAAAAGGGAAGATTGTAATCGTAAAAAAATCACACTCCAAGATTTTTTCAGGATCCCTATATGACGAAAAACATGTTTTTTTCAATTCCGTCGGTCTGCCTTCTGTCTGTCTGTTCGCGGCGTAGCTAAAAATTACTTACCCGATTGCCTTCAAATTTTGGTCAAAAATTAAGGATTATATGGGGATGACCTGATAAAGTGCGGGACACGAAAGAAAACCGGGCGGTCCCTAAAATAAAGTTTCATATTCCTAAGCAATCGGAAAAGTAAAATTAGTGTACGCAAATAAATTTTATGTTATTTTATTTGTTGTAATAGTTTGCCGCTTCACCTATAAAGTGCGCCAGCTAAGCGGTACGGAAAATTAATCGAGGATTTAGTAAATTTCGCATTGGTCCACTTGTAATTGGGATACGCCTAGAGTCTCCATGCACTTGCGGTTAGAAGCATTTGTTTTAATTTCTATATAAATGCGTTGCGTTGATTTTGAATTATTATTTCGAAGTAACGATGGCGAGCAAAAGGGGAAAAACAATTCGAAGTGGTGCACGTGAAGTTATTGCTAGCGTTATGGAGGCCTGTACTAGAGAAGATGAAAATAATAGTGTGACTATTCCAATTCAAAATCGAACAGAACGCGTTGCATTTTACACTGCTGTTTCAGAAAGTAGTGTAAGAAAAATCCAAAGAGAAAATAATGATCGCTCATGTTCTACTTCACCTTTAAAATCTCCTGGTAAAAAAAGACCCCGATTATCATAAAAAGATAAAATTGACGATGGTGATTTTCAAGTAATTCGACGAACAGTAGAGGATTTTTATATAAACTTGAAGAAGGTTCTGACCTTCAAACACCTACTTCGTGCTGTAAAGAACAAAATAGATTTTCCGTACGGGTATAAAACCTTAAATCGCCTTTTACGATCAAATGGTTTTGTTTGGCGCAAGTGCCAAAATAAACGAAAATTGCTCATTGAGAATATTTTTCACTGGCCGGTGAAATATCTATCAACTGTAAGGCAATAGAGGCAAGAAGGATTGTGTATCTAGACGATACCTGGGTAGATAATGATATGACAGAGAACAAATGCTGGCAAAGTGAAAGTGTTACAGGTGTTGTTCAGGGAATTCGCTCTAGTAATCGCTTTATTATAGTTCATGCTGGTTCAGAAGCCGGATTTGTTCCAGGTGCTGCTTTAGTTTTTCGCTCGGGACTAACAACTGGAGACTATCATGGACAGATGAATAGAGATAATTTTGAAAAGTGGTTGCTCGAGAAGCTTCTACCTAACATGCTTCCCAAATCAGTCGTGGTAATGGATAATGCGTCTTATCAATCTCACGTAGAAGATAAATTGCCAACTCTACAAAAGCTCATATGATATCGTGGCTTAAATCGAACAATCTTGTATGTGATCCAACATGGAGCAAATATCAATTTTATGAAGTAATATCAGCCAACAAGCCTAGAGAAAAAAAGTATAAAATTGACGGTCTTTTACGTAACCTCGGTCATACACCTTTAAGGCTGCCTCCATACATGTGCGACCTCAACCCTATTGAACTTGCATGGGCAGGAGTAAAAAAATATATTCGAGAAGGCAACATTGGTGAACTTTCAATTAAAGATTTAAATAAAATAACATTAGAAGCGATTGACTCAATATCGGCTGAAAATTGGAAATCGTATGTTAAATATGTTCGTTCTATTGAAGATAAATACTGGGAAGTAGATGGCAAAATTGAAACGGTTATTGACGATTTAGTTATCACACTGGGATCTTCAAGTAGTGACGACGAAACCTCATCATTTTCAGAGAAAGACAACGATTTAGAAGGAATCGAGCCATTAGAATCACAGCCGTCAACCTCAAAAATGGCTTAGGTTTTTTTTCATATATTTTGTAAAATTGTTCATAAAGTAGCTGTCAATAAACTGCTTCAAAATAATTAATTTTCTGTTCAATACCGGGTGTCAAAAAATATCTAATATTGCAATTAATATTTGAAAAACTACAGAACTCGTATTTCTCCAAAATTAACACATCAACGTAGTTATAGTAGGGGAGCCAGCACTGATTCCAGTGAACAAGATTTATCAAAATTTTAACTTATGCAGTTCGACTTTAGGCTATTCGGGTATGCCAAAAGTGACCGTTTTTATCCGTCTGTCATATTACTTTGTACAGGGGGCGTCAATGTGAAGTACTATACACACTCCTAATTGCGTGCTAATGTTAAAGGGGGGTTATTCTTGGACCTTTTTAAGAAAAAAGTTTAATATGAACCTAAAAGTCTTATCTTTGGAGATACGGGGTTTTTTTGATTTGATACACGTCTTTTATGCATAAAAGGGCATTTTTTATTAACAATCAATTTTTTGAAATGTCTACCAGTGGCGTGTATATGTAATTAACCTGGGTAAATCCGTATGCTCCTTAATGCATAGAAGACGTGTATCAAATTTCATGGAGTTATCTATAATAGCATCAGAATTGGAATGAAAAAAAAAATGTTTTTTTTTAAACTTTACCATTCTGTATCTCAAAAGTTAGGCCTTTTAGGACATAAAAACACCCCCTTGAACATTAGCACGCAATTGGGAAACGCCCTGTATAGTACTTCACAATGACGGCCTCTGTATTTATAGGTAAATCGATCAAGAAAAATCTAAATTAAATCATTTTAAAATTCGAAAGTTCGCCGTTTTTGCAACACAAAAGAGATATAGAAGTGCGGAACACGAAAGAAAAGAGACAAATATAGATAAAGGTTCATTAAGCATAGTTAACATTTTGTAATTATCTGAAGTGCGTATAGTCAAAAAGGAGTGCCATATTATTTAAAGAATGACGGGACACCACTGGTTTAAAGAGATTTCTTGGCCGACCTTCCTAAACCGATTGACGCCGCCCGGTTTTCTTTCGGGTCCCGCACTATAACATTTTGGTAAGAATCCAATGTGGCTAAACCAAATGGTGGCCTAGTGAAAAGTTAAAGAAATATTATTAAAAAACTACTTTTCCAGTTTATCTCAAATTTTGCACAAACATCCACTATTATGTTGGAATCAACTGGTAACATTTTGGTACGAATCCAAAATGGCGGAACAAAATAGCGGCTTATTAAAATATTTAAAAATTCAGCCTGACAAAACTGCTTAAAGATTTGATTTCAAATTGTGTGCTATAACTAATTGTTGTATAGGGATCAACTAGTAAAACCCTGTTACTAATTCAAGATGACGGAACAAAATGGAGGCCAAATAATTTTTTTGTAATCGTGAAAAATCATCCTCTAGATTTTTACATATCTTCAAGTTTTAGCGTCCTTAGATACCAAAAAACATCTTTTATCAATTCTGTCTGCAGGTCTGTTTGTCTGTCAGTTCGCGACATAGCTTAAATACTACTTACCCAATTTGACTAAAAAATAAGGGTCATATTGGGATGACCTGGTAATATTTTGGTAAAAATCCAATATAGCAGAACAATATTTAAAAAATGTTGTTATAGTGGTGTATTATTTGGGGTAAAGATCCAGTAAAAAAAACAAGTCTTTTTTAAATTGTATTGTCGACGTTTCGCAACTTTATTGTTGCAACCTCAGGACACATATAGATTTTATATCTTGCATGAAACCCATATTATCAGTCTTTACCATTTACGTTGGTTTACAGATATTTCTCAGATATTAAATTTCTAAGTGGTTTTCGTTAACAATCCTCTTGTTTTTATGTTAGAGTGGTGTATTATTTAAGGTTAGGAACTTTACCGGTGAATGTTGTTTTACGAGAGAATTTTAAATTATCATAACACTCATACCTGGGCTCAAGAAAATCCAAACACGATTCAATAAGGCCGAGTTCAATACCGGTTTTCAATAAATATTTGAGCTGGAATAATCCACAAAGCGGTTAATTGGACCTTTTGAGCTTCCAAGGCGTTTAACAGGAGAGGCATACCTCCAATATTTAATTAATGTCTTGCCCACTCTTTTAGAAGATATTCCTTTAGCACCAGGAGCATGCAGTCCATGGAAGCAAGGGAAGCAGTGCTTCCCCAAAAAAAAATTAACAAACATCTTCTAAAATGTAATTTTTGAAATAGCAAACCATTAATTTAGTTTATATTAAAAATGCTAAAATATTTTCTGAATTATCAAGCCCATAATAAATGCGGCCTTGACTCCGACCCAGCCACAATAGAAAATCGAATAGAACCTATGCGGGCCGCTAGCTTGTCTGCAGCCAAGTCCTGTATACTTGATTTCCTGTGAATCGAGCCAGTGGTTATTGAACTTTTCACCGGCTGTTTGCAATTTTTGAATTTCAGTCGCGTGCTTTAAGTGGGGGCGGAAGCTATCGTTGGAGTAGGTTCTTTGTTTCAAAGGCTATGCGTGTGTTGTGTGATACGGACGTGGATATGCAAATACCGTCAATTTCGCCTGTCGGTAATAACGTTGAAAATGTTGGAGAATTTAGTAAGAAGGGTGTGTGTGAATGTGAAGTGTGTGTCTTAATAATAAAGGGATTTTCAACATTAAACTTCGCTGATAAGCTAAGTCCATCAATCACATTAAAGAGTGTAAAGTATTTTTCGTTACTTTAAGTAGCATGGCTGTTTTTTTTTCCAAGTCAACAAAACGTACACAAGCTTTTGACTCCTTTGTCCACAAACGATTGCCCAAAGTAGCTCCTACTAGGTGGAACTATAATGGAAGACTTGTGTTAACAGTATCTGAAAATCGTGAATCACTGATTGAACTATTTGAGAATATAAGAGAAAATAATGAAACGTGGGACTCAGAAGCAATAAATAGTTCGAGGAGGTTTCTAGACTGTTTGAAACGAGATTTTAATTTTGATTATTTGTTGAACATATTTTCAGAAATAATTCCATTCTCGGACAATGTTTTTAACATATTACAAACTAAAACAAATGATATTGCTTTTTGTCTAAAAAAAGTGAATGATTTTAAGTCCATATTAAGCCAGAAAAGAGATGACTTTGACCTATTTTGGGAGAAAACGGTGACGTTAAGTGTAGAGCCACAAGTCAAGCGTCTTCGGACAGACAAGGTGGGAGATGTTCAAAAATCATAGAGACGCCTCTTTTGTGAAATAATCGATCAAATTCAGCAACAAATAAACTATAGATTTAACGGTTTTAATGATTTTAAATTCCTCCAGCTCTGCAATTTTAATGCATTTAAAGGAAAAACTTTTCTAGAAGATGCGTTTAAATCTCTTCTTCTTCATTATGACCAGTTCTTCGAACACTTAAACGTGTAAAAAATTTCGAAGAAGAAATTGAACGGGGCAGGACTTTCGCATACATCGCTGTTGTCCATTGAAAATAAACTTCTCCAAAATTATGATGACGTCATTGACGAATTTGCAAAAAATAATTGAAGAATCGAATTACATTACAAGTAGGTAAGTTTCTAAAAATTGCTTCCCTTTCTTAAAATTTCACCGCACGCCCCTGTTTTGCAAAGCGAGCCAGTGACTGGTTTCTTCATGATGAAGCCCCTGCCCACATTCATAGGAATCTGGATAATACGTTTGATAATAGGTGGATAGGTCGAAATGCCCCAGAACCTAGAAAATGGTCTCCGAGGTCACCAGACCTACACCCCCTTGATTTTTATTTTTGGTGCCACATGAAAACATTAGTGTATTATAAGGTTGAAATTGAAAATGAAGATGACCTTAGAAACCGTATCTTTGCACGCCGTATTCGTGCGTGTTTTAATAGTGCCGGTAGTCATTTTCAGAATTTACTTTAAGTTTATAAAATACTTTTTTTAGTGTGTGAATTATATATATATATACTTGATAAGTTCATATTCTTTATTACATTTTTGGAAAGTAATACACTTAATTAGGACATCAATGTGATTGTCATCACATTGAGCAAATAGCAATGTTGCCATGTTGTCTTGGAATTAGTTGAAACCTTCTCCAAAGTTAAACATTTTAAAATTAAATATTTCGAAAACCCTTTCCAATTTACCGATGGTTTCTAAGAATATTTTATTTAAAATCATTCATACTATCCTATGTTAAAATATTTGTAGTCTAACACGCTAACACCCTGTATATAGATGTTTTGTTATTTTTTCAAGTTTATTTTTATTTATTCAAGTAACGAATTTAAATGATGTGAATTTCCGATTTAATTGCGAGGAAACTAACTTGTAAACATAGTAATAATTGTAATACTAACATCTATTAAAAATACCGACTTTATCCAAAATTAGAAGTTCGTCACTAGTTAACATTCTATCTTTGAATACAACATAGAAACGTGAATAGACAGATGGGTAGGATCATAAAAAATATCAAATATTTTAATAGACACACTCCGAAGCCATCCGAACGAAAATAGAAATCCTAATAAAAAAATTCATATGAAGCGTTATGAGTACCACAGATGACATAAATTTCCTTTCTTATATATGAACCGTTTAAGTGATTTGTCTGGGAGATATCCTAATGTTTTGTATTTTTCCCAAAGTAAACATAGCAAAAAAGTCATAAAAGCACTTTTAATAACAAAAAAGAAGACCCTTTTTTCGACGATGATAACTACCCACACTCGCCCAAGGCATATTATTAAATGCAACCTTTTTTCCAATTGAAAAATAAAACATTTTGTGTTAAAAGATATTTACCTGCTGGAAGAGGACCTATACGGATTATAATTGAAAAGGTTATTTAGCTTAGGTCAAAGTTTGATGTTTTTTGTGGGCGCCAAAGGGCTCTTGAGATGTAAAAGGGCAGTAATATCGGTTATCTCCAAAACCCCAAACAAGTATCTTGTTATACTACATGTGTGCTTTGTACAAATGGTCCAAATCGTATAATATGCAGAGGCGTAGTGGTTCTTATTGTGTAAAAAGGCAGGGTCGCCTACAAATACTTTTAAAGCTTGGGGCTAATTTAGTTTAATTTTACGTAATTTGCAAGACAGGGATTATCTTGAGAACGTAGAAATTGATAAAAGGTAGCTTTAATATTTAGTCATTAGACTGACGTAAATAATTCTCGTTCATGTCATCATTGGCGGACCGAGTCTTTAGGCCCCCCCGCAAGACTTTTCTTGGGGGCCCCCTGCATAATTTCTCAAAAAAAAAATTGTATTTATTGACAAAAACCAAAACAATAAAATAAAAAAAGGTCTAGTGAAAAAAAAAAGAAATAAAAAAATAAAAAAAAGGAACGAACGATATACATTTTGAGATTAATAGATAGAGGTAAACTAATAAACACAAAACAAAAATTAACTAAACATTAGAAAATCATAATTATTCTCTGGTTCAAGCAAAACTAAAAAATAATAAAAAACAAAGAGTACAGGGTATTCAAATTTTGATGGTTTTGCGGGGTATCTCCCTTATTACTGAAGATAGAGAGATGCGGTTTTGGCAACACTATGATACTTTTTTGTGAAACTAAAGAAGCAACAAACAAATTTTTCCTAGCCCTCTTCGTTTTTGAGATACAGGGTGAACTTTAAAATTTTGCGTTTTTAGGTACCCCTCGTATCTCGATGACCTAGCAACTTACCGAAAAGGTGAAAACTAATTTCGATGGAGTTTTTTACGTAGAATCCAGTGGCGTAGTCAGTTTTTGGTTAGCTACTATCACTTTCGAAGTATAGACTAAAGTTGGGTTTTTTTTAAATTGGATACCCTGTATATTTTTTAATATTTGGTTTCCGCTCCTTTTTAGCGTCTCCAAAGATATAATACTTGATATTTATTTCAATCCGGTATCGACAATTAAGTAAATTTAAAGAAATTTGAATCTGTTTTTCTAGTAGGCCATGAAAATTGTGTGTTAATTTTCTAAATCTGAATTATCTGTACCAAAGTTTGTCATAATATCATTATTAAAAAATAAATCAATAAACAAAGATACATACCTACTATTTAGTATTTACCCTGGACAACACAACTAACACAAATACTTAGGAAATCTAATTAAAAAATGTATACCTATTATACATTAAAAATGTTTTATTTACAAGAAATGATGTTGGATTTAATACTTTCTCATGTTGACAATTGTGTTATTTGAAAATACTTACTTACAACTATTTAATTTATCCCTTAGAAATACCCAAGATCTGTTTTAAATAAAATAAGGCGGCCATGACCTGATTAAACAAAAGAATATATAGATTCTGTTGAGCCATTGTAGAAAGTAATTGACATTTGTCATTGTTAAATTATTTTAATCAAATATTGCCTTTGTCCATTTATTAAATATCAAATGGCTGCGAATTTCGAAAACTTGGAGAATTATGACATGCTTGTTTGTTTTATACAGTGCCAGGAAAATCCGGATGAAGCGTCAGAGATGTATCTAATCCGGTAAGTGACAGGAGGAATACTAAGTAAACAACATAACTTTGCTTCTTAAACCAGGGCTTTTCGGAACTAGTGATAGCCGATGTAGAAGGACTCTCAGTATTTTTGACAAACAAGTATAGATAATAATAAAACTTTAGTTTTGTGACTTTTTTTCAGAATGATAATATTAATATTTCAAATTATGTCCATCGTTCCTAATAGGTTACAATTGTGTCCAAAATTTGCTTGTAATAAAAAAGCATATTATTGCAGCAAGTCTGTAACATGAAAGATATAATATCACTAAACTTTCAGCCGGTGGCCGAGAGCTTAAAGCTTTAGGTTTACACCGGAGTTGGTGTCGCAGGTCCTGGGTTCGAATCCTAGGTGGGTGCACGACTTTTCAAAGTCTGCAGCTAATACTAGTGGTTAAAAATCCAACAGGGAACATGTGTAAATGTTGTGGTAATATTTTGATGTGAATCCAAGATATCAAAAGAAAATAGCGGCCTAATAAAACATTTAAAAAAATCAGCATGACAATATTTGTTAAATTAATTTCAATTTTTGTACATTTTGTGATGAGGATATAAATTGATTAAATTGTGGTACGAATTTAAGATGGCGAAACAAAATGGCCACCAAATAAAGTTTTTAAAAAATCAACGAAAACAAGTCTTATTCAATTGATTTTAAATTTTGCAGAAAAATTAAATGTGAAAATGGGATAAACTGGTACGAATTCAACATGAAGTACAAAATGGCGGTATGTGTCAATGTAAAACCTACTTAGTGAATTTATTTTAAATTATGCCCAAAAGACAAGTGTGGCATAAATAGCTCTAAATACTAGTGAGTTAATAACCGATTTATTTTGTGCTGGATGGTGATCAATATCAACTAGACTTAAGAAACATGATCGATGTATTAAAAAAATTCAATCTGCTGTTGCTGAACACTACACGGAAACAAAAATATTGCAAACATAACAAAAAAAATATTACCTTTAACTATAATTTTTAGTTCTATACAGGACAACTAAATATTTTTAAACAACGTGTAAAAAATATAGTAAAGTTAAGTCAAAATGCTGCGTTTAAAAATTAACAAAACACATGTTAAATATGAAATACATATTACTATTTTTCCTAAATAATATTATGTAGCTTATTTAAATTTATTGTTTAGTCCTTTTATACTGTTTTGTAATTGTTTACTAATAAACTATTAACGGTTAAAACCATTTTTAGAAACCCTTACTATTAATTTAGGTTTGCCTCAAAATTAAATATAGATACCCCTACTATCGTTTATTTTAAAATTTGTAATAAACTATTGTATTAGAAAAAATATATATTGTGCCGTTAAAAATACAGATATTGTGTTTCTAATATACTTCTTTGCATATTTAGTCACTAGATAACTGTAAATACTTATATTTTTGTTGTAAATTTTACTAAACTAAATATTAAATTTTAAAAATATTACGCTGTAATCGAAACTATTCTGGTTATAAACTGTAATAATAATTATTGAAAAATGTAGGAAAGAGCTGGCAGTCAATCAGATGCTGTTAGAAAGTGAAATAGAAGAACAATTTATATAAGACAATCTTCATATCAAAACAGAAAATATATTTTTCGTACACATGAAAACAATGAATTATTCCTTTTCTCGGTTATGATTACATCGCAACACACGCATCACCAAACAGCCTGGCAGATGCAACGTGCTCTTCGAATGGACAAACGTCCTATCCCTCCACTCCAAGGTGTAAATGGCCCAATCTACACCGACGAGGACAAAGCTGAAGCCTTAGCGGATGCCATAGTCCAACAAGGTCAGCTAAACCAACACCCAGAGGAACACGAAGAGCTCACCGAAGAGGTCCACGACTCAGATAGAGACCTGGATGCTTGGATTTTACCTCAACAAAATCCACATCCTGTCTCACCCGGGGAAGTTCGAGACATTATTAGGAAACTGAAGGTCAAGAAAGCCCCTGGAGCCGACGGCATCACCAACAAGATGCTGAAATACTTCCCCAAGAAAGGATACAGTGCGATGGCCAACATCATAAACTCCATCATAAGAACATGCCACTTCCCCAGTACATGAAAAAAGGCAGAAGTCATCGTCATTGAAAAACCAGGAAAAGACAGGACATTACCACACAACTACAGGCCCATCAGTCTACTCCCTGCTTTAAGCAAAGTAGCTGAAAGAGCCATAGCCAGAAGACTAAAAGATGAGTCCCAAGAACTAGATGCCATCCCAGATGAACAATTCAAGCAGCAGGTACTCAGAACCACAGAGTATATCAACAAAGGATTCAACAACAGAGAGGCCACAGGAGCAATTTTTCTGGACATCGAAAGAGCCTTCGACAGAATGTGGCACCAAGGCCTGATCCACAGAATGTCGGTGGCTGGATACGAGAGAAGAAACATAAAGCTTATCAGGAACTGCCTAAATGACAGATCATTTACAGTCAAGGTGAATGACTCTCATTCAGCTCCAAGAGGACTAGTAGCTGGAGTACCACAAGGGTCTGTGCTGGGACCCATTTTATAGTCCATCTTCTCTCACGATGTCCCAATCGGAGAAGAGGGCTTAATGGCACTTTACGCTGATGACACGGCCATCCTACACCAAAGCAGAAGCACCCGGATAATGGGTAGACGACTGCAAGAGGACATTGATAACCTTCATGACTGGTGTGACAAATGGAAGGTTAAGATCAACCCCCAGAAGTCCCAAGCAATCCTATTCTAACGTAGGAGACTGGCTCCAAGAGCTAGAATCCGAGTTGGAGATGTCGAGATCCCTTGGTCAAACGAGGCCAAGTACCTAGGGATGACCATGGATAAAAGCTTGACATGGAATAACCATATCAACGCAGCGAGGACAAAACCCAGACGAGTAATGGGTAAACTTTATCCACTGCTCTGTCAGAAAAGTGAAATGGGACTGAGGACCAAGCTGCTACTGATTCAAACAGTAGCTAGGAGCCAACTCATATATGGCTCCACATCCTTCGGATACGCTTCTAAATCCCACCTTATGAAGCTAAAGAGGACAGAAAACAAACTCATTAGGATGGCAGCTGACGCCCCATGGTTTATCAGGAATGAGGACCTGCAGCGTGATCTTCAATGGACACCTATCGAAGACTTCATGCTGCAAAAGGCTACCCGAGCCTTCAGGGCAGCAGAAAATCACCCCAACGAAAACCTACGAGACCTGGTAGACTATGATCCGCTAGCTCCGAGACGCAGCAACTGGACAAGGTACAGGAGACCTAGATACGAGCTCCTGCACTAATATACTCTCGGATGGAAGTGGGAAAATCGAAATTTCTGAGTCTCCGTGCTTCTCAGGAACTAAATCTTGCCCACCGAAACCCTAAGAGTACCAACAAGTGGCCATCAAACTCCAAGAAGAGGATTCCCAGGTACCTCAGCTGGCTCCGGCGTGAGCTGCAGTTGAACCTGAGGTAAAAGAACACCCCGCCTCAGCCTCAACACTACCGGATCACGGAACAGCAGTGTCGCTGAGGGCACAGAAGAGTACCAAAAAACTCGAAGACCACCAGGCACACTGACGGAGGGACACTGGCAACGGCAGACTGGGCCACGGGACAGTAAGACGTAGGCAGCGGCAAACCGGACAGAAGAAAGGAGGACAGCAGAGAAATATCCCCCCTGGTAAGACGACACTTTCCCTATTAATTTTTTTTTTATTTCAGATAACTACAAGTACCGAGAGGTGCAAAAACATCCTGCCAAGTGAGGACCTCCCCCCCCCTACGACAGCGAGGACCATGTCCTTCATAGGAGTTTCTCCCGAAAGGACGGCATCAGTCGGCAAAAGTCGAAGGCGAAACGTCGGATAGTAATTCCAATTTTGACACGATCTAATCCCAAGAACCATGATTTTTTAATTGACCAAAGCCGTGAAGGCTTCCATTTTATAATATTTTATTATATTTTTAAATATATGGACATCCTGTATATCGACTACTGTTGTTTATGTACCGCTATATATTCTGTAAGATATCCTATCAGTATCTATATCTAATTTCCTTGCTTCGGACGTATAAATATCGGAATCTGATCTAAGAACCTCTGTTACACTGTGTTGACAATCTAGTAAAGTTATAATGGTATTGATTGAATAAATGAATACGAAATAACTTCATATATATGCGTGGTAGAAAATTAATGGATTCTCATACTAGTTTTAATGGCAGGGTATTGTCAGCACCAAGCGTATATCTATGCAAAGTCACAACTTTATTGCGAACATCGGGAGAGTAACTTGGAAAATTTAATTTAAACCTATTGTACTGATCCACGTACTGGAGATAAATATGTAATTTCATTTAATAAACTCAAATATAGTTCAGGCTTCTGGAAAATCACTCTGACTGATAACAGGAATTTCTTGTTCTCTAAAGGTAATTAAACAAACTGAAATATTCAAATTTGTCTTAGAACTTTGCGTCTAACAGATTTTGTTAAGTCTTCTTTCGTATAAGTAATTAGTGGATTATATACCGTATAGGCGCTATGAATTTTATTACTAGTACATTTTTTATAAAACATTTTGTGAGAAAATAAAATCGACTTCAAAAAAAAAGCACCAAAAATTCAAAATAATTTTCGGCGTCAAGACTGATCAGTCTTAAGTTGGTTTTTGAAAATGTCAAACGGAAATAAATTAGTGGAAATTGCTAAACAAATATAGTTTGTTTATTTATTATACTATTAAAATTACTATAGTCAAAAGCAGTGTTATCGTGCAGGTCATACGATTTATCAACGACCAACTTTTTCAGTTTGTTTTTCTATTATTACGTGTAATCATATCCTCCGCATAAAATCCGGAAGATGAATTAGATAGACCTATGATAGTTTCGTATGAAAAAAGAGGATAAACATATAAATACCAGCAGTTGCAAAAATCTTTGAGCGATGTCACTTCAAAGGCACATTGACAAGTCAGTGACAAAATGAGTAACAGAAAACAATTTTCGGGTTTTTTGCATCTACAAGCGAAAAAAATGCTATCAAATCTAATAAAATATTACGAAAATGGAAATTCACCGGCCAATATCCAGGAGACAGTAGCAAAAGCTCTGGGAATCAGTATAAGGACTGTGCAGAAAATTGTGCACGAAAAAAAGCATAATATACTACCGAAGAAGATTAACAAATGTACACGAAAAAAGCCAAAGGCAGAAGACTTAAGTGACAACGTAAAAATGGATGTTCGTAATGCAACTTACGATTTATACACATCAAAAACTAATATAACCCTTCAAGTTTTAAAAGAAGCTTTAAAAAATCGGAGCATATTGGGAATTGGACTAAAATCGTTGCCAAAATTAATAAAAATGTTGGGTTTTCGATATAAAAAGGACTGTAATCGAATATTTTTATGCGAGTTGTCACATATAGCAATTTAATTCAAAATTTAGAAAAGTGGTATTTTTAGACGAGACTTGGATATTTTCTAATGGAAGTGGTTCGAAATCTTGGCAGGACGAGTCTGTAAAAAGTGTCAAGAGAAAAAAGGGATGTGGGACGGAAAAACGGATCATCATTTTGCATGGAGGTTCTTCGACATGATTTCTCCCAGGTGCAAGTTTACTGTTTTCTTCAACATGCAAAAGTATGGACTACCATGATAATATGAACTGTGAACTGTTTGAAAAGTGGTTAAAAGAACAACTGATTCCAAATTTAGATGCTCAATCTTTAATCATTCTGGACAATGGACCACGCATCTTATCATTCAAGAATCTTAAATAAATAACCTACTTCATCCTGGAAGAAAAGTGATATTTATGACTGGCTAATAAAACAAAAACAAAATCCTTTACCCAATATGCTGAAACTAGAACTCCTTTTAATGGCAAAATCTATTAAAAAACAATATATGCCGTAGATGAAATATTACGGGAAAATGGACGTGAGGTTTTACGGCTGCCGCCATACCATTGCCAGTTTAACGCAATAGAATTAATATGGGCTGGGGCAAAATCATATTACGAAAAACACGTGAACGATGGTCTTACATCAGATGAAGTGCGAATTGTTTGGCAAGATTCATTAAATTATATTACGCCGGAGTACTGGAAGAAATCTGTGGAACATACGGAGAAATTAATATGGGCTTGGTGGAATCGAGAACGAGTTCTAGATGTCGAAATAGCACCAACGATCATTGCTCCATTTGAGGACGACTCAGAAGATGAAGACTTTTTAAGTGATGATGATATTTTTTAGTCAATAATATTAAAAAGTTTCTGAAGGATTATATTAGTCTTTGACATGTATAAATCATAAATTGCATTATGAATATCCATTTTTGCATTGTAACTTAAGTCTTTTGCATTTGGATTTTTTCGTGTACATTTCTTAATCTTCTTCGGAAGTAAATTATTTTTTTTTTCATACACAAGTTTCTGTACATTCCTTATTCCGATTCTTAGAGCTTTTGCCACTGGCTCCTGGATGTTAGCCAGTGAATTTTAATTTAAAAATTTTTTTATTAGATTTGACACCATTTTTTTGCTTACTTTTTTAGTTCATTTGTAATTTTGTAGGTAATAAATAAATAATTATAGAATACTTGTTCCAATTTTAAAGCTTGTTTAAAATAAGTATATTTTTTTATTAATTATAAGACAAAATTTGATATATAAAAATCGGTAAAATCGCTTTACCGGAAACTAGAGGCTAACGAAAAATAGCGGCTATATATATATATATATATATATACAGTGTGTCTACTTAAGTTCTATATATATGGGAAACTTTTTTATTAGTAGTTTTACGGAAAAAAGTTACTCTTTATAAAAAGTTCTGCTTTCTGCCAAAATAATATTAAAATATTCAAACTTGAGATTGTATATACAGGGTGGTCAAAAATTCCAAGAAATCGAAATTGACTCAAGAGAAAAGTACTTTTAATTTTTATTTTATAGCAAAATGTAATACAAAATCTGACTTAGAATAAAAACACATATCTAGCACTAGATTCGTTGCTTCCTATCTGAAATCACTTCTTAAGGAATGTAAAACTTTGGCTTCTTACTGGCAAGTCCAGTTTCTTATTTTTGTTCCTACCTACATACTAGCAAAATTTCCTTATTTATGGATTGTTGATAATGGCATTGTCACTGCCATTGTCAACCACAATATTGTATTACTTTATTGAAACATCAGTTTGAATATCATAGTAAAAAGAAATGCCGCTTAAATTAAGCAAAGATAAAATTGACATAATTTTAATTGTCGGAGAAAATTATAAAACATTTCGAGAAGCTGGAGACATTTTTAACAACAGACACCCCGACAAAATTATACATTTCACAACAGTGGGGAATATTCTAACTAAATTCAAGACTTTTGGAAATGTAGAAAATAACTTAACTTATAATTAATAACACTAATTTTAATTCTAATAAACATTACATGTAAATAACTTAATTAACAATAAAAACTAACTGTTCCGTCACTGCACATTTGCCTCAACATATCCACCATCTCTTTCCATGCAGATAACCGTTCTTACAGAAAATTCTCTTAAAACGTTTCTAATCATGGCAGGCGTTATGGCCTGTATCTTTTCCCTAATTACACTTTCTCTTTTAAGTAGCCCCAAAAGAAATAATCAACAGGGTTCAAGTCCGGAGATCTAGCTGGTCAGAAAATATCAGAATAGCTGTCGATTACTCGTCCATTAGAGATAAAATTTAAGTATTGGCTTACATCCCTTGCTCTGTGGCATGGCGCGCCATCCTGCTGGTACCATATTTGGAACCTCTCACTTATGGGTAGTTCATGAATAAAATCGTACAAGTAAGTATTTAGAAAATCCAAGTAGCGTTGACTATTTAAATTATGTCGAAAAAAAAACTGGTCCAATTACTCTATCTTTATAAATTCCGCACCACACATTTGTTTTGAATGAATACTGATCACGAGTTTGTATAACAAAATTAGGATTAACGTCACTCCACCAACGACAGTTTTGCGAACTTACAGTCCCATTGGAAGTAAACGTTGCTTTATCGATAAAAATAATGCGTTTTGCCATAAAAGGATCATCTTCTAGCTCCCCTTGTATCAGACAGCAAATCTCGAACCGTCGCTCAAAGTCTCCTGGTCTCAAGGTATGTATAAATTTTGGTTTGTAAGGAAAACTGTTTTCTTTCAATATTTTTGAAACTGTATCTTTACTTACATTATTTGCCAATGTTGCTGAACTTTTGCGTAGGGACTTTTTAGGGTCTTCTATCACAGAGAGCATTACTTGATTTGTAGTTTCGTCATTCGCAACCCTTGAACTCCGTTTCTTGTTAAAGTTTTACATTCCTTAAGAAGTGATTTCAGATAGGAAGCAACGAATCTAGTGCTAGATATGTTTTTTTTATTCTAAGTATAAAATAAAAATTAAAGGTTCTTTTCTCTTGGGTCAATTTCGATTTTTTGGAATTTTTGACCACCCTGTATATGCAATTTCAAGTTTGAATATTTTTACATTATTTTGGCAGAAAGCAAAACTTTTTATAAAGAGTAACTTTTTTTCCGTAAAACTACTAATAAAAAAGTTTCCCATATGTAGAGAACTTAAGTAGACACACTGTATATATATATATATATATATATATATATATATATATATATATATATATATATATATATATATATATATATATATATATATATATATATATATATATATATATATATATATATATATATAATATATATATTTATATATATATATATATATATATATATATATATACAGGGTGGCCCATCGAAAACGTACCGCAAGGCATAACGGCCAGGGTAATTTTTTTTTCAAAAAATCCAAAAACACATCAATTTTGTTTGTGAGGGGGACAACTTTTGCCCTTAAAATGATCGCAAAATTTTCAACCCTCTAAGCGGGGGTGTCATCCCCCAAACTTTTTCAAATGGGAAGAGGGGTCAAGTGGTACCGCAATGAAAAGGGCTTTCTATTATCTATACATTCCCGCTTTGGTTTTGAAAATCGGTCAAGTCATTTAGAAAATATGAAGGATTGAAATTTGAAAAATACATTTTTCAAAAAACGCATAAATTGAATTAAATAAAAAAAACTTGCCGTATTAATGAAGCAAATGCTTAAAATGTTGCCCGTCGACCTCCATACAGTAATACAAATTAGCTTCAAATCGTTCTCGAACATTCTGAAGAACTTGAGGGGTCACTTCGCGACAAACGTCAATAATTCGTGTTCGCAGATCTTCTAATGAGGCAAGTGGAGTGCTATACACTTTACTTTTTATGTGTCCCCATAGAAAAAAGTCTAAAGGAGTCAAGTCGGGTGACCGGGGAGGCCACTCAATGACACCCCTTCGTCCTATCCACCGCCCGGGAAAGTTAGTGTTTAAATAATTACGCACATTTTGAGAGTAATGTGGAGGTGCACCGTCTTGTTGAAATATCAGTTCCGCTTCAACGTATCCAGGATTATTTTCGATGATGTCAGTTAGGGCTGGGTCGATGGTATTTTCCAGTAAATCTAAGTACATATCACCTGTTAGAGTTCCAGGAAGAAAAAAAGGACCCACAATAGAATTTCCAAAAATACCAGCCCACACGTTCAATTTCTGAGGATGTTGTGTGTGCACCTCGTGAAATACCCTGGGGTTGTTCTCAGCCCAGTACCGACAGTTATGCCGATTAACTACACCGTTCAAAAAGAAAGTGCACTCACCCGAAAAACACACATTGAATAGAAAATTATTATTATTGGCCACTCGTTCACTAATAGTTTCACAAAATTGCAAGCGGCGATCAAAATCGTCTTCGTTGAGTTCTTGTACCAACTGAATTTTATACGGGTGGAAATGGTGTTTTTTCAATATTCTTTGGACACTTGTACGATTCACGCCGGTCTCATTGGCTAATTTTCTTGTACTCAGCGTACTATCCATGGCAACTTGGCCCAATACAAATACCTCCATAGCTTCATTTACTACAGGATTTTCCATCTGCCTCTTTTTATTTATAAGGGATCCAGCTTCGCGAAATTTTGCTACTAACTCGCGAACAA
This sequence comes from Kuschelorhynchus macadamiae, assembly GCA_030620095.1. Taxonomy (NCBI): domain Eukaryota; kingdom Metazoa; phylum Arthropoda; class Insecta; order Coleoptera; family Curculionidae; genus Kuschelorhynchus; species Kuschelorhynchus macadamiae. The sequence continues at coordinate 2,029,375 of JAUTXW010001077.1, forward strand.
TTTTGCCGGAAAGGTGTTTTTCAGGATGTCGTTCATTAAATATCTGCGCAACCCGATTGCCACATTCATTATTTTTAAAATAAAGTTCGATTATTTCCACTTTTTCTGCAAGTGAGTACACCATAATTATTGATAAAAAATTTAATGATATTGAGAAATTTAAACGCACAAGTTACAGAACAGCTATCTAGCAACTACCGCACCTGATCGTTGTGGCATGTCAAATCACTAAAATCAGCAGTAAACATCTAAAATAACAGGACAAAAATAGCGAATTGGTCGAAGGAATTTATCCTTATCATTTACTCTGATAATTTGTAAATAAACATTTTAAATTTCAATCCTTCATATTTTCTAAATGACTTGACCGATTTTCAAAACCAAAGCGGGAATGTATAGAGAATAGAAAGCCCTTTTCATTGCGGTACCACTTGACCCCTCTTCCCATTTGAAAAAGTTTGGGGGATGACACCCCCGCTTAGAGGGTTGAAAATTTTGCGATCATTTTAAGGGCAAAAATTGTCCCCCTCACAAACAAAATTGACGTGTTTTTGGATTTTTTGAAAAAAAAATTACCCTGGCCGTTATGCCTTGCGGTACGTTTTCGATGGGCCACCCTGTATATATATATATATATATATATATATATATATATATATATATATATATATATATATATATATATATATATATATATATATAGCCTGTATTTTTCGCGTGCATGGCCCTTAATTTTAGACTCAAATTTGAAGAAATCGGATAAGTAGTTTTTTAGCTATGCCGCGAACAGACAGACTGGCGGACAGACATACCTACAGACAGACGAAATTGAGAAAACAGGTTTTCCGGCATCTAGGGACCTTTAAACGTAAAGATCTGAAATAATCTGACGAGGGAAGTAATAACTAATTATCTTGTGTTTTTAACAAAAGTGTATAATATTTTTGCAAAATAATTTTTTTTGTTATCATAATACAAAAAAAACAAGTTTTTTTGCACAGGGGTGGCCCGCATTTAAATAAATGACACTGTATAAGTGGTTAGATTTTTGGGTCAAGCGGAGCTCATAATTTTTGGTGATTGATAAAAAAATCTCACTTTCATTGACTGTATAAACAGAACATATCCTGATTGTTCCGCTGATTCGAACCGCCTTCCGACTTTATTAAGGCGCTTGCAATTTTGTGTATTTTTGTTTTTGCCTACCAAAAAATTTTAACCAAATACATATTTAGCGAATTTTCTTATTTAGTCCCTCGCCATTTAATATATAAAATAATATTAAGTGGCTATCTTAATAATATTGCGTAATATAATAAAAAAAACTATTTTCTTTCTCCCTGTATATTTGTAAATAGCCAATCGAGATTTAATAGCTCGATAAAAGAATCACACAACATTTTGGTATTCACTGTGTTTTCTGATTTGGTTCATCATGTTGGTGACCTTTGGACCCGCACGATAAGACCGCATTCGACTATATATCCTATTTTTGCAATATATTTCTATCTATTTAGCTAAATCAAGGTCATCCAAAATGATCCAAGTTATTGTTTTTATCTTAAAGTAAACCACACTATGTTCTTCTCGAGAATCTTGCAAAATTAACTGCTACTCTCGACTATTCAGCTAGAATCATTATTATAAATTGGCTTTGAAAAGACAATTTGTTTACTTTTGACCTATAGATATCGCGTCTAGTATTGTCGATGGTTTTGGTGTTAGTTCTGTTGTATTCTTAAGTAATTTTTCAAGATGCAAGTTAAACGAAGAATATTGTGCAATATTCTAATATAGAACAACGGCATTGAGAGGTTTGTTTTTAATTACGTACAAGAAAGATACAGATTTTCCGATAATAGTGAAGAACTTGCGCTGTTAAAAGCAAATAAGGACAGAAAACCTATTCCGATCCCTCAAAACGAAGATTCGAAGTGTCGGCTTTAAGTAACCGTACCAACCCTGTACCTATAGCAAAATTATTTTCATTTACTGAACAAAACTTTATTCTCCACTGTTTATATATAAAAGATGTTAACAATATAACCAAGGAATAACTACTAACTTGTTAGTGGAATTGTTTATCAATAAAAGCTTTTTTTCAAAACATTTTTTTGTTACATTTATTTTATTATATTCTTAATCGATTATGGCATAACAACAACCTTCTAAGTTCATTTATGTAATATACGGGCGACAATCCGGGCCCTGAGCGTCATGGACAATGTTTACAAGTTACGCGGCTTGTAGTCAACTGTCCTAATATTATATCAATATAGGCAATGAATGTCGATTTTTAATTCGCCGTTCTGTCTATCGATAACAGGTTATGCTTCATGAGAAATGACGGTCTAGATCTTACCACAAAGACAACATAATAATATACAAAGATTTTCTATTAATAAAAACATTCTACCCAATAATTTTTCGACCGCTAAATTTACCTGAGTATTGAATTTAGAAGTCGGATCTTTTAAAATAATTTGTACAGGGTGTTCCAGCGAGGACTGAACAGGGACCTATTTTCGACCTTCCTTGTATTTTGGAAAAATTCAAAATAACCAATCGATGTATTTTTTCATGTAGAATCCAAAAACATCATCGAAAAAATATTTGAACCAGAAACAAAAGAGTTACGCTATGCATCAGGTGTTTTTTAAATGGAATGTATCGTTTTTTATACGATTTTTGGAAAGAGTGATTTTTTTTATGTCCGTTCTGATTAAAAGATTTGATTTTGCGATAGCTGTTTATATTACATTTTAATGTTTTACAAACTAAAATTTTAGCTTCACCTGTTTAAAATATACGATAGGTTGGTATAGGTGATCAAGGTAAAATGACGTTTGAATGCTTTGTCAATAAAAATTGACATTATTTTAATTATTGTCGAAGTCTTCACCTAAAAAATATATATTTGACTCTGATCGAAATGAAATACTCTTTGGACGAGAGACTACAGATTGTTATGCTATTTTACAAGTGCCAAGAAAATGCAAGAGAAGCAAGAAGAAGATTTATTGCAAATTTTCATAGAAATATATCCATCAATACAATTCTAAGGATAAAAAACCTATTTGAGGAAAATAAAACTTTACATGATAGAAAAAGAAATTCAATAAAAAATAATTATTAAATAATAAAATAAAACTACTAATAACATAAGTTTTCAATGTGACCGCCGTTTTTCTCGAAACAACATCGATAACCCCTTTGTAGCCTTTCTAAACTTGCTGTTACAATATGATTTTAATGGTTAAGGCGGTTTATTTCATCGACGATTTTTCCCATGATCTCTTGAATATTTTCGTTTCGTTGTCTGTATACGACGTTCTTCAAATGGCCCCAAAGAAATGTATCCAAAACTGAGAGGTCGGGGCTATTGGGCGGCCAAGCATAAGTTCCATTTCGCCCTATCCATTCGTTATGGCGCCGATTTAAAAATTGAACCACATCATGCACGGCATGAGGAGGCGCCCCATCATGTTGCCAAATTAAATTCTGATATTCTGCCAATGGTAAGTCTTCCAAAAAATTTTCAATTTCGTTTTCTAAAAACTCATAATATCTGTGCCCCTTTAAAGTCCCGTTAAAAAATATTGGTCCCAAAATTTTATTGTTTTTTATCCCACACCAAACATAAATAGAATTCCTCCCTTGAAATTTAATAGTCTGGAACTTTTTTGGATTTTCAACGGCCCAGTGGTGACTATTATGTCTGTTGAATACTCCCGATGTTGTGAAAGTAGCTTCGTCGGTCCACACAATATTTTTGAATAAATCAGGGCCTTCGTTTTCTTGCCGAATTACCATTTGAGAAACAAATTGGAAGCGAAGTTCTTTTTGTGCCGGTGTTAGGTGCTGAAGTGGAAGGATACGAAAAGGCCTAAATTTATGAATTTTCAGAGTCCTGTGAACAGTCCCTCGGGTAACTCTTCTGCGCCTTACACCGCCACCGTACCGAACTTCCCGAACTGCATCCGAAATAGATTTGGTTGGATTAACTTGAAAATAATTTATAATGGCCTGGTCTCGATTTCTTCTTCTTTGTATATTTCTTTTTCTATCATGTAAAGTTTTATTTTCCTCAAATAGGTTTTTTATCCTTAGAATTGTATTGATGGATATATTTCTATGAAAATTTTCAATAAATCTTCTTCTTGCTTCTCTTGCATTTTCTTGGCACTTGTAAAATAGCATAACAATCTGTAGTCTCTCGTCCAAAGAGTATTTCATTTCGATCAGAGTCAAATATATATTTTTTGGGTGAAGACTTCGACAATAATTAAAATAATGTCAATTTTTATTGACAAAGCATTCAAACGTCATTTTACCTTGGTCACCTATACCAACCTATCGTATATTTTAAACAGGTGAAGCTAAAATTTTAGTTTGTAAAACATTAAAATGTAATATAAACAGCTATCGCAAAATCAAATCTTTTAATCAGAACGGACGTAAAAAAAATCACTCTTTCCAAAAATCGTATAAAAAACGATACATTCCATTTAAAAAACACCTGATGCATAGCGTAACTCTTTTGTTTCTGGTTCAAATATTTTTTCGTTGATATTTTTGGATTCTACAAGAAAAAATACATCGATTGGCTATTTTGAATTTTTCCAAAATACAAGGAAGGTCGAAAATAGGTCCCTGTTCAGTTCTCGCTGGAACACACTGTACAAACAATTTATCAGTGAATGTTAAATTTTATTATGGATTAAATAACCCTAAAACTAAACGGCTTTAGACTAGTCCTACTATGATCAACGAATAATCCATACTTGCAGATGATTTCGTAGCTCTTTTTGATAATAAGATAATAATAGTAAAAATGTAAGCAAGAGTGCGGGAAGCAATATCTGCCGTGCGTAATAATATGAAAGCTTTTTATTGAAATATGATCTTATCTTTAGGAAAGTTGATTCATAATATGTAAAATATTTTTAAATTTAAGAAGACGAATATAGATTTATTGAATTGAAGATGAGAAAGATATGCAGTTCTTTCCCGGAGACGGTGTTATTGGCTTATTTTTCAGAACTGGCACAACAACCAAAGCCTTACCTTTCTGGAACAAAATGGGAAACGTTACAGGCCCAGGAAAGCTGCGATTTTTACGAGTACACAAATTTGCGATTATTTAAATAATGTCCCCCATGAAGTTTATTTAATGGCCAAGTTTGTTGTTGTATTTGGGATTGCAGGAGCTTATGGAATTTGTGAAATCAGCCAGATAACATTAGATGATATTGAAGATTCGGGAATTTTGTTAATTGTGAAATAAGCAAACAAAAATGATGTTAACAGGAAATTTGTGGTTACTGAAGGGTATATTAAATTTTACCAAATGTACATAGTCCTTCGTCCAACAGCAGCAAAGGATCGCCGCCTGTTTTATTATCAGTAAAAATCAGTTTTATAAGGTACCTGAAACAGTAGCTGATTTTCTTCAACTTGAAAATGCTAAATCATATTCAGGTCATTCATTTCGAAGATCGTCTGCTACACTTTTAGTTAAAACTGGAGGTGACTTAATGGCACTAAAGAAACATGGCGGTTGGATGTCATCAACGGTCGTTGAAGGGTGTGTTGATGAATCGGTAGCATACAGGACAGAAATAGCCAATAAAGCGTTTAGAACGTGTCATTCATGCAGTGCACATTTAATTATTGTACTTTTGATATAAAAGAAATGTAACTTGTGTATAATAAAATATTCTAATATTAAATATCTACCTTCACTTATCAAATCAAATCAAAAATATATTTATTTGTAATATCATCAAAACAATTATTTGATCGAATTAAGTAATCCCTGAGTAATCCAGGGTTTTTTCTAGTTTTCGAACTTGTTATATTTTTTGTTGTTTAACACGAATTTAAAGCGTTATTAAGAATGGTGATAAAGATGTTCGCTACAATTTCAACATCGTCAGATCTATATAAATCTTCAAAATTTGAAGACTGTAATAATTGGTTAAGCTTTACAAAATTGATGTATTCTTTCTTAGTATTGGTATCTAAATCGTACTTTGGAGTATTCAGCTGTATAATTAATGGATTGTGGTCTGTTATTTTTGAATTTAGACTTGCGGGGAGAATATCGTTTTGGTGAGAGTGTGATGTTTTGACAAAGCAATGGTCCAAACAACTTCGAGAGAGTCTTTCTATTCTAGTGTATTTATTTATAACCGATTTATATCCATGTTCATATAGAGTATTAAGATATTCGTTGATTACGGCCGAGTTATCAAGAATATTAATGTTGAAATCTCCTATTAGAATGTCGGTTTGAAGAGTAACAGTGCATAAGTAGTTATCAAGACTAGAAACAAAATCATTGTCTTGAACATTTTGACACTTATATACAGCAGTTATTCCTATAGTTGAATTAGATTTTGTTTTAAGCCCAAGACGAATGCATCTTAGACCAGCGATTTCAATTATCTCGTTTTTACATGGATATGGAGATTCCTTTATATTTACTTATATATGATTGATAATATATTATGATTATATTTACTTATGTGTGTATATGTTCGGGCAAAAACTTCTCATTTTTCCCCGGGTAAAAAGTAATTTCATAAAAAGTCAAAATACAAAACAAGTGGGTCTTTAGAGAAACTGAATGTGTACGGGAAAATATTGAATCGCGCAAAGAAAAATAATTAGAGTCTCTAGTCTCATCTAGCATACCTTCTGGCATTTTATATCATTCTGTTTTCTTGCTTCCTAAACTAGCTACATATTTCACTTTACAGAAAATACGCAATTTGGCTGCAAAAATTTTTTTTATTTAAAAAGCATCGTGTAAAATGCTGGATTATGCCTAAGCCTTTCTTTTTTCTCGGCTTTTATCGAAGTTTACCATCAACATTTAACAATAAAATTTTGTCACACTTGGATTGAAGTTATATGTAAACCGTAAAATGGTTTCTTATCTATTAAGTGAATAAGTAATTGATTCTTTATAGATTCCTTTAAGCATCAGTGCAAAAAAGTTTTAGTTTTTATAAGTTTGTTGTATTGGCAGTACTGGAAGCTATGACCCTGAACGATCTACTTTTTTAAAATTTGTTTTCTGTATTGTTTACTTAATAGCTATAATACAGTTATAATGGAGTCTGTAATAACATTTTACAGCCAAAAATAGCTTTATAGCACGTTATAGCTAAATTCCAGCTGCAGTGGCTGGTTCACAGTCAAAAAGCGTTCCTATTTAGATGTTACAAACGTTGTGACGGCCATGCCGCAACAACTATTTGCAAGGTTGTAAAAGCTGTAATGCTGCTATAAACGTTGTGACGTTGCTAGCAGACAACTTACAGCTCACTGTGTTAGTTGGAACCTTCCTCTATTCTTATTTTATTTTCATTTTTTTTTAAAGCATTCTTATACATTCAGGCAAAGTTAAAAAAAGCCTGAATCCGGATTATAGCTACTTTAAAAAAATAAGTATTCAACACTTTTTACATTTTTTATTTTTATTTGCATTTTTTATAGTACTTGCGATTATATACTGATTTTGTGATATGAAACTAAAAAATATTTTAGATATAAAATAATTTCAGGAATATTTTAAAAAGCTCAGAATCATTTCGTAATGTGGAGGAAATATATTTTTCTTTCAATCCAACTGTCTGCTAAATTAAAATCTGTTAGGTATCTCTTCAAAATATAAAATGGTCTAGTACAACTTTCTTTCATTCAGAGTTTATAAATTATATACTTTTTAGTTCCTATTATTATAAGCCCTGCCCGTTATTGTGTTTTTTTTGCATATCTGTTTAGAGGAAAATAACGTAACGGATTTCAGTATTTTTAATTGTATTTAAATTTATTACTTAAACCATTTTCTAATATATTACTTTATCAAGATATAGGCCCAGACCAGTTAGCTTGTTTCTTTAGCACTTTATTTCTTTCATATTGGGCACAGAATAACACGATTTAATTGGCGTTCGCCAGATTGTCAAGAATTCTTATTACTATACATTTACCATTGTCATTAAAAATTACTAACTTCTTCAGAAGTATGATAGTATCACTGTAGCCAATGAATCTTCTAAAATGTTTTTATTATTATGAAAAATGTTCTTCTGTTTGTGTTATTAGCAAGATTTCATTACAGTCCATCAGCAGTATTGCAGTTTCGGGGGCGTGCGGTGAAATTTTAAGAAAGGGAAGCAATTTTTAGAAACTTACATATTTCTAATGTAATTCGATTCTTCGATCATTTTTTTGCAAATTCGTTAATGACGTCATCATAAAAAATACGTTTAATTGTTGAAAAATTGCGTTCTACTGATGAACTTGTGGCAGGTATTTTCAATACTAATTTACACAATTTCGACACTTCGTTGTAGGCCAGTGGCGGCTCGTGAGTATATTGAAGGGTGAGGCTACATGAGGTTAATTTTGTTTAAATGTGAATAAATATCCACGTCACCCATGAGGTATTATTCTGCGACGCGTTGACCTTTTTTTTAAATGGAGGTCATCGCCAATAGCCCTACTAAACCATTAAAAACTAAAAAAATAAACTCTAAAAAAAGTAAATAAAAAGTAAACAAAACAAGTAAAATATGTACACCTCTCACTAAAATATAGCGGTGATTGCGATAATAAAAACATAATTTAGTTTATTAAAACTTAAAATAAATAGTTGTATGAAATAAGATAAAAAAACTACTTTTTGGACATTAAATCTATACGTCTGTCTTTTAAGGTTGCAAATTTATCTATAATTTGGTCGTAAAAGTTTTGGTCTTCACTAAGTTCTGACAGTAGTTCCTGCTCTATTGACATCATTGCTAAACCCGAAAGCCGTTCTTGTGTCATTGTGTTTCTTAGGTAGGTTAGGTTAGGTTGATCCGTTTAAGACATGAAAAATTTCGTTCGGCCGATACACTTGTTGCGGGAATAGTTAAAACTAAATTAAAAAGCTTATATGCTTCCGCAAAAATTGCTTTAAAATCTTTAAATAACAAAGCTAGACTTTTTTCGACATCTAAATTTGAAAATTGTTCATCCCTATACAATACAGAAAGCTCATTCTTTAATCTATCTCTGTCAAAAATGTTTGGATAATTTTTTAATAAATTATTTAATAAGTCGTCTGGAAAGCATTTAACATATTCCGAATATTTTGTGCAATCGACTAAAGCAAAGAAATTTAAATTATTTAAATTTTCAAACCGCGTCCCTAATTGAAGAATTATACAATCTATTATTTCGAAATATAATATTTTATATTTAGTAAAAATATCAAAGTCGCTAGAACATTGCCCTCGACGTGTGTTAGTTGGCAGAATAGTGGCTTTTTTAGCAATATTGAAAAGTTCTTTGAAATGGTCCTCGTTTCTAAATTCAATAATTCGTTGCTTGGCAAGGTTTATTTGCGAAATGCAGTAATTTATATCTAAATGCTTTAACTGTAATATTTGAAACAGTACATCAGTGCAACTAAAAATTTGTTTATAAATATGCGTTAAAAGGCAAAATTCGAAATCATTAAAATGCTTTAGAAATCCTTTTGCACCATTAATAGATTCTGTTCCAGAACTTAAGTCATTAATAATAGTTTCAAATACTATAATTAAATTGTCCCATTCATTAGCCACTAAGTTTAAAATTTTAGACCGTGTATACCATCGCGTTTCTACAGCTCGCGGAATTCTTTTACCTACTATCTGATTAAGCACAAAAGACCGTTTTGGTGATTGGTGGAAATAATTTGGTATTCCTAATAAAGTGGCAAAAAATATACGACTTTGGGTAATCAGTTTTGTTCCCTATTGTAAAACTAGATTTAATCTGTGGGCGCAACAATGAGTAAACATAGCTAAAGGAGCAATAGATCTAACTTTTGTTTGAAGCCCATTTATTTCACCTGCCATAACACTAGCCCCATCGTAACACTGCGCGACCAATTTATTTTTAAAGTCATAAGGCTCTAAGCTGTTTTGTATTAAATGAAAAAGGCTCTCTGCTGTTCTATTATCGCTAACGTCAAAAAATCCTAAAAATCTTTCTTTTAAAGATCCGTTGGTCATAACCTAACTGTTATCGAACACTGTGATTTTTCTGTTATATCAGTACTATCATCTGCAATTACGCCAAAAAAACAACAATCGGTGTCATTGATTTCTTTTTTTATATATTCTTGAATATTGTCATGTATGCAACCAATTAGTTAATTTTGTATAGTCTTAGATTGTCCCGTAAAAATATTACTAAATTTAGCACAATGTTCAGTAAGTTCGGCATTTCTTTTTATTAAGCATGCAAATATTTCCTTAAAATTGCCACGGTTAAAAGAATCTGTTGTTTCATTATGACCTCGAAATGCCAAGTCCTGTTTACTCAAAGTAATAGTAACATCAATTAAATAATTTAATAATAAACGGTTTTTTCGAACATTTTCATTATAAACAATTTTATTAAGACTTGCATTTTCTTGTAGTGCACCCGCAATAGTCGCCCTATTTTGCTCCAGTCTTGTAAGTGCTACCGAAAGAGGCATCTATATGATGTTTGTACATCTCCCACTTTGTCTGTTCGAAGATGCTTGTAGCTCGTAGCTTTGAGCTTTGGCTCTACATTTAACGTCATCATTTTCTCCCAAAATAGGTCAAAGTCATATCTTTTTTGGCTTAACATGGATTTAAAATCATCCACTTTTTTTAGGCAAAAAGCAATATTTTTTTTAGTTTGTAATATATTAAAAACATTGTCAGAGAATGGAAATATTTTCGAAAATATGTTCAACAAATAATTAAAATTAAAATCTCGTTTCAAACAGTCCAAAAACCCTCTCGAATTATTTATTGCTTCTGAGTCCCGCCTTTCATTATTTTCTATTATATTCTAAAATAGTTCAATCAGTGATTCACGATTTTCAGATACTGTTAACACAAGTCTTCCATTATAGTTCCACCTAGTGGGAGCTACTTTGGGCAATCGTTTGTGGACAGTGGAGTCCAAAGCTTGTGTACGTTTTGTTAACTTGGAAAAAAAAAATAAAGTAACGAAAAATACTTTACACCCTTTAATGTGATTGATGGACTGGGATAAAACTAAATTTAATTTATGAGCAAAACAATGGACAAACACAGCACTTGTGAAAATTTCTCGAACTTTAGCTTGCAGATCCCCTAATTGTCCTGCCATCACTGCAGCTCCATCGTAGCTTTGAGCAACTATTTTTTTCTCTCCATTTATTTCTTTAGTAACGTTATAAACTACGGTATATAATGCATCTGCTGTACGATTTTCGGACACATTCTTAAAACCTAAAAATCGCTCTTGAATACTTCCGTCTGTTTTAACGTAGCGTATTACTATATATAATTGGCTAAAATTAGTGATATCAGTTGTTTCGTCCAGAACAATAGCAATGAACAGCGCCTCGACAATCTCCTGCTTAATTCTTTTTAGAATAATGGTTGCAACAGCGGAAATTAAATCATTCTGGATTCGATTCGACGTTCCGCGAAAAACGCTAGACTGCTCTAAATGATTTTTTAAGCAATCATCATATTTAGCCATTAAACTAAGTAAATCTTGAAAATTTCTTCTATTTGAAGAAACCCTTGTTTCGTCACGACCTCTAAATCCCATTTTGTGCTATCCGAGAAAACAAACAACATCGATAAGTCTTCTTAATATTTGCCTATTTTTATCGACTAGTTCATTGTGTTGGCGGTGACTAATTGTAATAACTGTTTATTAAGGGCGTGTTCAATTCGGGTTTTGCCGAAGACGTTTTCTTTTATGACGGCCTGCAAATGCGCTTTGGACATAATGTGTCTTTTTACAGTTTTATGGAAATTGTTTAAATCGGAAAAACTAGTTTTATTCCAGAGACCTTTTTCATTTTCAAAAAGTAAACATGGTCAACAAAATAATTTACTTATATTTCCACACCCTGTTAACCATTTAAATTGTTCGTATTGTTTTTCCGGATAAAAATGTCTAATACAGTTTTTCATTTTTGTGGTTAAATTTTTAATAGGCGGTTTAGCCCTTCCTTTGGAAATTATTTGAAGCTCATCAGCGAAGTTTAATGTTGAAAATCCCTTTATTATTAAGACACACACCACACATTCACACACACTCTCTTTACCCAATTTTCCAACATTTTCAACGTTTTTACCGACAGCCGAAGTTGACGGTATTTGCATAACTACGTCGGTATTATTGTCTTCTATATCGCACCATGCAAGACGCGACGTACGTATCACACAACACACGGATAGCTGTTCAAACAAAGAATCTACTCCAACGATAGCTTCCGCCCCCACTTAAAGTACGCGACTAAAATGCAAAAAATGCAAACAGGCGGTGGAAACTTCAATAACCTCTGGCTCGATAAACAGGAAATCAAGCATACAGGACTTAACTGCGGAGAAGCTAGCGGCCCGCATAGGTTCTATTCGATTTTCTATTGTGGCTCGGTCGGAGTCAAGGCCGCATTTATTATGGGCTTGATAATTAAGATAATATTTTAGTATTTTTAATATAAACTAAATTAATGGTTTCCTATTTCAAAGATTACATTTTAGATGTTTTGTAATTTTTTTTGGGGAAGCACTGCTTCCCTTGCTTCCAAGGACTGCACGCCCCTGTGCAGTTTGAATGCCATAGGTCAATCATCAGTGTAACTTTTTGATAGAAACACATCATAAAATAATCTAATAGCGTTTTTCTTTCCTCTGTAATTACTATCCACGGATCGATACCCGTTTAATTATTGTTTTCTCATTCATATGAAGTAGGGTCAAAAACCAAATAAAATGCTATTTGATTATTATATTATTGGTTTCTGTTAAGAAGTTAAACAGATCTGCGGCTGTTAAACAACAATAGTGTTGAAAAACTGGATTAACTGTGCCGTAATCATTCTATTAGTAGCCAAATAAAAAATTCAGGTCCGTATTTAAATTAAAAAAGTTGATGATGGTCGCCCGAATCCGAAACGTCGAATTGAAAAACAAACCTCACCAATTTGCAGAAGAGATAAAGTGACAATAATGGAGTGAAACTTATTTTCATCTGTCATTTCAACTAAGCCTACAATTATAGAAAAACCATAAAAGTTTTTTTTTGGTTGAAAACCTATCCTAACCTAACCTACAGTTGATCTTAACTCAGCGAACCAAGCCTATACATTTTCAAGATACAGAAAAAAGTTTCAAACAGAAAAGTTCGTTTCCTCGAGTTATTTAACTTTAGATATTATAAAAAAACTTCGAAAACCTATCCTAACCTAACCTAAAGCTGACCTTAAATCAGTCGGCTTCGCCCAAACCATAATTTTTAAAAATAACAGAAAAAAGTTTAAGTTTTTCGAGCTATTTAACTTTAGTCATTACAAACTAAAAGTAAAACTAGTAAAACTAATAGTTCTCTAGATAATTGCAAAAAAAAAATTGAAAAGTTTGGTTTACCTTTCGCAAAAAACTTATCAAATAGAGATTTGAGCTTCGCAAATAAACGGTAAAGGTGATGAACCGAACGGTGAAGGTTAAATCTTTGAGATGGGATTTTTTGCTTATTTTTCCCGTAATCAGTAATCAGTGTCCAAAAGTACGTCCGATCCCGTTTTTTTTTCGAAAATCGAAACATTCAATGTGTGCTCCACTTCGTTAATAGAAAAGCGAAAAAAAATGACAAGTACCGTCTGGGGGTATTGACCACCTCCTGAACCCGAATCCGCGATCAGTTTTTTTCTATCTCGCTCCCTTGAGGACCTGTGAAACTGACAGCTGTCAAACTTTGACAGAAAAAAGTGTCATTTTTTTGCTTTCCCAGAAAATTCTACGTCTGACTGGTAACTTTGGTTTCGACTTTTCCAATATCCCTCTGCGCTCCTTTCATGGTTAAAGTCTTAGAGTAAGAATAAAAATAGAGTTAATTATTTACATATTTAGCCACTGCCAAGATTACCCCACAGTATAAGGTCGATCGTACGACGATGCCAAACCTAGCCAGGAACTCCGTTGTTTATACCAATTTATATTACGGTGAATATGTTTAAACATGAAGCAATACAATTTTCATACAAAAAATAGTGATGTTTTTCCAGTATTAGTTTCTAAGCAGTATAAAGTATAAATTTTATTGCAAAATAGTAAAATACGAGTTAAAATACCCAAAGCCTCAGATCAGATTACACCGGTAACAAGAGTTTTTGTTAGATATGGCAACCCCGAACGACAACTCCACGTATTAGACCATCCCACTATCATATTAGACCACCCCACTTTCATTGACAACGGATCCTTATAGTAAAAAAGTATAATAGGCTACAGTAATGATTGTTACAGGGTCACGTGACCGGCGTGGCTTAAAAACCAATAGCGGGTCGTGGAACTACAAAAAACTTTAACATTAAAGAAATTAATTTGCTGAAAAATATTTTAACCCAGAAATTAATTCAATTAAAATTGTCATTAAGTACCAAGTTTTTTTTAGCTTCACTACTGCATGTGTTTTAATGTATTATTGTGTAATTGTTAATACGGTTCAAATCTTCTAATGTTGCCTTATTTCAAGAAGCAGCGTTCTAAAGGTGCGGTGACATTAGAAGAACATTGATTTTTTATATATTTAATAAATAAGTTTTATTTGCTTTATCTTGGACATTGCGAAACTAGGAGCTTTAGTTGACCTGACTATGGTGCGGCAATGTGGGTTTGTTAAAAAATGGCCGTTTAAGTTTGGAATTGTCTTTTAATCATTAAGTAAACAGCTAGATTTCCTTTTCACTTATCACTTATTTTGGGTCACATGACATATTGACCAATCGGGTTCAGTATAATAGAACGTTTATTTCGTCGGGGGTCATGTGAGAATTCCCAGAAGCAAAATGATACAAGAAAGACTCTGAGGTGATTTTTTTGACGATTACGATAGTTTTTCCTATCAGAGAATGAAAATAATCATAGAATATATCTATGCTATATTAAAATAGTCAAAATTCGTCTCACGCTCAAAAAAACGTACTGCGATTTCGAAATTTACCAAAATCAAGTATTATGTAGGAATCAACTAGTGAAATTTTGGTACGAATCCAAGATGGGGGAATAAAATGGCGGCTTAACAAAATATTTAAAAATTCAGCTTGAAAAAGTACTTACTAACTGTGATATAGAGATGAACCAATAAAACTGTGGTACTAATTCAAGATGGCGCAATAAAATGGCGTTTCATAGGAATGAACTGGTCACATTTTGGAATTAATATAAGAAAGCAAAGCATAATACCGACCTAAACTTAATAATACTAATTTGGATTTGAATTTTAACTTTGCTGTTTACAATTTACATCAGACAGATTTAAATTTAGTGAATTGGGATGAAACCATATGCAATTTAAATACGGTAGACAGCGTAAGAGTGTTCTACTCCATAATTAAAAATACTATGTTAAAACATGTCCCTACACATTCTAGGTATAAACGAAAATATCATCTTTGGTTTAGTATAGGCAGCATCAAAGTCATCAGGGAAAAGAATAAGATATATTGCAGGTGGAAGGAATGGAACCTATTGGCCAAAGAAACACAAATTACGAATTTCAGAAAAAGAAATGCTGTGTTTTCTGAATTCTACAGTATGGAAAATTCGTTGTGCGCGTGTACTGATATAGACAGTTTATTGCAGAAACTTGATATTGAACATTCTCCCCTTGAGTGACGCTTATTCATAGACTCATCTAAATATAGCTTAAAAACTGTGTTATTGCATATATTAGAGACGAATATGCAATTGATTTAGTCACTTTCGAGTTTAATATTAATGTGCAACTGGAGTATTTTGTTTTTAAACTGAGGCTTAAAAATAAAAAATATGCATTTATGGTATTTTATAGACCACCAGCACTAAATTTTAATCTAATAACACAAGATTTCGATAACATTTTTTCTTGTATTTACTCAACTGTTGATGAAATTTTCTGTTTGGGCGATTTTAATATCAACTTGCTCAATTTACAAAATCCGCTAATCTCGTTATTCGAAAACTATAATCTCACTCAAATAATAAATGAACCTACCCGGATATCTGCCACGGTAAGTACACTAATTGATGCAATTTTTGTCACTAACCCCTCTTTAATTACTGCCTGTGGTGTTATATCAGTTGATAACATTTCGGATCATAAAATGATATTTTGTGTTGCAAACCTGAATAAAGCACCCATTATACCAATAATAATACGCTATCGTTGTTTTAGGGGCTTTAATTTAACGAATTTTCTTAATACCATGAGAGCTCTGCCTTGGGATAGCATACTATATGAAAATAATATTGACAAAAAAATCGAACTGTTTAATAATCTTATATTTATTTGATCAGCATGCCCCCATGAGAGAATCACGTATAACTAAGCCAAAGGCCCCCTGGCTAACATGCAATATAAAAGAATTTATGAAGCAGAGAGATAGTGCTTTAAAGAAATTTAAACGGACAAAGGACGCACGTGACTGGGCAAATTATAAATATTTGAGAAATTTCACGTTATCTGCAATTCGTAAGGAAAAAAAGAAACATTTAGACTCTGTATGCGGTGAGAACAACCCAAAAAGACTTGGAGGACTCTTAAAAAATTTAACATATGCTCGGATAAAAACTGCTCAATTCCTAAAACCTTGTCTAATCCTAATCAAATAAATAACTTTTTTTCAGCTTTTGTTCAAAATGTTTCAGATTGTTCAGAAAAAATAACTTTCTATAATAATAATATTTATAACAATAACTTGCAGTTTTCGTTTTCTTTGGCAAATATATCAGATGTAAATAAGGCTCTCAATAGTATTAAAACCAACGCAACTGGAGTCGACGAAATATCCCCCTTAATGCTCAAATACTGCAGCCCATATATCGACAAGTATATTACGCATATTATTAACTGTTGTATAGAGCTATGTTATTTCCCTAATCAGTGGAAAGCATCTATTGGTAAACCTCTACCTAAATCTACTAACCCTTCAAGTTTTAATGACTTACGCATAATTAGTATTCTCCCCGCAATTTCTAAAATATTCGAAAAAATGCTCAACGATCAGATGTACAATTACTTTATTTCCAACGATATTGTTCCACAGTTACAATGTGGGTTTTAAAAAAAATGTGGCACAGAAGTAGCTCTAACTAGCGTTATTGATGACATCACTCGAGCTCACGATAAAAAAATGAGCACAATTTTAGCGCTTTTGGACTTTTCAAAAGCATTCGATACTATAAATCATAACCTTCTTATTTCAAAATTAAAATATTAGGGACTTTGTAGTAATTCATTATCGCTTATCTTCTCGTATTTGAGCAACAGGCAGCAAACAATATTTTCGGATAATAAATACTCGGATCCAGCGAACACTCTTTCTGGAGTACCACAAGGTTCGATCCTTGGTCCCCTACTCTTTCTTGTATATACATCAGATATACTTAAGGCATTATCGCACTGCAAAGTTCAGGCATTTGCTGATGATACACAGATTTATTGCTGCTTTGATACTGAAGATTACCTTGAGACGCAACGGTATATGAATAATGACCTTAAAACCCTCAGTGAGCTTTCTCTAAAACATAATCTGAAATTAAACCCTCAAAAATCTTATTTATTAATATTTGGCAATAAAAATCATACAAACTTCCTTAAAAATTGCTTAAACATATTTATTAATAATACTCGATTGCAGTTTGTTGATAGTGCTAAGAATTTAGGTTTAATATTAAATACAGAGCTAAGATTTAAGGAGCACTTAAAAAAGATCTTCCAAAAATGCTACACCACGCTGAAAATGCTTTATAATAATAGACATATTTTAAGTAAACATTTAAGGAAGAAACTCTGTGAATCTTTGGTCTTGTCTAACCTTAATTATTGCGATTTTATTTATGGATTTTGCTTGGATAACGAAAAACTCAAAAACTCGCATACAAAAACTTCAAAATACTTGCGTCAGGTATATATATGGTTTAAGAAAATTCGATCACGTCTCACATTTATATAGGGAACTTACATGGTTAAAAATGGATGCTCGTAGAGAGTTGCATTTTTGTGCATTTTTGATAAAAGTTATTAATGATCCCGCTACCACTCTTTCAGTTCGTGAGAGACTTATTTACCGCCGCGATATTCATAACAGGGATGTTAGGGACGCAGAACGATTAACTATGCCTCGTCATAGGAGTGCTCTGTTTCAACGTAGTTTTTCTTATAATGCCGTGAAATACTTTAATGCAATACCCAGTGATCTGTTGCAGTTGAATGTCGCCACCTTTAAGTATAGATATAAGAAAAAATTACTAAATTTGTAAATTGCATGTTTTTTTTTTGTTTTTGTTTGTAAAATAGTTGATTTTGTTTTATTTCAATTTAATACTTACTTTATCTGTATACTGTTTTTTTTTTGATTTGTTTGTAAAATAGTTAATTTTGTTTTATTTCAATTTAATACTTAATTTATCTGTATATTGCTTCTTTTTTTGTTTGTGTTTGTAAAATATTTGATTTTGTTTTATTTCAATTTAATACTTAGTTTAGCCGAATTCGTACACTATATTATGAGTTCGTACACTATATTATGAGTTAATTTTTTTTTGCTTCTGACCGGTTCAGTAGACTACGCCGGGAATTGGCATACGTGAAATTATTTTGTATTTTGATTTTTTTTTGAGCAAATAAAAGGCATTTATTATTATTATTATAATGGAAATTTAAAACCCTCTACACCACTTGGCCATTCAGTTGCAATGAAAGAAAATTATGAAAATATACGCACGATTTTGGATAAAATAAACTACTTGGACTTAAAAGTTATAGCGATTTTAGTGGGACTTCAGGGAGGATTTACAAAATATTGCTGTTTTCTTTGTTTATGGGACAGTCGTGCAATAAATCAGCATTATGTAACAAAAATTTCACCAGAAAGAAACGAATTTCAACCGGGATCTCAAAATGTTAAATTTGTACCTCTTGTTGATCCCAAAAATGTCCTTTTGCCTTAGAAAATTGCTGGACGATGTCAATTTTACGGAAAAACCAGGCAGTTAGAACAGTAAAACGTGCTAATAGCAAATGACAATTGGCAAAGGTTTGACAAGTTAGTTGTGTGAAGTTGGTATTATGAAAATTATTTTTTTTAAATTTGTAATAGCAATAAAATAAGGCTATTCAGATAGAAAATTTTCCAGTCAGACTTCAAAAATCTTGATGAAAGCAAGAAAGGAATTTTAGTCAAAGAACTAAATTAAAAATTAATAATAAAAAACCAGATTTTTTATTTAGTGACAAACTGTTCGGGAGTTAAATTAGCAAGGTTGGAATGATTTAAAGGACAGGGCTGGACTCGACCAAGTTTGAAAAAATAATAAATTTCTTAATTTAAAGCAAAGTAAGTAAGCAAAGTAAATTTTTTTTTTGAAATGAAGCTCAGTTGCAAAAATAAGAAATGGGGAATAAATAATAGTTAGCATATCAAAATTTAATTCTACTAAATTGATAAAAGTACTATCAAACAAAAATTATTGAAAATTATACCAATTTCACGAAAGAAGCATCAATGTAAGGTATTTTAAAATTTTTAATCTGTACAAAATGGCGAACAACAGTTTAAATATTTTTAATAAACTTCTCTAGTGTGAAAAACATCTTAGTAAATTATTACTTACAAAGGAAATTTACCGATTTTTTATAAAGTATTCGGTTTATTTCTTGCGTATAGAAGTACATCGAAGTTTTTTTGGCTTTTCGCAAGTTAATAAAAAAGATAGCTATATATTTACCGAATAATTTAAGAAAATTTGCTTTTTGCTTCAAATCAGTTGTTATCCAAAGCTATCCAAGTAGACAGACTGGTCTTCATGGATAGATACAAAATGTGTAAAATGTTTTTCCCTAAATATATAACTAGCTATTTTCTGTTGAGAATAAAAAGCCAAAAAAAATTCTTTATAATACTACAGGCTAATTCTATAAGCATATCGGTATCCTAACCAGTTAAATTTTACGAATATGAAAGCTCTTAATATATGTCGATAAAAAAATTAAGGCAACAGGGGAGGATCTAAGATGACGTCGAGGGGAGGGGCGAAAAAATTACATATAAAGTAATTGTGTATAAAATAAAGTGAGGACCTTTTTTTTGTTGTCGAATTTTATTAAGGTGTTTAAACATATAAAACAGATAAAGAGTGGACTTATAGACTCCGCTCTGGGGGTGTTTAGTTTTAGCATTTTTATAGTTTTCCAACATTTGTTTAACGCTGTTCGGTGACGGTTTCTGTTATCTGGATATCAATCAGCAAATATCTGGCATGTTCTTGTTAAAACTCTGTTAGATTCCCCATAGATAATAAACAAATTCAAATAATCCTCGTGTGTGTAATTTAATCGCCCCGGCATGATTATTATTAGACAACAAATATTACGTTTCTATAATAACCAATTGGTTTTGTTCTCGCCAGGCCTCCCCGTTATGGCCAACTAACAAGAAAACTTAGAAGGCGTCTGGCATTATTAGAATAAAAAATGTTAAATCGTCAATTACTCAAAAACTGCAAATTTTTGGAATAGACAACTTTATACAAAGTCACCCTTATTTTAAGTGTTAAATAAGATAAAATTATAAAAATTGGGGGTTTCCATTTGAAAAAAGTAACTTTTAACGATTTTTTAAAGTATATTTATGATGTCAGTTTTTGATCACCCTATATTTATTTATTATAAAAATATCAGCACAGGCCACTAGAGTGTAGCCTTTTGGACAAGGAAGCTACCCGCAAATAAATAATAGAGACTTCGGTAAGCAGATATTTATAGTTACGTCTAGACCTGCAAAGGTCATTTTTTACATAAAATTCAAAATATCTCAAAAACAGTTGAACTTAGGTTTAGGATATTATACATGAAATATACCTAGAATTTTTCGAGGAATCCAAAAATTCGACAATATACATGTTGTTAAATTTAAAATAAAAAAGTTGACGTTTACTTCCGGTATAACCGGAAGTGCCGCCATCTTGAAAATATTTTGCGCGATATTTTGCCCCCATGGACTTTAGTTAGCTGCCAAAATTTCAAATTTTTATAGAGCCTACTTTCTGAGAAATCGATCGTATAGGTAGCTATTTTCTGTTGAGAATAAAAAGCCAAAAAAAAATCGTTATAATACTACAGGCTAATTCCATGTGCATATCGGTATCCTAACCAGCTAAATTTACGTGAAAGCTCTTAATTAATATATGTCGATAAAAAAATTAAGGTAACAGGGGAGGATCTAGGATGACGTCGAGGAGGAGGGGCGAAAAAATTACGTATAAAATAATTGTCTATAAAATAAAGTGAGGACTTTTTTTTTGTAGTGGAATTTTATTAGGATGTTTAAACATATAAAACAGATAAAGAATGGGCTTATAGACCCCGCTCAGGGGGTTTAGTTTTAGCATTTTTTTAAAGACATTTTGGCCTTATGGCGCTGCTGTCATTTGTCACCTTCGCTGCAAAAAACTACCTGTTTATCTAATCGTAAGCAATAATTGGTCAAAATTCCAGTAATTTAAGAACTATTATAAGAAAGTTAACTCAAATTTAGCGATTTTTTCGACAAAAATTCGGTCTCGTGCCACCGCCATCGTTTGTTACCCCGCTACAAAAAAAACTGTATTCATAATATATTCATCAAGTGATTACAATTTCAGCTAATTTAAAGCTACTATAAGGTAGTTAACACAATTTTAACCTTTCTGTTAAAGAAATTTTGAAGAAAGACCATCTAGTTGTCTAATATTATTATCTTTTTTTTATTTTTGGGATTACAATTTTATATAATTATTAAGGGAACTTTCTATATAAATGAATATTGATTATTTTAACGAACTTAACGATTATGCCAATGTTGAAACTTCAAATATATGTGCGTCTGAATACTATACAGGTGAAAGGGATCTAATAAATTTTATTCATATGAATATTCGCAGTGCTGGTAAAAACTTTGAAGAATTTTTGGTGTTCGTTGAAAGCTTAACATATACATTTGATTATGTGTATTATTCTGAAGGAAATTTTAATCAAAACGATGGTGTGCTTGTTTTTGTCAGGAGAAGTATACAGGTACAAGGTTTCGTAAACGTTAAATATAATCAAGTTACTTTCTCAATTCTGAACTTTAAAAGTAAAGAAATTGATTATCAATTATTTTTTGTATATAGATCACCAGCTGCTGATACCCACACATTCTTGAATGATCTTAGCCTAATATTCTCGCAATATAAAAACAATTTGGGATTTTTGGTGGAGATGTTAATTTAGATTTGTTTTGTGAAAACGCTACATTAAATAGTTACAAAAATATTTTAACTGAAAATGGGTTTTTAAGTTACATAAATAAAGCTACAAGGGTAACTCGCGATAGTGAGTCATGTATATATCACTTATTTCTTTACTGTCCCCAAAAAAATTGTAATAAATTAGAGGTCTTACCTTTTGTGTTAATTACTGATATAACCGATCACTTTCCTATTATTCTGAAGGTACAAATAGTCGACAATCCTGTAAAAAATGACATCGAAAGGCGTTTTTATTTATCTATTGATCACAAAAAATTAAATAAGACCCTTGAAGAGACGAACTGAGAAAGTGTGTTTGATAAGAATCAAAGTGATTTAGCGTATGAATGTTTTTATCATATGCTGAATACTGCTCTAGGATCAGCCAGTACAAAGATTAATATAACATCAAAAAATAAAAAGCTAAAACCGTGGATCACTTTTGGGCTAATAAATTCTATCCGATACAGAGACAAATTAAAAAAAGATTTTTTAAAAAATAGGATTAACACAATCTTACTAAATAAATTTAAAAATTACCGCAATATTCTAAATAGGTTGATAAAGGAAACAAAAACTTTATATTATCAAAACAAATTTTTTCTTTAAGAGATAACAATAATACTATCCAGTCTGATAAAAAAGAGGTAGCTAATATGTTTAATCAATATTTTATAAATATCGGAAAAACAATGTCAAACAGAATGTCTTGTAAAAAATATTTAATAGTTCTCGCACGAATTGTTCTAGTTTATTTTTAACACCTATAACCGAATGTGAAGTTCTTAAACATATAGTATCTTTAAAAAATTATGCTGCTCCAAGTTTAGATGGACTAAAGAGTAGCTTACTAAAGAAAATACGTCATAATATTTCAAAACCTTTGACTCATATCTATAATTGTTCAATTTTGATAGGAATAATACCGAAGGAATTAAAGAGGTCAGTTGTTATACCAATATATAAAGGAAATGATATGTACTTACCCGGGAACTATCGCCCAATTTCGCTTATTAATAATATTTCAAAAATATTGGAAATTTGTTTAAGGGATAGAATCACAAAGCACATCGAAAGAAACAACATATTATCTTCAAATCAGTTTGGATTTAGAGAGGGAAAATCAACTGAAGAAGCGATATTTGAGATAACAAACTACATTTATAGTGCTATTGAAAATAATCAAAAACCATGTGCTATTTTTTTAGATCTGGCTAAGGCCTTTGATACGGTATCGCATGAAATTTTATTAGAAGTATTGGAAAAATATGGGATTAGAGAGTTAGGTTATAGCTTAATAAAAGATTATCTTACTGAGCGGGAGCAGTGTGTAAGGGTAGGAGATGAGTATAGTACTTTTAAATCGGTGGAGTGTGGAGTTCCGCAAGGAACTGTGCTGTGCTCGGTCCACTTTTATTTACTCTTTACATTAACGAACTTCTATTTCTGAATACATCAGGAAAAGTTATCTCTTACGCAGACGACACTGTCTTACTTGTAAAGGGTGATGACTGGGAAAGCACGGTCGAAAAGGCAGCTACTGATTTTGCAAAAGTTCGTCAATGGCTAGGGGAAATCAATAAATTTAGACAAAACCAAATATATGAGTTTTAGTATTTTGGATCATAATCAGTTAAATGCACAAGAACTAAAAGTACATTCATATCAGTGTTTGCTGAAAGAAAATACATGTAATTGCACAGAAACCTTAAGTAAGATTACATGTATAAAGTATTTAGGTATTTTATTGAACAAAATATAAAGTGGGAAAAACATATAGAAAGTGTTAACTTAAAAATTCGTAAACTTATTTATAAATTTTATCAGCTCAGAAATTGTATGCCTATTTATATTTTAAAAATGTTGTATACAGCTTTGGCGGAATCAGTTATTAGATATGGTATATCAATATGGGGTGGGTCTTTTGCTACTGGTTTAAATACATTAAATGTTACTAAAAGATATCTCCTAAGAGTAATTTTTAAAAAACATCCCAGATATTCTACTGAACTTCTTTACCAGGAAGCCCAAGTCTTTACGCTTCAGCAATTATATACGAAGGCGGTCCTTTTGTTTGTATATAAAACTCCTAACTTAAGGCAGCCGTTACGACAATTAAATTACTACACCAGAGGCATAGCTGCTAACTCCATTGAAGTACCTTTTCTGACAAGAACAACAACTCAAAGGTTTTTAACTTACCTTGGTCCAAAACTTTTTAACTTACTTCCGGCTGATATTAGACAAATACAAAACAAACATCTTTTTAGTAAAAAGATAACCAAGTTGCTTAAGGAAGGCTTTGAAGTTTTTGCTACAGTACTGCGAAGATGATTATGTTATGTATCTTATATTTTGTAAATTAATTAATATAGAAAAGGCTAAGTTAATTGGTTTATAGTTATTTGTGTTTCTCAATCAAGTCACAGATTTGCAATTGTATAGTTTACTAGAGTTAGATAAAGTGTTTGGTATATACTGGGTGGTGTAACCAAGATGGGGTGGACGATTGTGGGCAAACGGAGAGGAATTTGAAAAAAAAATTGGGATATGATTGATAGTCAAGAACGCTGTGTTTTAAAATTATACCCATTATACAGGGTGGTCTG
Organism: Kuschelorhynchus macadamiae; assembly: GCA_030620095.1. Taxonomy (NCBI): domain Eukaryota; kingdom Metazoa; phylum Arthropoda; class Insecta; order Coleoptera; family Curculionidae; genus Kuschelorhynchus; species Kuschelorhynchus macadamiae. The sequence goes on from JAUTXW010001077.1 coordinate 2,054,321, forward strand.
AAAAGTTCGTGGTGAACCAAACTTGTGTTTTTTTAAATGGGATACCCGGTATATTATTATTTTAGTTGATTCTCCTATTCGTTGCGATCATTTTGATATAAGGTTAGTTGGGTCTAAAATTTATACCAAGGGAATGGGACGAGGTTAAAGTGGAAAAAAGGGTTATACTCCGGCCATTTTTTGAAAACAATTGAAGCAGTTATGGAAAAACCAAATATTCTATAAAATGTATTGTATCTAGGACTACAATAATCGCTTGTAAGTCGTTCAAAATTATTCACTGTTATACAGGGTGGTCAAGTTTTGCAAATTTAGCTTGGATTGAATTTTTTTAAATGGAACACCCTGTATATTTAACTTTCATGTTAAAGATAACATTACTAGCTTTCAGAAAATACCATATTTGATACCTTTCTCACCAACAGTTTTTCAGTAAATTAGCTGTGAAATCAAAATTTCTTCATTTTAACACGAATTACTCTGAATTCACGTTGTTAAAATTGACAATTTAATATTAGGAGGCCATGATATCATCATAAATTGAACAAAAGATTGACAGTCCTGTCAAAACAGCAAAGTGTCAGAATATTGTCATCAGTAAATAAATAAATATTGTTCTTTGATGATGCGATGCCGAAATAAAAACAAGAGAGAAGCTTTTGCAAGTTTATCATACAGATTTCAAGAAACAGGAAATGTTGCTTTCAAAAAACCGTAAAGTAATTAATAAACCAGTTACCAATGAAGATAATGCTTTGACAGTATTAATAACAGATATAAAATATAAACAGAAATAAATTTAATATAAATCAACAAAAACAATGTAATTAAAACTTATAAAAGATGTTCAACTAAACCACCGTTTTGCTGAAGGCACATTTCGAGTCTATCCATAAATGAAAGTTTCACTTTTCTCAAAGTCAGGTCTGAAATGTTGCGAAAACTGCTTATTATTCTCAACTTCATATCTTCCACTGTGGTTGGAGCCTCTTTATAAACTTCTTCTTTAACATGTCCCCATAAAAAGAAATCTAGTGGCGTTAAATCGGGTGACCTCGCAGGCCACTTAACTGGTCCACCTCGCCCAATCCAATGCTCTCCTTTCCAATTATTGAGAAAATGTCTTACATGCCTATGGTAATGCGGGGGTGCTCCATCATGTTGGAACCATAAGGAATTTCTTAACATTAAAGGTAAGTCTTCGAGCAATACGGGCAACTCATTTCTCAAAAAATTTAAATAGACTTCTCCCGTTAAATGCTCTTCAAAGAAATATGGTCCTATAACATGAGAGACAATTAGACCTCCCCAAACATTAATTGACCATTTATTTTGATGGTCCACCTGACGAATCCAATGTGGATTTTCGGTTGAATAATAGTGCATATTATGTTTGTTAACCAAGCCGTTGCTTTTAAAAGTTGCTTCATCTGAAAACAGCACCCTACCTACAAAACCTGGATTATCCCAAATTGTATTTAAAAACCAAATTGAAAACTCTTGTCGTTGGACGTAATCGCGATCATACAGTTCTTGGTGTAATTCAATGTGGTAGGCATGATATTTATGTTGTTTCAGAATCCGTTTAATACTAGTGCGTTCAATATCAGTAGCTCTCTCAATTTCCCTGGTACTTGTGTGTGGATTTTCTTGCACTGTTAATAACACTGTCAAAGCATTATCTTCATTGGTAACTGGTTTATTAATTACTTTACGTTTCTTAAAAGCAACATTGCCTGTTTCTTGAAACCTCTCTAATAAACTTGCAAAAGCTTCAGGTCTTGGTTTTTTTTCGGCATCGGGATATCGTACCGCATAAACCCTGCTTGCTAGTAAAGGGTTTTTTTGACACTCGCCCAACATAAAAGTCATGTTTATCAACTCTGGAGTACTCAAACTCATTGTTACTTAACAATTTCTCGGCTTATCGTCAAAAAACAATGGTAATTGATGCCAATTCTCTGACACTTTGCGGTTTTGACAAGAATGTCAATCTTTCTTTTCATTTATGATTATATCATGGCCTCCTTATATTATAGGTAGTCAATTTAAGCAACGTAAATAATACCGTTTCTGTTAGAATGAGTAAATTTTGGTTTCACGGTTAATTTACTAAAAAACTGTTGGTTAGAAAGATATCAAATAGGGTATTTTCTGAAAGCTGGCGATGTTATCTTTAATATGACAGTAAAATATATGGGGTGTTCTATTTAAAAAAATTCAATCCAAGGTAAATTTGCAAAACTTGACCACCCTGTATAACAGTGAATAATTTTGAACGACTTACGAGCGATTATTGTAATCCTAGATACAATACATTTTATAGAATATTTGGTTTTTCCATACCTGCTTCAATTGTTTTCAAAAAATGGCCGGAGTATAACCCTTTTTTCCATTTTAACCTCGTCCCATTCCCTTGGTATAAATTTTAGACCCAACAAACCTCATATCAAAATGATTGTAACGAATAGGAGAATCAACTAAAATAATAATATACCGGGTGTCCCATTTAAAAAAACACAAGTTTGGTTCACCACGAACTTTTCAGACCACCCTGTATAATGGGTATAATTTTAAAACACAGCGTTCTTGACTATTAATTATATCCCAAAAATGTTTTTTCAAATTCCTCTCCGTTTGCCCACAATCGTCCACCCCATCTTGGTTGCACCACCCTGTATATTTTGTTTCTATTTGTATGCTTTTGCAATTTTTAAAATTAAAAATAATATTCTGTTTTGTACACACACAGATATTTATCTAGGTGTACGGTTATTATTTTTAATTCATTAATGTAATCAATATATAATGTAATCGATATAATGTAATATTAAGCAATGTTTGTTTTATACATAACATTGTCACCGCTGTGTATGCTCAAGGAGGGGTTTCGCCCCCCCTCTAATCCGCCACTGTAAGGTAAATGACACAATTTAGTTCGCTTTTTGCTTCGTAATTTTTTTTATATTATGTTTCCAAAACTCACAGATTAGGCCACACGCTGAGAATTTTTTTTTATCGGTATATCCTTTGTTACTCTTTCAGCACCAAGCATATCCTTCTGAACGAATTGTTCTAAACATTCACATTTTGTTAAATTATATATCCATTTACCATTATTAATATTTGGCCACGGCGGAAGTTCGTAATTACTTTCCTGCTATTAAAGCCGAGCCATATAATAATATCCAAGATTTTAAAATCTCAACATCCATTACAGCTATGGTCTACTTCATTTATAGCGGACCATCATCGGACACGTTATGGTTCAACAAGTTCTTTACGCTCAGTGAATACAAAACTGCACAGTGTGCATCTGAACCATTATTCTGTATTTAATTTATAACCAACTACGATACTTTAAGGTCTCTAGGAATCGATAAAGCATCGAAAAACAATACGAATTTTAATATTGTTTGTTTCAATAAGCGTGTAAGAATGTGCACCAAAAGCGTGTGGGTAATGATTTACAGTAACAAGTAAGAATGCAATAAGAAAGTCATAAAGATCCAGTTAGTTTTATTTAGACGCTAGTTGAGTTTTTAATTAAGCACCGCTATATAAACGATTCCCGAAAATAATCTTTATAAATTTATTTAAAATTAGTTGCTTTTCGATAGTCAGTGGGTCCTCATTAAAGAATTTGACAGTTTAGCCAGCCATAAACATCAATCGTCAATCTCTGTTTTTCATGGTACATATTTATTTACTTTTTTACGCTATCATGTTTTGTTTTTGAATTATTCAACCTCAAAGTTCATAAAAATTCTAAATCCAATTTACTTTTTCGCTGGTTCTGTATGAAACTAAACTGATCGGGGACCAAAAAATATTAACAAAATTTGATGGTCAATAACTTTTCTTGTTTTTTGGGTCGACTTCAATGATTTTTTAGCACAATACTATATACCAGGAGAATCAAAAAGTACACGGTAAAAAACCGCTATTCATTAATTCTCAATAATGTATTCAGAAAAAATTGTGCATTAATGTTATACAATTGTGCAGAAAATACATACAAGAGTATTCAAAAAAGATGCCTCATTTGTATAGCATTTTTTAACCAAAATTGTACATATTTTATCCACAAAGCAATGATAAAAAGGCTAATGTTCGCTGTGCATTACTAAACTACAATATAATTCAGATTTTAAGAATAAAACGTGTGTAAAAATATTAATAACATCACGTGTTAAAATCTTCAGAACAAAATTATTTATTTTTTCTGAACATTTATGTTTATATTTTATCTAACCCCACGCATCCAGGACCTGATTGGACCACAGACATCGGATATTTTCAGTTGTGGCGCTATGGTGGCGACATTTGGAAATATAATTAAACAGAAACAACAGATTATCATACTGGCAATCAGAGGCGGCTCTTCCATGGGGTCATTTGGTTAATGACCCCCAAAAATATTTCAGAAAATAAATTCGTTTGATTATCCCTCCTAATAGTTGTAATAAAACGCAAACCTTGGGAAAAGTTAAATACGCTACACGATTAGCCGCGCGCGGGAATTCGAATGGTCTCGTTGCTTTCCTTAGGCATAATAAAATACCCTATAAAGTGCGGGACATGAAAGAAAACCGGGCGGAGTCAATCGGTTTAGGAAGGTCGGCCAAGAAATCTCTTTAAACCAGTGGTGTCCCGTCGTTCTTTAAATAATATGGCACTCTTTTTTGACTATACGCACTTCAGATAATTAAAAAATGTAACTATGCTTAATGAACCTTTATCTATATTTGTCTGTTTTCTTTTGTGTACCGCACTTCTATATCTCTTTTGTTTTGTTCTGTCATTAACGGTTCCCGGGCTACTGCCAACGTCCACTATTATTGAACCACCCAGTATAGTGACACGCGATTTACAAGTCCAGATTTTACAAGGGCAGCCAGCATCAGATCCAGTGAACGAGATTTATCAAAATTTTAATTTATGCAGTTTGACTTTGGGCTACTCGGGTATGCCAAAAGTGGCCGTCTGTCTCCGTTTGTCATATTACTTTATACAGGGGCCGTCATTATGGAGTACTATACAGGGCGTTTCCTAATTGCGTGCTGATGTTAAAGGTGGTGTTTTTTATGTCCTAAAAGTCTTAACTTTTTAAACATTTTTTTTCATCCGAATTCTGATGTTATTGTAGATAACTGCATGAAATTTGATACACGTCTTCTATGCATTAAGGAGCATATACGGGTTTACCCAGGTTAATTACATATGCACACCACTGGTAGAAATTTCAAAAATTAATTGTTAATAAGAAATGTCCTTTTATGCATAAAAGAGGTGTATCAAATTTCACACAGTTATTTATGTATAATAGCATCAGAATTAGGATTTTAAAAAAATGTTTTTTTTAAAACCATGTATCTCCAAAGTTAAGGCTTTTAGGTTCATATTAAACTTTTTTCTTAAAAAGGTCCAAGAATCATCCACTTTAACATTAGCACCCAATTAGGAAACGCCCTGTATAGTACTTCACAATGACGCCCCCTGTACAAAGTAATATGACAGACCGAGACAAACGGTCACTTTTGGCATACCCGAATAGCCCAAAGTCGAACTGCATAAGTTAAAATTTTGATAAATCTTGTTCACTGGAATCAGTGCTGGCTCCCCTACTATAACTACATTGATGTGTTAATTTTGGAAAAATATAAATTCTGTAGTTTTTCAAATATTAATCGCAATATTAGATATTTTTTGACACCCGGCACTGAACAGAAAATTAATTATTTTGAAGCAGTTTATTGACAGCTACTTTATCAACAATTTTGCAAAATATATGGAAAAAAAAGCCATTTTTGATGTTGACGGCTGTGATTCTAATGGTTTGATTCCTTCTAAATTGTCGTCTTCCTCTGAAAATGATGAGGTTTCGTCGTCACTACTTGAAGATCCCAGTGTGATAACTAAAACATGAATAACCGTTTCAATTTTGCCATCTACTTCCCAGTATTTATCTTCATAGAACGAACACGTTTAACATACGATTTCCAATTTTCAGCCGATATTGAGTCAATCGCTTCTGATGTTATTTTATTTAAAAGTTTAATTGAAAGTTTACCGGTGTTGCGCTCTCAAATATATTTTTTAACTCCTGCCCATGCAAGTTCAATAGGGTTGAGGTCGCATGTGTATGGAGGCAGCCTTAAAGGTGTATGAACGAGGTTTCGTAAAAGACCGTCAATTTTATACTTTTTCTCTCTAGGCTTGTTGGCTGATATTACTTCATATAATTGATATTTTCTCCATGTTGGATCACATACAAGATTATTCGATTTAAGCCACGATATCATACGAACTTTTGTAGAGTTTTTAGTTGGCACTTTAACTTCTACGTGAGAATGATAAGACGCATTATCCATTACCACGACTTATTTGGGAGGAATGTTAGGTAGAAGCTCCTCGAGCAACCAGTTAGTCCCGAGCGAAAAACTAAAGCAGCATGCCAGCATTTGTTCACTGTCATATCATTGTCTACCCAGGTTTCGTCTAGATACACAATAATGCGTCCTTCTTGCTTATATTGCCTTACAGTTGATAGATATTTCATCCGCCAGTGAAAAATATTTGGCCTCTCAATGAGCAATTTTCGTTTATTTTGCCACTTGCGCCAAACAAAACCATTTGATCGTAAAAGCCGATTTAAGGTTTTATATCCGTACGGAAAATGTATTTTGTTCTTTACAGCACTAAGTAGGGGTTTGCAGGTCGGAACCTTCTTCAAGTTTACATAAAAATCCTCTATTATTCGTCGAATTACTTGAAAATCACCATCGTCAATTTTATCTTTGTTGATAATCGGGGGCTTTTTTTACCAAGAGATTTTAAAGGTGAAGTAGAACATGAGCGATCATATGTTCTCTTTGAATTTTTCTTACACTACTTTCCGAAACACCAGTGTAAAATGCAGCGCGTTCTGTTCGATTTTGAATTGGAATAGTCAAACTATTATTTTCAGCTTCTCTAGTACAGGCCTCTATAACGCTCGCAATAACTTTACGTGCACCACTTCGAATTGTTTTTCCTCTTTTGCTCGCCATCGTTACTTCGAAATAATAATTCAAATTCAACGCAACGCATTTATATAGAAATGAAAACAAATGCTCGAAATGTATAGGCGCCACTAGAAATAGCTAGAACCTTCTAGCGGCAAGTGCATGGAGACTCTAGGCACATCCCAATTATAAGTGGACCAGTGCGAAATTTACTAAATCCTCGATGAATTTTCCGTACCGCTTAGCAGGCGCACTTTATAGATGAAGCGGCAAACTATTACAATAAATAAAATAATATAAAATTTTGTGTACACAAATTTTACTTTTCCGCTTGCTTAAGACTATGAACCTTTATTTTAAGGACCGCCCGGTTTTCTTTCGTGTCCCGCACTTTAATAAGCTAGGCTGGGCAGTCCGAATTGCCCTGATTACCCTAAAGCTTGACGAAAGTACCAGAATATTTCACAGCTACCGAGCGGCAGCCGAACGTGATAGCAAATGGAATATGAAATCGCGATTTGGGCCATCAGCCAGTCTCTTCATATAATTCGATTGTGTCGTAATATCACATTTTTTGCCAAAATTAAATAAAATCCACAAGTAAAATTAGGCCAAAATAAAGACAAGTGAATTCCATATACATTTACATGCATTAGACATTGGAAATCGGCCTAGAACTCGTCTTCTAGAGCATCGAATCAATTCGAATAATCTACGTAACCACACATAATCTAGAAAATTCGATAGAAACATTCCATCCAATAGGATTAAAGCATTCAAGTCTTTCAACCAATCGGATTTACCCACGCTGCAATCGGATTGGTCTGTTCGATTCTAGAAATTCTATAAGTAAATTAATTAATTAAAAATAGTTCTAATCAAAATTTCATAATGAAACTTTGTACAAATAATCTCTAGTATATGCGCTTCACGCTCATATAAAAATCTTTACAAAAACATTATTATTTCTACCTAAAATTCAACGTTAAAAATTTTTCAAAATCTAAAAACAAAATATTTTACAAAACTTTTTACATCCCCAAAAAGGCCTAATCAAATCCTACATTTCAGTAAAAGAATGATTAAAATCCGTTCAGAAACAACAGAGAAAATTAGCATTAAAGGAAAAAATTTAAAAATTCTAGTTCGTTAAATTTCAATTTTTCAATTTCAATCTTTAATAAAATTTTTTCTAAACCAGATAGACAAGTGCCGTAAGGACTAATCGAAAGAGACCCCTTAGGGCCACCTTGTATCAAAATTTGAAGAAGATATATCAAGAATTAACAAAACTATGAACAAAAGAAGATAGGCGTCGCAGATGCCACGCCTGGAAAAGGACGCCACGTCCGTAGCGCCTAAACGCGACGTCGGACGTCAAAAAGTCACTAGACGAAAAAGTTTTCAAATGAATTAAACTACACCATATCAAATTTTCAAGAAAATAGGAAAATTTTTGCGAACAAAATTTTTGACTTTTTTGGACTTAGCCAAAATTTTGGATAAACAAAAAACCAAAATAAAGGTATCAACTTGGGACCTTCATAGGATGAAAGCCCACCTAAAAAGAAGAGTTTTATGTAATAAAACATTTTAGGAAAAAACTACCAGATAACCATGAAATCGACGTTGGAAGTTATGCACCAGGACCTGGTGAAAATGTCCAATATCTATAAAACGACTAATAGAAAAAATCTAATTTTTCACAGGATTAATTATTACATAAAGAACTATCGTTTAACAAAGTTTTAAGGCTATACGAATTTTTTATTTTCAAAAAGAAAAAAGTTGTAATAAAAATCTGAAACTTGGCCAGAATACATATAAAGTAATACTATTCTAGGGAAAAATCCCAAACCAAGAAAATTCTCAAAAATACGGATCCCACGGGACTTTAAAGTTTCCAGGGAGATGTGTCCTCAAGAAAATCTTGTTCGAAAGTGAACAGAAAATACACCAGTTTCGTTCACGGGACTCCGCCCACAATCCACAGGATTGGTCCAGAGCGTGCAAAAGGGTGTCGCCGTGACGTCAAACTTCGATTAATATAAATATGGACAGATTTTTGTTTCGAAAGCATTCGATCATCTTCTAACGACCAGTAATACGTGTCAAAATCGTGAGTGTAATAGCTATCTTTCATATACCCTCCTAAGCGTCGGAAGCAGTGTTAATAGTGCGTTTCTTTTTGTCATTCTGAGTGATACAGCCGAAGCCTACTAGAGGAACCTTGCACTTTGTTCCCATCGTTGGATTGCGCCGGATCTTAGTCTCGAAAAGTTCCATTGCACTAAGGTTCTTAGTAGGGCTCTGATTGTGAAGATCGTCCTCGGGTCTTAAATCTGGTTCTCTTGATTTATGGCCTAGTAGGAGGTATCTGGAAGAGAAATACTGGCTGTTATAAATTGCGCGAGGAAGAAATAGGTAACGTTGTTTACTCTGGGTCTCATTCTCCTCTAAGCGTTCTCCAAGCTCAGTTCTCCAGATCAAGTTTCCTTTCTTTGCTCGAACCTTAGCTAACTAGTGTTCAAGTGTAAAGTTAAAACTCTGTCTTTTGGCATAATTTATCACTCATTTTTTCAAACGTAAACCTGTTTACCTCTTTTGCTTAGTTTTGGGAAAATTTTGAATTAGCTCATTTCACTCTAATCTTTAACGAATTGCTCACATAATATTTTTAAACTTATAAATTTTGAATTACCGATTTTTGACTGCTTAATAACTTTTGATTATCTGGTAACATTTGTATTATTTGATTTTGTATTTTTATGATCTACCCTTAATTGGGCGAATCATATTTTTGTAACATATATTAATTGTGACAAAACCGAATGTGACATTTTCTGATTTTACCATAAACTTAATTGTTTAAACAAAGTGTAAATATTATTTACTTGATCTTGTAATAGGTAAGATAGGATCCTAGCATTAAGTACGCTTGGTGAATCCGTTCTTAACTAAACTTAAAGACTCCCTCCAGAGAAACAGCACGTCAGTTCCTGAAGTTCTCAATCTCTCTTAAGTGTAGAGGATTGTTTATTATAAGGAACAATTAGAAAAAACCGTGCCTCTCTTATTTTGATTTTGATTTGATTGATTTACATATTTTTGACTGTGTATATATAAATAGATTATTTACAGATATCGTAAACTTTAACAAAATATTAACTTTAATTTTTATTTTTAAATAATTAAATATTACAACATTTTCCCGTCTAATATCCCAAGCGGCGTGACCCGAGTGGACTATTAGATTAGGGAAAAAGGCAGGCTTGAAAAGAATATCTTTTTGAGTTTTTCCAAATTTTAAGATTTAAATTTTTACAGTATCATTTTTAATTTACCGACTTTGACAATTGAAAACAGTGATTATTTTGATTTTATTATCATAAATAAATAAAGTTTTTAATTTTTTTTTCTTAATTAAATAACAAAAGATATTCGCTTAGTTAGTTCGACTAGGTTAAGTAATATTGTATTTGATACTAAAGTTGTAACATAAAAAGATTTTACTGGGCAGTCACAGTGTTATTATAAACAATAACAAATACAAGAGATTTGTTGTTTCTATTCTGACTTTATTGATTTTGATAAGTGAGCAAAAAGACAGTGTTAGTAATTGTGGTCAATTACTATTTGTATGGACAAATACTGTTGAGCGAACTTTGAAAAAATCTCAACATTAAACAAACCTAAATAATAAACTATAAACTAAAAGCATCAAAGTATCTACAGAGACACTTATAGTGACAGTGCGTAGTGCTTTCTTAAACGTTTCGACTTGAGATCGAAAGGTGAAATATTTAGTGGTGTAAGGACTTGGAAAAGCCTACACACGGCTACGGCCATATTGACAGGTTAAATTAAGTAAATAAAATCCATACGATTTTTTGTAATTAAACCTAGATTTAGACTTAGGGATAGGACTCCACTCGGGTGACGTTACTTTAGTTATAAGTGACTTTCCCCCGACTGACGCCCGTTGCTCCCTCATTTGTTTTGTTCGGAACGTCCGAACTTTGTTTTTTCATAACTGATTTTTCACAAACTGACTACCAATGGCTACTTCAACTTCTGGAGTAGTTCCCAAGAAAGGTAGATCAGCCATCCATTCGCCCAGCAACACCGTCCCCCTTATTGAGCATTCGCTCATTCTCACTCCTGGCGAGGGGAACGATCATTCAAAAATTCCCCGGGTGAGTGGTGGGTGCCTGGCAAGCTTGCCAAGCTTGCCTTTAAATGACCCTACATATTATAACAAACATGACAAATCCTATAAGACATATTTATTCGACACCTTTTCCGGAGCATCCTACATGGAGGATCTCTCCATGGAGGTGCCCCGAGGACGAGAATGTCACCATAACAATTCATCTTCCATAAAGCATAAATATTATCAAGAAAAAGAACAAGATGATACTATGTTGCTTGATAACAACCGCTCGCGCGATTCTTTGCAAACTCTCTTTAACGATAGTTCGTTAGAGATTAAAAAAGCCTCAAAAACTGCAAAACCACTAACATTGTTTGAATTGGATTCCTCTCCGACTCGACAGAGTCAGGGTGGGAAATCAGAAGTTCTGCACAAAAATAAATAATTTTTTAAATACTACTCCTTCGATACGAGAACAATTGATCGGTCGCGGCATCACGTTGGCATGCGAAAGTTCAATTGTTCAGAGGTTGCGCGTTCGATATTCTAAGTCGATATTGTTTCGGACGTTTTTAATCGATAAAAATTGATTTATTTACTGTTTTTTGTAATACATATTTTTTTATTTTTATGAACCATGTGTAAGTTGGAAATATATAGGAAATAAAATGTTGGTAGTGACTAGTGCAAAAAAATTAACAACTAAAAAGTGCTTACGAACTTAATTTTGCAAAAATACCCGAATTCAGGTTAAGTGGTCGCAATATGCCAGAACTTAGTATACGACAAACTAGCAAAGACAAAAATAAAGAGGTTCATTCTTCATTCAACTGGATATGTGGTTGTAAAGTCTCTCATTTTACTGTTATGTTTGTTTGTTGTTTTCTAAGGACTCGTGGGACTCATTATGATGCAAACCGGTGTTGAAGACTTAAAACATTTAAAAAAAAAAAAATAAAAAAACATGCGTTTCTACAGACCACATGAAATCTTCGGGCAACTATGCTATGGTCGGAAGTGTTGATATTCGCATTCAGCTTGACACAGCTTATAGAAAACCCCTTAAAGATTTTAATGAAAATGTATCCGAAAATCTTTATTTTAAACAAAATTATAGATTGTGTAAAATTTTGTGGGGCATTCGAGCTGGCACCACGTGGCAATAATGAATCGGCTTTGTTTGAAAATCAAGGGGTTTTTCGAGGGCTTATAAATTTTGTTAAGGAGTTGGGCTAAGATAGACTATCCGCTTTAGCAATGTTAAGTATCGAGAAATCGTTTATAAAAGGAATGTGTGTGCAATTTTAACCAACGTGTCATTCAGCATTTTTCCGATTCTAAAGAACGAAGAGCAGACCTGAACTTCAAGAGAATTTAAAGCTCAATTTAAAGATAAGATATTTATTTTTATTTTAAGTATGCCTATTTTTAAATTTGGTATTGACCTCCCAATATAATTCACTACGAGCCACCACTGCTGGCAACATAAATAAAAAGTTGTTTAGTTTATAGACTGCAGGTTTATAAAAAAAATACTTTCTTAGGGAGTAGTGTTGCGATTTTGTTTAAAATGTTCTACCTGGGGAATCTGCAGTCTTGTATTGTTGATGGCAAATAGGACTAAGCTATAAACTGGTATGTACTTATACCTATTGACATAATATATAAATACAACTATTTCTGAGAGTGTATAATAACTCTGAACTTAAAGACAATAAACTGAATAAACGTGTTGCTTTTTAGGATTATTTTATATGGTATATGGTATCTTATTAAAAGCTTATAAAAATCTTACATAAAAACAAAGAAGATATAACAGTTTAAGATACTTAACCCTTTTTAAAACGTAATGAGTTCCCGACTAACACATTACAATGTGAAAGAACTTGAATTTGTATTAAATATGTCTCAAACTCTAACTAGCTTTATTTTCAAAAAACGCAAATTATGTTTGGCTCTTGCAATTGTAACCCGTATATGTTTTAAAATAAAAAAACTTAACTAATCTTACAAAACATTGTGTTTTGCATAAGTACTATGTTCATTCGTTAAAAAAACCATATACGTTTACACCGATTTTTTTTGTTTTAGTTACGTAACATCGAGATTTCAAAAGGGATTTTGAGAGAAGTTTATCTACATCCAGTTGGAGTTGCTACGATGAATAAAACCATTTTTTTATTGAAAATTATTTTTATTTCATATAATTTTTGACTAAAGGTTCTGTAGTTGATTGTGTTGGATTCCTTATTTCACATATTTTCATGGTTATCGAAAAATGTTTAGAAAACATATAAATTTTGTGCATAAAAATGTACAATTTTATCCAGAAAAAAGTATTTTCTAATATAATGCAAAATTTTGTGCTTAACCCATTAAAACCCAAGACATTATTTTAAGCGGAACCAATATTTTTCATTATTTTCTTAAAATATGCATTATTTAGAGCAAAAAACTAAATGTAACCCATATTCGGAAGTTCATGGGTTAGCCCCGAGACCCATGTACTCAGATGAGTACAATGGGATAATACAGTACAAAAAAAAGGTTTATGTGCACAGATTTTATTTAAAGTAAACTCGTACTTTTTAAAAATAAACAAACTTACATAGTAACATACAAATGTTTAAAACAAAATTAATATTACAATACAAAAATAGAATAATTAGGAATGATAAATAACAAAACAGTCCCTTTCAATACATAAAGTAACCTTGCATTTTGCACAACTCCACCTGACTCTTTGATGACAACGAGTACATCTCAGTTGTTTTTCCAATTTTAATGGAAAATGACCACCTTCGTGTGTTCTGACACTTACTGGTAGTTCCCCAAGTGGTCTGCTCCTATGTTTTGATTTTTCGTGGCAGGCCAAATAATGGCGAACTACCATTCTCTCAAATTCAATAAGGCTAATTGGTTCTTCACTTACAATTTGACATATTCTCCATGCGTTGACAAGGGTCATGTTTATCATATTCGTGAACAACACCCACCACCATTTTTTGCCACGAATTGAGATCCTGTAATTGCTTACAGCTTGATCATGTAGATCCACACCTCCCATGGATTTGTTGTAGTTCTGGAAAATGTTGGGCTGAGGAACATCAACCTTTCCTTTTGCAGCTGACGACCAGCGTTTTACACGACCAATGGGCTCCAATGTGTCATAGTTTGTAACCATCGAGACTGTGTTATTATCCTGCCACCGGACAAACAAAAGAGCTGAGTCACTATAATACATGTGCTCAAAATAGCCCCTTTCCTTTTTTTTATAATTTTTTACGTTGGTCAGAGGACACTTCCTTGTTCGGTTTTCCCGGACCGTTCCGGTAGCTCGCTGACCCCGCTCTTTTAGTAATTTTAGCAGTCCATGGCTACTAAAATAATTATCAAAAAAAATTATATGGTCCGATGGTATTGCAACACATTCCAAAAGCTCAAGTACTACCCTAGATCCCAAAGGGAGATCAGCCACTCCATCAGTAATATTTTTAGCACCACAATATGTATCAAATTTGTAGCAATAGCCTGTGGAACTACAAAGCATCCAATTCTTGTAACCAAATCGCACGGGCTTCCCTTTTATGTACTGTTTACTAGAATGTCGACCAAAAAACTTAACCATGGCTTCGTCAATTGACCCACTGCTGAAACTTTTGATTCAAAAGTGAAATCAGAGGACGTAGTTTTGCCATTTTGTCTTTTTTATCTAAATTGTCATTATTGGCTAAATGAATGAATCTTTTGATTTCCTGGAATCTATTTCTTGACATAGCATTTGGTACCACAGAAATAATCAAATCTTCATCAAGGCTCCAATAATTTCTCTCACTCGGTAGCTTATGGTATCCTGTCAAAAGCAGTATTCCAACAAATAGTTTTAGGTCGGCTTTGGAAACAAAAAAATCATGCCTATTCTTCTGTGAAGAATATAAATTAGTTTGAGAAACAATATGATTATAAACATCATCATCAAATAATTTTTCAAATATTTGAACTGGACTGAGATTTTGCAGCTCACTTTTTAACATTTCCAACCGATCTGCGCACCCTGCGGTCGATGGAATACTAGTATCTACAAAACTTTGAGTCCACTTAGGTTCGGGCAGCTTTTGTTTCTTGGATGGAAGAGGTTTTGGAGTACGCAAAATATTCTGTCTTACAACTGACAAAGGTAAATTGAACTCATCATCGCTGTCTTCGCTTTCACTAGTACTTACATGCCAAAGTTCGACTTCGCCAGCGACATCTTGAGGCATCAATAACTCATCTGGAATATTATTTTCATCGAAATCTTCCTCATCAGTCTGTGTATCAACATCAGGGGGAATAATCACAATATCGACCTCATTTTTTGCACTTGCAACTTCTTCCAAAGCAGGTTGCAAGTGTTGGTATCTCTTCCCACCATAAAAATTTCTTATAGGAATTTCTGGAAAATCCTCAGAATTTATTGAAAACTAAAAAAAAGATACAATAAGTTAGTGGAAAAAAAAAGTAGGTTTGAAATAAAAAAGTAGCGCATCAGCCCATTGTACTTAACTGAGTACTGTAAAAATTTTCTACTTACCATTTTTTTAAAATGGGGCTATGGGCTCAAACAACACTAGGTATAGCATAAACAAACTTAGTACAAGCCAAAAACAAAGAATACACACAACTACAATACGGAAGATATTATTTTTAAAGGATTATTTGTTCCCGTGGCGCACATAAACAAGTTAACTCACGCAACGGTTGACGAAATTGCGTGAAAAAAAGGTAACTGGCAAATTCTGCCCAAATATCTATAAGCCATCTATGAGAAACCATTAAAACTATCGACTTTTAAATATTTATTTGATCTGCTGTCGCTAGAGGGAGCCAAAAAAATATTTTCTATTGTGTACTCGAACGAGAACAATGGGAAATAATGGGTTAAAATGTTCACAATTTGTCCAATGATTATGCACACACATATTTTACACACATTTTAAAAAGGATTAATTAATTTTGTGCTAAAAAAATATATATATATATATATATATATATATATATATATATATATATTTCTAATTTGTTGCACAACTTTGGGCATAAAATGTTCACAATTTGTGCAATAATTACGCACAATATTGTTTGAAGAAAATGCATATTAATGTTATTAAATTATTTGCTATACAAAATTGTCCAAAAAATATGCATTCTTTTGTGCAAAAATCTTATATATTATTGTATGTCAATTCAATACAGTATTGTTCAGAAGATATGCAAGATTATTCTGTCTTATTTTCATTTTAATGGTAATTTTAACAGCTACTTCCAAAAGACACTTTTTATCTTTTTATACCTTGACCATAGTGTAGTGAGCGGAAGAACACAGTTATCATTTTATTTCGTGTAAAATAAAAGTGTACAAGAAGAAAACCCATACGGTCTATCTAAACATTTTTATTGGGCAGCATTTTGTTTCATCATTGAATTCCTATCAATATTTTACCAGTGCCACACGTGATTTTTGGGCATGATTTGAATTAAAGTCAATAAATAGTTTTTACATTGATACACACCGCCATTTTGTTACGTCATGTTGAATTCGTAACACTTTATTTATCCCAATATACGAACTGACAGACAGACCGACAAACGGAACTGATAAGATTTTTTTGTCCTCTAGGGACGCTAAAACATGTAAAACCTGAGAGGGTGATTTTTCTCACGACTATAAACATTTTATTTAGCCGGCATTTTGTTCCGCCATCTTGAATTAGTACCACGGTTTTATTAGATCTAAACTATAATTCATAGAAGAAAATATAAACACTTTTTCGACGTGTTGAGATACCTAACAGCGGCACACAGTAACGTGTTGATTTTCGCCAATCCCACTCTGTTCTGTTGAAGTGTGAACCAATGTGTGATTCCTATACCGTAATTAGTTTTGGCACATAATTTGAAAATAATTCATTTAGTAGTTTTATCATGGATTCGTACCAAAATTTTACCAGTTGATTCCAACATAATGTGCAAAATTTGAAATAAATTGAATAAGCAGTTTTTTAATAATAAATTTTTTCTCATTTCACTAGGCCGCCATTTTTTTTCGTCATATTGCATTTTTAACAAAATCTTATCAGATCATCCCCTATATGACCCTTAATTTTTGACCAAAATTTGAAGTCAATCGGGTAAGTAGTTTCTTAGCTATGTCCCGAACAGCAAGACAGACTGACAGACAGACCAACGGAATTGATAATTTTTTTTTATGAATGGAAATTTCATTCAAAATCATCTTGGAATAATCCATGTAGTTTCATACATAAAAAATAGATAAGGCCTATTAAAAAAAATGTTAATTCCTTCAATTTTACCTTTGGATTACATTCTTTATTTTAAATTAAATTCCTGTACATTTAGGTTTACAGCTTTATTACATAAGTCAGCCATTTACGAGTTAAGTTTATGCTAATTTATAAATAGCTGTCTCATGTACTGAAACTGTAAATCCTGACGTTGCAATTCTATTAAAATTTACTTTCGTTATATAAGTGGATTGGCTGCCACTCTGTGATACAATTCAGTACATAGTCTTTTAGTAATACGTATACAGGGTGAGTCAACCAAGTGGCACCCCCCATTTATTTCTTAAACTATTCTGAAAAAATTAAATACAAAAGTGTTTCGAATTTCAACAATATATATTTTTACGGTAACTGTTATTATACAGGGTCGGGCAAAAATGCTGGCCGTGGTCTAAATGCAATTTTTTAAATAAGAACTTACATTTTTTTATTCATTTTCGGATTCTTCATGAAATTCTAGAAAAAAAATTATATTGAAGTGATATAGCTAAATTTAACGGTTTATGAGATATTAATGTTTAAAAGTTGTAAAAAGACCTATGAATCTTCACAACGTTATTTATTTATAACATGAATTATTTCGAAGTAATACGTAGTAAGTATACGAGGTAATTCAAGAATACTAAAAATATACCACTTAAAACTTACAACTTAAACTTAAAACAGGTTATACCGTTAAATTCACTGCAAATGTTCAAACGTACGCCCATTTTGTCGAATGCATATTTCCAACCTTCACTCAATATTTTCAAGGACGCCTTGAAGAATTTGTGGCGTAATTTCAACAAATGCATTCCTTATTCAATCCTTCATATCTTCTTGGTCAATCGGAGGAACTTTGTAGACTTTCTCCTTGACATATCCCCATAGGAAAAAATCGCACGGTGTGAGATCCAGCGATCTTGCTGGCCACTGAATTTGACCTCCTCTTCAGGAACATCTTCTAAAAGAATTGGAAGATGATTCACTAAAAAATTTAGGTACATTTCTCCATTTAAAACACCGTCAAAAAAAATGAGGTCCAATAAATCGGTTTGCGAGAATCCCACCCCAGACATTAAGAGACCATACTCTTTGATTGTCAATTGTTCTCATCCAATGGGGATTTGTGGTACTATAATAGTGCATATTATGCCTATTAACTACACCATTGCTCTTAAACGAAGCCTCGTCGGTGAACAAAACATTTTTTAAAAATAACGCATCTCTATTAATATGCATCTGAGGAATCCTGCAAAAGTGTACCCTATTTTCGAAATCATCATCATAAAGTTCTGTTTGAGTTTTCGAGATGGTCTGGAAACGGTACTTTGACTTATATCTAATTCACTGGCCAAAGTTCGTGAACTTACTTGAGGATTTTCTTCCAAACTTAACAAAACCTTTAATTCATTGTCTTCGTTTATTATGATTTTTTTTTTCTCTTTTTAGGATAGGCAACACTTCCTGTTTGTCTAAACCGATGTAGAGTTTTTTTTAGAACTTCACGGCTTGGCTGTCTTCTACCTGGAAATTTTTCGTGGTATAGACGTTTAGCAGTTTTTATCTTACGCTGACATTCACCAATTAGTAAAATCATGTCACTTAATTCGTTGATGGGGTACTTTTGATTAAACGCCATAAAAATTTATACTTTAAAATGTAAAATTTTTAATACTGACAAAACCTCAAATGACATTTGCATCAACTGGTGTTTTTCCTGCAAAAGTACAAGTAACGTCGCCCAAGAATTTAAACAATAAAATAACAAATCTTATGTTATGCCGCGGGTATAATTTACAATTTTTAAACATTAATATCTCATAAACCGTTAAATTTAGCTATATCACTTCAATATAATTTTTTTTTCTAGAATTTTATGAAGAATCCGAAAACGAATAAAAAAAATGTAAGTTCTTATTTAAAAAATTGCATTTAGACCACGCCCAGCATTTTTGACCGACCCTGTATAATAACAGTTACCGTAAAAATATATATTGTTGAAATTCGAAACACTTTTGTATTTAATTTTTTCAGCTAATCCTAATAGTTTAAGAAATAAATGGGGGGTGCCACTTGGTTGACTCACCCTGTATATTGTCTTTTTAAACATCGTTATTGGGCGCCATTTTGTTCCATCATGTTGGATATTGGATTCATATCAATATTTTAGCAGTTTCTATCTATGCCAAATTTGATTTTTGGGCAACACATCACCATTTCGTTGTCATGTTGAATTTGTACCAGTTTATCCCTACAGCCCAATTAATTGTTCTGCTTTAAAGTCAATTAAAAAAAACATTTTTGCCGTCATCTTAAATTCGTACCACAACTTTATCAATTTATCTCTACATCTTACTTATTTTTTAAAAATTAATCTAATGAGTATTGTTTTTTTTCAGGTCGATTTTTAAATATTTCATTAAGCTGCCATTTTGTTTTGCTATCTTGTATTAATACCAAAATTTTGGCATCTAGGGACAATGAAACCTAAAAATATTTAAAACCTGAGAGGGTGATTTTTTTTACGATTACAAAATATTTTATTTCACTTATTTTACTAGTTGATCTCTATATATATAGTCAAAAGCAGTGTTATCGTGCGGGTCATACTGTTTACCAGCGACAAATTTTTAAGTTTGTTTTTCTTTTATTACGTGTAATCATATCCTCCGCATAAAAGCCGGAAGATGAATTAGATAGATCTATGATATTTTCATATGAAAAAAGAGAATAAACATATAAATACCAGCAGTTGCAAAAATCTTTGAGCGATGTCACTTCAAAGTCAGATTGACAAGTCACTGACAAAATGAGTAATAGAAAACAATTTTCGGGTTTTTTGCATCCACAAGCGAAAAAAATGGTATTAAATCTAATAAAATATTAAGAAAATGAAAATTCACCGGCGAATATCCAGGAGACAGTAGCAAAAGCTCTGGGAATCGGTATAGGGACTGTGCAGAAAACTGTGCATGAAAAAAAAGCATAATTTACTACCGAAGAAGATTAAGAAATATACACGAAAAAAGCCAACGAAACAAGACTTAAGTGACAATGTAAAAATGCAATTTACCATTTATACACATCAAAAACTAATGTAACCCTTCAAGTTTGAAAAAAGAAGCTTTAAAAAATCGAGGCATATTGGAAATTGGACTAAAATCGTTGTCAAAATTAATAAAAATGTTGCATTTTCGATATAAAAAGGACTGTACTCGAAGATTTTTATGCGAGTTGCCACATATAGCAAGTCAGCGTATTCAGTTTTTAAAGAAATACACGGAAAATGTTAATTCAAAATTTAGAAAAGTGGTATTTTTAGACGAGACTTGGATATTTTCTAAGGAAAGTGGTTCGAAATCTTGGCAGGACGAGTCTGTAAAAAGTGTCAAGGGAAAAAAGGGATGTGGGACGAGAAAAGGGTTCATCATTTTGCATGCAGGTTCTTCAACAGGATTTCTTCCAGGTGCAAGTTTACTGTTTTCTTCAACATCTAAAAGTATGGACTACCATGATAATATGAACTATGAACTGTTTGAAAAGTGGTTAAAAGAACAACTGATTCCAAATTTAGATGCTCCATCTTTAATCATTCTGGACAATGCATCTTATCATTCATGAATCTTAAATAAACAACCTACTTCATTCTGGAAAAAAAGTGATATTTATGACTTTTTAAATGATGATGATATTTTTTAGTTTATAATATTAAAAAGTTTCTGAAGGATTATATTAGTCTTTGACGTGTATAAATCATAAATTGCATTATGAATATCCATTTTTGCATTGTAATTTAAGTCTTTTGCCTTTGGATTTTTTTGTGTACATTTCTTAATCTTCTTCGGAAGTAAATTATGTTTTTTTTTCATGCGCAAGTTTCTGTACATTTCTTATACCAATTCTCAGAGCTTTTGCCACTGGCTCCTGGATATTAGCCGGTGAATGTTAATTTAAAAATATTTTTATTAGATTTGACACCATTTTTTTGCTTACTTTTTTAGTACATTTGTAATTTTGTAGGCAATAGTTAAATAATTATAGAATAATTGTTCCAATTTTAAAGCGTGTTTAAAATAAGTAAATTTTTTTATTAATTTTAAGACAAAATTTGATATATAGAAATCGGTAAAATCGCTTTACCAAAAGCTAGCGGCTAACGAAAAATAGAGGCTATATATATATATATATATATATATATATATATATATATATATATATATATATATATATATATATATATATATATATATATATATATATATATATATATATATATATATATATATATATATATATATATATATATATATATATATATATATATATATATATATATATTAGCAAGTATTCAGGTCAATCACGCGAATTCATGTAGGCATATTCAGGAAACAGTGGGGGTGTCAAAATCACAAACGCAAAGGATATTAAGAAAACATAAATATAAGCCTTATAAAGTAAATGTAGTACAACAATTGCATCCTGGAGATGCAGAAAGGCGTCTAAATGTTTGTAACTGGTATCTTCAAAAAACCCAAAATGACCCTGACTTCGGTAGCAAGGTTATATGGTCCGACGAAGCCTATATAAGTTGTAGTGGTATTTTTAACAGGCATAATAATAGGCACTGGTATACGAAAAACCAATTTTTAACAAGAGAACTTCAGCAGCAAGGAAGGTTTGGGTTTAGCGTCGCTTGCTTTATATTGGGAACAAAGATTACATTCCATATTTACAATAATAATTTAACAGCAGATAGATATCTAGCAATTTTAAATCAAATACTACCGAATTTATTGGATAACTTGCCGCTAGCAAATCTGCACAATATTTACTTTCAGCAGGACGGTGCTCCTGCCCACAATGCGCAAATTATAAGGCCATTTCTATTTGAAAATTTTCACGATCGCTGGATTGGTACAAATGGACCAGTAAGGTGGCCCGCTAGGTCGCCAGACCTCTCAATATTAGATTTTTTCGTTTGGTCTTACTTAAAAAACAAAATTTACCTGAATCCAGTCAATACGATGGAGCAGCTGCAAAATGCAACCATTCAGGCATTTAGATCATTGGAAGATAGAGCTATAATAATGATGAATGCTCTAAGAAGAATTCGCACTGTGTGCCAATTATGTGTTCGTGAGGGGGGCGGCCATTTTGAACAGTTTTTCTAGTTATGTAGAATTTGTTTAGTATTGTGATTAAGTTTATCAAGATTATTAAGTTTATTTATTTCATAGTAAAAAAATGGTTATTAATTTTTTATGTTGTTTAATTTTGCTTCTGGACACTTTTAATATCTACCCATATTTCCATGGCCAACTTACGTTTTTCTTCTAATATAGCGTTTATAAGGTTTAGTTTACGTCAAAAGTGCATAGTGTGATACATCATTTTAAAGAGAAAAAAAAGGCGAATTTTTTGGAATAAAAAAATACAGGGTGTCCCATTTAAAAAATACTAAGTTTGGGCTATATCTCAAAAACGGATTGTCTAAAAATTTGTGCGACTACAACACTGGATTCTACGTAAAAATATCTATCCATAGTAGTTTTTACCTTTTCCCTATCTGATAGGGCGTCCGAAATATGATACCACCCCCAAAAGCGCAAAATCTCTATTTCACCCTGTATCTCGGGAACGAAACGATGTGGCACAATTCTGTTTGCGGCATTCAAAGTTTCTCGAAAAAGTGACACAGGGTGGCGAAAACCGCAAAGTTATATCTCTGCTGGTTTCCGAGAAACCCTGTGATTACAAGCAATATGGGACACAGTGTACACTTGATATTTGTGCAACATTTGAGGGAATTGGATAATTAATTTTTTTATAATGATTGTTTTAACGTATGGGTCGCCATCTTATTTCGCCATATTGTATTTTTACCAAAGTATTACCAGGTCGTCCCCATATGACCCTTGATTTTTCGGGGATAATACCACGAGTGCTTAAAAATTTCTGATAATTTTTCACGAATGCGTGTTTTCTTATAATTATTAAAAATTATTTGGTTATTTTTTAAGCACGAATGGTATTTAGAGGAATATTCCACGAATCAAATACAGGGAAACAAGCTTTATTAACTGAATATTAAATACATACCTATTTCAAGTTCGGAAATTTGAATTTTGTAACAAATTGAACACAAATTGAATAACAATATATTAATAAAATTATTTGTCTAAATATTGAAAAGTACTTAATATAAACCTAAATATTCAATTTTAATTATTGATTGTATAATAAAAGGTACAGTTCTGATAATTATTAACCACATTGTTGTTTTGCGACGACGTAGAAGATGCCGTCAGACCACTACTTGTACTTGTGCTGGGTGATGCTGCTACAGGGGCTGGATGCACGTGCTGTTGAGGTGGTTCTCTTCCAGGTTCCCTCATTTTTTCAATAATTTTTTTGTGGTGATCTGGATCCATTTGCAAATAACTTGATAGGGATTTGGCATTCGCTTTTGGCTAGCTTGGACACGGCAGTAGCTCTGAGGGAATGGTTGGTAAATTTGTATGTGGTATTGAGGCCTGATTTCTGTGCTTGTTTTTTTGTCCAAGTTGAAATCTCGTTTTCTCCTACTGGGCTGTTTTTGAACCATTTTCCGGAAATTTTCCAATGGGGGTTTGGCGTCAAAAATAGTCGAGTGTTGGAGATACTTTTCCTTTTATCTTGTAATCCTTTATAAATTCTTACTGGGCAAAAGCTGGGACTTCTCTCGTTTCTCACCAACCACTTCGAACCAGCGAGTTTTCGGCCACCACCTTGACATGTTTTAGAAAAAACAGGGTTGTATTGAATTCTACCTGTTTTTCCTCCGAAGTTGTCAGTTTCTTTTTTGAAAAAAGTTGTTTCGGCTCTTGCACCTTCTCCTCCTCTCCAGGCTAATTCATAGGACAATAGAAAAAAACACTCCTTTTGTAAACCCTCCGGAGTTGATTCATCACTAGCTTCGATTAGATTTTTTAATTCACTGTATGTTAAAAAAACGGCCGATTCTTTGCGTTTGCCTTCAATACCTTGCAAATGTCTCCTTTTGGTATTTTTTGCGTCTCGAGCCGATTTGAATTCGATCTGCTCGAAGGGATTTATTTTAATTTTGTATTCATTGAAATACCTTTCCATCAATAATTTCGCCATCACAGTACAAATAATTTTTACCGTGCCTTCTTTATATTCCTCCCCGTTCATTTTTCGCATATTGTAGCCCCAGCTTTTCAAAATCATTGCTAGTTGGGATACCGGAGTATCTTGGTCAAACGTATAGTTTTTTTCATCGCAGAATGACATAAACTGTCTCCAGATGCTCTTCTCGGATTTAACGGTGTTTCTTGGTTCGCTTCCAATTATATTTTCATCAATTTCCTCTTCTTGAACTAGCCCAAAGCGATTATTGGTATTGACAACTTTTCAAAAATGTTTGAAAGATACTTAAAAAAAATCAGTTTCTAGGGACTCTAGCGTCCCTCAAAAGCAGGTTTCATATTGTCAAGATTTCATTTTTTGGTTAGGTATGTAACCACACCTAACCAGGTAAGTGGAAACACCATGTTTCCTAGACGACGTGGTATTTCCGCTATAATTTTTCGAAAACACCACCAGTCTTACGGGAAAATTTGTACATGAGTGGAATATTCATTAAAATTTCAAGTCAATCTAATGTGTAGTTTTTAAGCTATGCTGCGATTTGACAGACAAAAGAACAAACCGAATAATTGATAAAACATATTTTTTGGCATTTAGAGACGCTAAAAAGTTGAAAATATATAAAAACCTTAGAGGGTGATTTCTTCACGACTACAATATTTTATTTGGTCGCCATTTTGAATTAGCACCCCAATTTTACTAGTTCATCTCTATACCATTGGCGTAGATAGAAATCGCTTATGGGGGGAATTTTGAGACGATGAAAAGGTCTGCAGTTTTTGTTCTATACCTAATTGAACGTATATAATATGAACAAAAAAAAAGGTCATTCCTTTATTTTTGTTGTGGGTAAAACTGGCACTGGGGAGGTTTTACCATCCAATTCCGAAAAAAAGGTGCTTATTTTATACTATTTTCATCATTTTAGCTATAATAAAGAGGTCTCTGGGGGGGGTTAACCCTCAAACTCCCCCTTATTGGCCACTGCTCTAAGTAGTTTTTTCAGGCTGAATGTTTAAATATTTTATTAAGCCTCCATTTTGTTTCGCCATCTTGGATTCGTACCAAAATTTGTTGAGTCGATTCCTACATAATACTTGATGTTTGTGCAAAATTTGACATAAATTGTACAAGTAGTTCTTTATTAACCATTTTTTGCCGCCATTTTGTTTTGCCATATTGGATTTTTATCAAAATATTTAATTTTTGACCAAAATTTGAAGTCAATCGGGTAAGTAGTTTCAATACTCCCCTTTTATGAGGGAAGTACTATTTGGGGATTAACTAAAACAAAAATATTATTATATTAAAACACTGTATGTAATATATTCTATTCTATAATAAGTTTACATATTATTAAACCGTTATTTTCGTTAATCGATTATAAAATTACATTTGGTTACAATCAAAATAAATAGTATTCCTAACGCTAACATAACAAAAAAAAACACTCTAATACAATCGGCGACCTTTTCATCAGCAATCCTTACAATTAATTAAGTACGATGAAAAGCGACATCGGCCAATTCTAAATTATCTACCAAATTAAAAATATTAGTCATATCATTAAATAGGACGTATTTTTACCACTAGTCGCTCGTAAAATGGTCGGACAATTCGAAATGAACGTCCTAATTTTTACTGCCTTTGATATCATTTTTGATATATATGGTAGAGTTGTTATCCAGTTTGGTGGGGGCGTCCATGGGGCAGGCTATCAAGTAGGTCTCTCCAGTAACCGGATTTCGTTCTAAAAATAAGAAAATTATATTAAATTAGTTTCCAGTCAAAATTATATTTATAATTTCAACTATGGTGAGATGCGGTATTGTATCTTGTTAGTAAGACGAGACGAGATTAAAGCCTCATCTCATCTCGTTTCGACTTTGATTAATCTCGGCTCGAAAAATCTCGTCTCGACTGTGACTATATTAACCTATAAATCATATATGAGCGACCCAGTGGCGGCTATTCAGGTGAAGTAGGTGAAGTGCAGCTTCACCAGGAAAAATAAACAAGCAAACATCTAACTATATTTATTATCTATCTCTTAAAATTTATTCAGAATTAATTCAAAGTTTTTACATTCATTTATTCACCTAATTGGAAAAAATAAACTGTACAGGGTGTCCCATTTTCGTAGGTTTTACGGGGTTTCCAGCTTATGAGTAGAGATAGAGAGATGCGGTTTTCGCGACACCGTGCTACTTTTCGATGAAACTAAAGAGGCCGCAAACAGATTTGCCCCAACCATTTTAGTTTCCGTGCTACAGGGTGATTTTGAATATTTGTCATTTTCGGACACCCCCTGTAACTCAGCTATCGTAAAATATATTTAAAATGTTTCAACTGGTATTTATAGATTTTTTCACGTAGAATTCAGTGGCATACTCAGATTTTTGCTGAGAGTCATAGTTTTTGACATATTGGCATAACCTACTATTTTTTAAATGGGAGACCCTATATATTATTTTTTCATCTTATTCTTCGTGTCGAGAGCTTTTCAAAAACATACCATAAGTCATATTTATTTTCATAAATAACATGAAAAAATGCATTTTTCTTTAAACGGATTTATGGCATGCAGATCAATCGAAATAAGAGAAGGTGGCTGTGGTAGCCATGGCAACGCCAACAAAAATATGATCAGGCAGCCATTACTGCTGTCATTTTTGGCATTATTGCGTTTAAATTTTTCTTGACGTCTATTATAATTATTGTTTTTAATATGGCTCAGAATCAAAAATTTGAATATTTTGAGAAATATGATATGAACGCGTGTTTTATATTGTCTAATGAAGATGCAGATCAGGCGGCAGAGCTTTATCTGAACAGGTTAGTTCTTTTTTATCTTCCTGCATTTTGACTTTATTGGTTCGCTTTATTTTATCTTAGATATCCCGAGAGAGGACAACAAGATCTTTTAACAAGCCTCGATCGCGAACTTACAATAAAGACAACGAAGAATCTGAGGTCAACGTTTTAGCCCTCGTTCAGACAGCTCCTGAAACATCTTGCAGGAAAATAGACGAAGAGGCGGGTGTACCGAAAACCAAAGTGCAGAAAATTTTGAAAAAGCACAAATTCAAACCCTATAAATACAAACTTGTGCTTCATCTGCATCCTGGTGATGCAGAGCGCAGATTGGAGTTCTGCAATTGGTTTATAAATATGAAGGCAGAAGATATCGATTTTGAAAAAAAGATTATTTGGTCAGACGAGGCACATTTTACTAGTTCAGGGATTTTAAATAGACACAACACGCGATTTTGGAGTCAAGAAAACAACCATGTTATTTTTCCTAGGGAGCGTCAGGGCAGATTTGGATTCAATGTCTCCTGTTTTATTTTCAACCGAAAAATAGTTTACCAAATATATGAAGGAAATCTGAATTCGATTGGTTACGTGCGAATCCTAGAAGAAGCATTAGGAATTTTGGATGATGTTCCCTTGGCTCAACTAAATAGGATTTATTTCCAGCAAGACGGAGCTCCAGCTCACAATGCCAGAATAAGTCAAAACTGGCTTAACGACCATTTTCCTGGAAGATGGATAGGAACACACGGACCTGTTCGATGGCCACCACGATCCCCTGACCTCTCAGTTTTAGATGTCTTTTTGTGGGGTTATTTAGAAAACAAGGTTTATGTAAGGCGATACGAAAACTTAGAACAACTAAGAATGGCCACCGAAAACGCTTTTGCAGAGTTACAAAGACAGTCATTTACAATAGAAAATGCATTAAAAAGAATTTTTAAAGTTTGTCACACTTGTAGGACACATAATGGTCTACAATTTGAATAATATTTGTAGTTTTAATGAAATTATAATTATTACCTTTTACCTACTTCCTAATTTTTTCTGATGCTGTTACTTTGTTATTTCGTTAATAAATATTTGTTAACTTTTTCCATGGCTCCACAGGCACCTTCTCTTATTTCGATTGATCTGCTATGCCATAAATCCGTTTAAAGAAAAATGCATTTTTTCATTTTATTTATGAAAATAAATATGACTTATGATATGTTTTTGAAAAGCTCTCGACACGAAGAATAAGATGAAAAAATAATATATAGGGTGTCCCATTTAAAAAATAGTAGGTTATGCCAATATGTCAAAAACTATAACTCTCAGCAAAAATCTGAGTACGCCACTGAATTCTACGTGAAAAAATCTATAAATACCAGTTGAAACATTTTAAATATATTTTACGATAGCTGAGTTACAGGGGGTGTCCGAAAATGACAAATTTTCAAAATCACCCTGTAGCACGGAAACTAAAATGGTTAGGGCAAATCTGTTTGCGGCCTCTTTAGTTTCATCGAAAAGTAGCACGGTGTCGCGAAAACCGCATCTCTCTATCTCTACTCATAAGCTGCAAACCCCGTAAAACCTACGAAAATGGGACACCCTGTACATCTCGAATAAATATCTTACTTGACCGTTGGCGGCATGTCTTTTTGAAACTTTCAATCGAACTTTATTATAACAACTATAACAGTGGCGCAAACCTCTTCGACTTTGCTGGAGGTGCTATGTTTAGTTTACGATTTTCCTACTACGTTGCCATGACAACGCGTTCGCGATGACGTCGAGCACATGGAAAAATAATGTTGACCAGCGCCATACAACGCTCTCGGTGAATTGCTAACGCAGTACACTATACCCACGTTGTCGTTCAGTTTGGGGTGGTTGTTTACTTTTATTTTCGCGGACTTCGCTGCAACCGGTTAGTTCCTTTGCAGTTTGCTTGACTGTTTTGTGTTATATTTATTTATGGTGTTGTTACAACTTTATTTGGTGTCGGGTTTATTATTTTACATTATTGATGAATCAGATCACGGTTGTGGTTTGCATTTTGTTGGAAACTCCATTTAATCGATGGAAGGAACAAGATCAGAGTTTTAATCGTCATCCTGGTTTTCGGGGTCCAAATGGTTATGTAGTAGTCAAATATTACACAAATTGTTTTGCTGGCCTTATTTACTAGTTTCCAATAAATATTCCATTAAATATATGACGGTCTTTACATAAACATAAAGACTCGGCGGAGCATTTAAAATGCGAATTGATGCTAAAAACATTGTAAAAAATCAAGGCACTATAGCTGACACTTTAAAGAAAATGCTAAACTATATAAAATACATTTTAACGAAAACGTCCGATTAAATAGACTATTTATGTGCTTGGTAATTGACGCAGTTTTGTACCTTGCAAAACAAGAGTTAGTCTTTCGCGGCCAATAGGGGGAATTTCAAAAAGCTTTTAGGTTTATTAATATCAAGATAAGATTATCACGAAAAAATTAAAAATTTTTTTACTGGTGACTCGAAAACTATTCAAAACGAAATAATTGAATACATTTCTAATTATTTAAATGATCATGTAAAAAATGAAATAATGAACGCACAGTTTTTTTTCTGTGGAAGTGGATGACACCAGTGATATTACGTAAACCTCCTAGTGCTCCATAATTTTAAAATACGTTAATTCAGAAGGTTCAGTAGTCGAGAGATTCTTAGGATTTTATAATGTCAGTTCCGATAGAACGTCGGAGAATTTATACTTTCTATTGCATCAAATTTTGGACCAATTTGAGTATAAACATAAATTATTAGGGCAATGTTACGATGGCGCAAGTGTGATGTCTGGCCATCTAAATGGCCTCCAAAAAAAAAAGAAAAAGCGCCGCAGGCTGTATTTGTCCATTGTCTTGCGCATCGTCTGAACCTTATGATTCAGCAAAGTTTAAAATTATTTCTAAATGTCGAATTTTTTTTGCAAGTCTTAGTAGTATTCCCTCATTTTTTCATCACTCAGCCAAACGAACGTATGCTCTTACATCTGCATCTACGAAGCCTATACCAACAATTACAGAAACCCGTTGGTCTTCAAATTCGAAGTTAGTAAATGTGATTGTTCAAAACTGGAATAAATTAAAAGACGTCTTTGAATTTATTACAAACTGTGATAAATCTGATGAAAAATCCATGATTATTTAAATGATCATGTAAAAAATGAAATAATGAACACACAGTTTTTTTCTGTGCAAGTGGATGACACCACTGATATTACGCAAACCTCCCAGTGCTCCATAATTTTAAGATACGTTAATTCAGAAGGTTCAGTAGTCGAGAGATTCTTAGGATTTTATAATGTTAGCTCCGATAGAACGTAGGAGAATTTATATTCTCTATTGGATCAAATTTTGGACCAATTTCACTATAAACATAAATTAATAGGGCAATGTTACGATGGCGCAAGTGTGATGTCTGGCCATCTAAATGGCCTCCAAAAAAAAAAGAAAAAGCGCCGCAGGCTGTATTTGTCTATCTACTTTTGTATATCTACATTTGAAAGTAAAAATGTTTGACTTTCCCCCACCACTTAATATGTAAAAACAGACAAAAATGGTCTGAAGCAAAAAAGTGCGTAATTAATTGAGGAATACAATGAGTATATTTCTAGCATATCTCAATTATGGAAATTTAACAGCAAATTGATATTTACACTTTTGTGTTGCTGTTACGCCCCCTAGAGGCCAACTTTCGAATTTGAAAATAATTTACAGCGATTTCTCTTGACCGATTTACTTATAATTATTGTTTTCCTCTATTATTGGACCACCCTGTACACAGTTCTGAGCGTAATTATATAAAATCTGATTTGATATAGCCAAAACAGTAAAAAAACTGCATTATGTAAAAGGAACCGAAAGTCAAAAACAGCAGTGCATGACTAAAGTACCGTTTACCATTATATTTAACTTAATTAACTCGTGTTTCATGGTTCATGATGAAAAATGTTATGGTCTCATTTACTAATTTTATAGGGTAATACAAGCACATTTTATTTAACAATTGCTACAATTAAAATATCCCTTAAGTCAATTTAACAGCAGGTTTTCCCACAGACCTATCTTTATATCTCTTTTTTTTTAATTTAGTTATATAATGCTGCATACTAAAAAGTAGCAAGACAGTGGCGCACTTAAAGGTCCCGCAGGGCCAGGGGCGCGGGTTGGTTCCGGCTGCATTATTATAAGTAACCGACAATTCGTCCAATCGTAATTTCCGATGTGAACCTGTTGATCTGGTATTAAGAAACCGACGAGACAGACTCGTTTGTCAGCTACATAAAAATGAGAGTTATTAAAATTGAAATTTTTGGCTGATTCATCGGATACATAGACTCAAAGACATGCTTTGTCTAAGCGGGCAACCATAATTTAATAAATATACAAGAATACTAAAAAACGTTTTTTAAACGCTATTTAAAAAAATGCCACAAGCTAACCTAATTAATATAGTTTACAAGTTGGTTAGTTTATACGCTAGCGGAGCAACAGCTTTAGCCGTAACATATATAAACAAGACATATTACGACACGACACTCGGCGTGTCAATAGCTACTACCAATGAAATATTTAAATTTGACAAGGATGCATTTTAACAGCCTATATAATTGTCATACATTATCAGATAAGAAAAGGCTTTTAAACTTACCCCGACATCTTCCTTTGAATAAATTTGCAATTTGTAACTATTATCTGATACCTCTTTGTATTTCACGGGTGTCAGGAAATTTCATTATATCTTTGGTGTTATTGCTGTTACAACAAGTTGATCAGTGGCGCAACTAGACACCTACTTTGGGGGGGCTCAAGCCCTGACATTTATAAGATAATATTGATTTGAGGATAAAACCAATTTTAAAGAAATGATGATTTTTTGTACATAATATTTTTTCCAAGTTAATAATGTCATGCAAAATTTCGTGTTAACTTTATCTTAATCTTAACACTACAATGAATACAAAAAATTAAATAAATTTGCCCTATTTCACCGTTATTTGAAATATTACCTCTTTTTTATTTTTAACTATGTATAATCGCAAAAAAAATAAGAATCTACGCCAATGACTTCAGCAATTTTTTAATGTTACATTTACCCGAACCATATCTGTTTCCCATTTGACTATAATTGATTTGGCGTTCTCAAAATATAAAATATTTACAATTTTGTACCCTTAAAAAATTGAATATCTACGCCCATGGCACCCTAAATCTAAATTGTTGAGACACGGTTCTAATCTAATTCTTGCTACAAGTTTGAAAACGAATTAAAATTTTACCAGTTCATCCAGTTTTTAGTAATATTTTTTTTACCTTTTATTAGGCCGAATTTTATATAATTTATTATTAACTCTCGATATTATCTATTATCTAAGTTTTTATGTCTCTTATTATTATTTAGACCATGACAGTAAGGCTATATATGATTTGATTAATATCTACATATAAATTACGACACTTAAAGTTACATAGAACGATGAGACCCGTATATAAAAATTTTAAGGAGTTCAAAAGTTACCCACTTCTCTTGTATAACATAATATATGCTTTACTTGACCTGGTAATTGGAAACCTGCCAAAGTGCCCCCTCCTTTTCGGTCTACCCCGTATAATGAACAAACATTATTTTGATACAAAAAATTAAATAACTTTGCGAAGTTTCGCCGTTTTTTGGAATACCACCTCAATTTTATTTTAAAATATGTATTCTCTAGAAAAATTAAACGTCAATGGCTTCCCTTATTTTTCAGTGTTAGAACATTTACCCCACCTATTTCTGTTTTCATTGTGGCTATTATGGGTTTTGCGCTCTAAAAAGCTGATTTTTGTTTACTCTTTTATACACCTTTCTCAACTTTTAGTTTCCATAACTTCAAAATAAGCGCGCCAGCTGATCGACGATTGACCTCGAGACCGCTGTCTTTCTACCTTGAGCGGGAACTCGTAACCTGCCTGGTCACCCTATACGAACATACAAATTTTGAATGTTATAAATGTTTCAAACATTCTCACACCTGCATGATTTTGTACACTCCAAGAGCCAGTAAATTTCGTTTTCCCCCTCCCTGTATTGTAAGCAACCTATTTTGACACTGCTTTAACAGACGTAAGTGAAAGTTACTCAACAAGGTATAGGTTGACCTTAACGAGAGGATGTAAGTCAACTTACATCCCTAGGGAAATAATAATCTAAAATTATTATAAGTAGCTTTAATTTTTGATTTCATCAACATATTACAAAAATCCGGACAAAAATTCGGTGATATGAATTGAAGTTAATATTACTGGTACAATTATTACAATTATTCACATTATTAACAAAATGTTGAAACACGTTTTCTCGTTTCTACTCGATGTGTATTACATTTTCTGACTCCACAGGTCCTTCATTTCTAATCAATGTTTCTGTCACTGTTGAAACACTGCAAGAGACTTCTGCTGGGTCTTATTGCATAAAATTTTATTCACTACTTCCTTTTTATGATTGAGGCTCTCAGCTACGTAACTTTCCGCAATAGTGCGGTTTCCATCCACATGTCGCTTAATAGCTAATACATCAACTCCAGTATTTGCTAATAAAGTTGCCGACGTTCTTCTAAAAGAGTGTCCAGTATACATTTTGAAGTTCTCAAACTTTAGAAATTTCGCAATTTTACCTGGAATTGAGGAAAACGCATTTTTCGCGACACTTTCAGTTTGGATATCGCATAAAGAAGCGCGGATTAACAGTCGACATGTGGGATCTTGTATCAATGTACTTTTGAATTATTTCGAAATGACAAACCTGAGTGTCGTCACTTTCTGTCACTGTAAATATACATGATATTCCATTTTTGGAGTCAGGAATGGTCACAATTATGACTTTTTGACTTATTTTAACGTTGTCCATTTTCATTTCACAGAGTTCATTAGAACGGCACGCTCCAGCAAATCCCATTACCATTACGACCTTCATCAATAAGTATATATCATCGGGGGCTTCAAGCATGAACAACACATCTTCCCTGTCAAACACATTCGATTTTTTGGGTCAATAACCATCATTTTTTCTTTTCAAAAATACTCGAGGTTTTGGATACTTAGAAATATCTATATTTTCCTCTATAAAAAGGGTGGACTTCAACATCGAATACTCACACCATAAGCTTGATGGGGACTTCAATATAGCACTTTTTTTCGTGGAAATACGCCAAAAACAAGGTTTCTGAGACTGCAGTAGACGTTTTGCTTTGGCACCAATTCTTAAAGGATTTATATGATCCTTCATACCTTTTTTCGACTTTTCCGGTAGTAGAGATAAACAAGCAATATTCGCCTGATTCTGCTATGTCTGAAATATCCATTTTATCGACACAGAATCAAACAATTCGACTTCTTCAAACTTTTTGCTATGAATTGTCAACTTGGCGTTGTTGATAAAATAATAACTGCTTATGTTGCTCTGGCAACGGATCACGGCTGCCCTCATAATTTAATGAGAATGCTATCGAATGTAATGATAATGAAAATCCAAAAATATATCCAGCATTTTCTTGTGAACATACAATACAGGTAGGGGGAAAAATGTATATACTATATGGGATGTAAGTACATTAACCAGTCTCGAACTTTTTTGCCAGCCCTCGCTATCGCTCGGGCGCAAACTCGTCCTCTACTGGTAAGTGTTGCTTACATCCCTTATAGTATAAATCACTATTTCGTATCCAATTCAATTGGTCAAAAATATACAGGATGTTAAAAATTAAAAAAAAAAGGAAGAGGCAAGAGAAAAGTAAATTACGCTACGGAAGAATACCTTTTTGCCCATTTTTACAAACAAAATGGAGTTTAAGTGTTATTTTTAAAAAAAATATAGAAGGCGTTGGAACACATTAAGAGATATTCTGTTCAAGTTTTTATCTTACCTATGTCGTAAATATTAACTATTGTAACAGCAAAATCAAAAGTATCTCAGAAAACAAACTTAAAAACATTACTCAATGGTGCACCGCGATAAAATGAAAACCTGACGATCGATCGACAATAGTCTGCATTCCGCTTGCTCGGCTTTGCTCGCGGCAATCACGCCACATGTCACATGTTTTGGTTGATCCTCACCAATCGTCTGGTAGGGGGGCTAATTCCGAGGTTGGGGGGCTAAGCTCCCCCTAGCCCCCCCCCCTAGTTGCGCCACTGATTAGTTGATACTGCATTCGAAATATTCATGCTGATATAACAATAAACATAAAAAAAAATATAATCAATAATGTAACAGACAAGTGAGTCTGACTCGTTGGTTTCACATTCCATACCAATCGGTTCGCATCGGAAATTCCGAATGGACGAATTGGCGGTTACTTATAATAATGCGCCCCGGCTACTAGGAGGCCCCAAATTAAACAGGATATTTTTCCCTAGTTAAAAAAAATCACGGATTTCGCAATTTTTGCAACCATCATTCGAAATGATAATAAGATAACGTAATATATAAACCCCATGAAACACTTGGAAGTGAAGTACTTAATACGAATTATAGATGTAATAGTAAGTCAGCTAGATAAAAGGTTTACTGCGTTTAAAACAAATTATTCATTCACCATTTTCAATTCTAAATCCTTGGATATTGGTTAAATTAAATGACTCAGAAATGTTGGAAAAGCTCAGTTATTACTGGAGAAACATTCAAATGATTTAACTTCTCAACTGAGCTAATTCAGATAAAATCATTATTGTATAACAACATTAAAAACCTTAATACAACTCGTGAATTTGCAAACCATAGTTTCGAAAAAAGTCAGTTATTGTTAAGTAGTATACCAGAACTGTGTTCTGCATTCCAAATATTTGTTGGCCTTCCTGTAATCTCAGCTCAATAGGAAAGATTTTTTAGAGCTCTTGCTAATTCTTTTACGTCGAAGTTCCTAGTAAGATCATTTTCTTGATATTCGTTGAGTGTTTCTAAACAAGGAGGGTTCAAATTGGCAAGAACCCTAAAAAAAATAACAACTCAGCTCCAGGAAAGGATGGCATTCACTATTCTATGTTATCTTAACTTCCAGAGAGTACCAAGAAATTATTATTGAACATCTTTAATGACATATTTTCCGGAAAAAGTGATATCCCAAAAGACTGGTATCAGTATGTAGTGGTTCCTATTCTTAAACCAAATAAACCCAAAAATTTAGCGTCATCATATCGACCGATTGCACTAGCCTCATGTATTTTAAAAACAAATGAGAGACTTATAAAAAACAGATTGGAGTTCTGGATGGAAAAATACAACAAATTTCCAAAGACCCAATTTGGCTTTCGGAGAGGCACGTCAGCACAAGAAGCTATAGGACATCTGGTAACAGATATACAGCTGGGCTTTACTAAGAGGGAAGCTACTTCTGCAATTTTCTTAGATGTTCAGGGTGCATACGATAATGTAAACTATAATATATTGGTTAAAAAAATGAGCGATTTGGGTATTCCGAAAAAAATAGTTAAAAATATCTACAGTTTATATTATAACAGACAACTTTTTATTCGAACAAACAATGGACTCACCCACCCGCAATTAGCTATGATTGGTCTACCTCAAGGCAGTATATTAAGTCCTATTCTGTACATCATTTATACGTATGATTTAGAATCAATATTTGACAACAAAGTGCATATACTACAATTTGCAGATGATGTTTGCATGTACTCTAAGCATAACTCTACACAAATTTATAAATATAAACATTTGGCTTACAAACAATGGACTCACTCTGCACTGAGAAATCTGTCTCGTGCATATTTTCAAAAGCCAGAGATCCGTCACCAAATATGATGTATTTTAAAAATACTTTCATACCATGTAAAACCACTATTAAATACCTGGGAGTAAGTCTGGATAGGAAACTGATATGGAAGGATCACATACAAAACCTAATCAAAAGAACAGAAAATGGCATAAACGTCGTTAGAGCATTTAGCCATCATAAATGGAGAGCAGACCCAAATATTTGTTTGATGTTCTACAAATCCTTTGTTAGGCAATATTGGATTATGGATGTATTTTCTATGGATCAGCTGCCGAAACACATCTGAAAGAATTAGAACTAATAAAAAATAAATGTCTTCGTAGAAGCATCGGACTTTTAAATAGCACACCTATAAATGTTCTCGAAAACGAATGTGTAGAACCACCGCTGGCATTGAGGCGGAACTTTCTAACAGACAAATTTTTACTTAGACTTATTTCTAAAAACAGTTCCTTAGTAAATAAGATAAACATGTTGTCTATATTTGGTTATACCCACATGTTTTGGAAAGTCAAAAAACTCCCCCTTTTAGTTTTAAGCTACTCCTGGATAACCCAAATAAAAGATAATATATATCAATCTCCAATAGCTCCTTTCAACCAGTTAAGTCTCTCAAATATAAACGAAATTCCTAAAGTTATACTCTCACAAAATATCATTAGTGACCCGAATATTATTAAAATAAACTTTTTGGAGTACATATACACAAAATGGTCTAACCATGAGCACATTTTTACAGATGGGTCTTTAATAGACAAAAAGGCCACATGTGCTTTTTATCATAGCAACAAAAAAATAGCAAAAAAATTTAGGTTACCTAACGAAGCATCAATTTATACGGCTGAATTGTGGGCTATTTGGGAGACACTTAAATATTGTCTAGAGTTTAAAGAAAATAATTTCTTTGTAATTTTTTCAGATAGTAGGAGTGCACTTGAAAGAATCAAAAATTGTATAAATATTGCACCTACCAATCACATTATTGTCGAAATATTAAAAACGTATCATAGGTTACAGGCCAATAACATTAGTGTTTGCTTAGTATGGGTAAAAGCACATATAGGAATCTTAGCAAATGAAATAGTTGATATACTTGCAAAAGATGCTACCAAGATACCTCACCCAAATGTTGATTTAAAAATTCCATTTTCAGATATAATTAAAACTTCTAAAGAAATCATGTTTCAAAATTGGCAAGTGCAATATAATGAAATCAATAAAGGTATTATTTATAAAAACATATTCCCTGTGATTAATAAAAGTAGATGGTTTAAAACAATTTCAAACAGAAGCTATATAAGAACTATTTCTAGAATCCGTACTTCTCATGCATTATATCCAAAACATCGGAAAAAAATTGGCATTAGCAATAACGAATTATGTGACTGTGGTGAATTAGGTGGCTTAGAGCACTGCCTATTAAATTGTATTAGACTCAAAGATCATCTAAATTTCTTACATAACACGATAGGAAGTTTAGTTCAATTACCTTTTAATCTGAGCAGCTTAATTGAATCAAATAATCTTAATTTATATAGGATATTGTACAAATTTATTATAGAAAGAAAAATTGAATTGTAAAGGAACCTACTGTAACATAAGGATTTTACGTTAATAAATAAAAAAAAAACAAAAAATTAATTAAAAAAAATCAACAACAAAAAAGAGAAAAAACAAAAATAAATATATATATAAAAAAAATGTAAATTGTATAGTATATAGTACCCTTAATATAGAATGTAAAGTACCCTAATTTAAAAAAAAAATAAACAAATACAAATAATGCAGAGAAAGATACAAAGCTGACCATTTGGTTTCAACCAGAGCCATAAACTTATAAACACACACAAAAATGTTCTTAGGTCTACCATGACTCAAAGTCGTTTTAGTTCTCTAGTTCTTATCTGAATACAGCACGAAAGGGCTTAAGAAGTAAATATTGGCGAACTATTCTTATCTGAATACAGCACGAAAGGGCTTAAGAAGTAAATATTGACGAACTAGTTTATAAGTATTTATCTAGTCGATACAAAAACAAAAAAGTCTAGTCTACCGCCAAAGAAAACGATTCTTGTAGTCATTGTATTTTATTATTTTTTAGTTTTGCTTAAACCAGAGTATAGTTATTATTTTTTAATATTTGGTTAATTTTTGTTTTATGTTTATTAGTTTACCTATGCCTATTAATATAAAAATGTATATCGTTCGTTCCTTTTTTTATTTTTTATTTCTTTTTTTACTAGAGTTATTTTTTATTTTATGTTTTGGTTTTTGTTAATAAATTTGTAACATTTTTTGTTTACTTATTTTTTTGGAGAAATTATACAGGGGCCCCCAAGAAAAGTCTTTCATGGGAGTTCCCGTAAAAGCTCGACATGTCACTGAGTAAGTAAGACGCATTTACTAATAAAAACTTAACAATTATTTTGGTTTGGTTATGGTATATAAGCGTGTATGTACCGTGTCCATAACGGTAAATTTTCCAAATTAGTTTAACAATGTCTCTCTAAATACTAACAAAAAATATCCGGAAGTATTATTTTAATGGCTAATTAAACTCTCATATAATTAGTGATTTAATATGTTTCATCTTGCACCATAAAATATGGGTTAATTGAGTTATGTGTTATGTCAAACGGTATATTTGTCAAGCAATGTTGTTTTTGTTTTTTTCCTCGACATCGACTGGAGCGGCTTCGATTTGCAAGATTGCATATGAACTAGACTATTCAACAGTGGGGTAATGTGCTACTTACTGATGAGTCAAGGGTTTGCGTACGGTACCCGGACGGTCGGGAGCGAGTTTACGGGTGACGAAATGAAAGATTTGCCGAGTGCACTTATAACTTTTTTGTTTTTTGACATAACTTTTTGAAATTCGCAGTGTGAATACAATAAATAAACCTGGCTTTTTGGACATATTAAGTTGTTTTGAGCCACTTCCGGTTTTACCGGAAATGACGACAAATATCGATTCTTAAATGGGACACCCTATATATTTTTAATTATTTCGATATAAAATGGCGTTCTGAGTGCAATGACTCCCGATTTGTCATGATATATTTTTTTTTCAATCCAGTATGCAATGAATCACTTAAATCGGTTTATTTCTGATCTAGTAGTAAGGGAAAAATACAAGCTTACCTCTGTTGATCCTAAAAACTAATTTATGCCCTTTTGAAATATTTTTGTGTTTACTCAATTTTTTCAAATACAAAGGAGGTGGCTCCTGGGGTTTTTATAAAATACCTGTTTCTTCCGAACAGTTTGGTACTACACACTCTAATATTACATGAACTCTTTCTCCTAAAAAAGCAAAAATATGTATTGTTACTACATACACAATAATTGCGCTAAGTCCTCATTATCTAGTTGTCCATGATTCAACCAGTTGACGGTGTGTCTATGGCTACAGCGGGATATGTAAATAAAATATAAATAAACTGATTGTTTGAAAAAGAGCATTTCAAATATGCGAAAAAATGTTAATTCTTGCACATTAGAAACATGAATTCTTTATAATAAATGCACGTTTAATTAAACGCAGTAGGCTATGACCGAGACGGTACGAAACAGACGTATTAAGGCGGCTTTGAAAACAAAACACTGTTAACAATTTTGACAGTCGTCTTTATTATTATCCCAAGTATAGGTACCTAATCGTTTTAGTGGTTTGTTAAAAACTGATTTAAAATTTTCTATTAAAACATGGAAAATTACACAAGAAGTGAAAAAATTGACATGCTTCTAGTTTTTAGTGAATGCAGGCAGAATTCAGTTCAAGCTGCTCAAATGAATATGAACAGAGATATCCCGATCGTCGTCATCCCACCCGGGATTATTTCCCCAAGTTGGTTAGAAAAATGCGCAACGAAACCGAAAATAATCCCAACGCGCTATTTGTAATAAGCGAAGACAAAGAAATAGATGTTCTGGATTACCCCAAGACAACTAAGTGAAATAGTGAGAGCAACTTTAGAAAAGGTACAGCTTTGTCAAGAAGAGCACGGTGGCCATTTTGAAAATTTGGAACCTTAAAAATGTATTTTGGTTATAATAATTTCCAAATTAATTACATTATAAATTGTTTGTCGTTGTAACACTTTTAAAATTTTATAATATTTATCATGTTATCATAGAGTCATGCGTAATGTTTTCAAAGCCACCGTTTGTTTCATAGCGTCTTCGTCATAGTCTACTATGCTTAAATGAATTTTGTCGTGTATTTGAAAACCTGTCGCGTATAAATAATAATAACATACTTTTTTCTAAGCTGTCAGTTTATTTATAATTTATTAACGTTTTCCGCTGTAGCCATAGTAACACCGTCAACTGTTTGAATCATGGATGAGTTGACGAAGCGGACCAAGAGCAATGATAAAGTATGTAATAGCAATATTACAGTCACTATCGTGAAGTATGTAGTATCAAAATACTCGAAAAAAAAGGGGATTTTATAAAAACCTCAGAAGCCACTTCCTTTCTATTTGAAAAAAATTAATAAACACAAAAATACCTTTTTTTATTTATTTCAAATGGGCATAAAACAGTTTTTAGTATCAACAGAGATAAGCTTGTATTTTTCCCTTACTACTATATCAGAAATGAACCGATTTAAGTGATTCATAGCATGCTAGATTAAAAAAAAGATATATATCATATAAATTCCTCCATCTGTCAAAAACTGACAAATCTGGTGTCATTGCACTCAGAACGCTATTTTCTATCGAAATAATTAAATATATATATAGGGTGTCCTTATGTCTTGTATTCACAAAGCACATTCTTTGGATGCTGAGAGACTACACGATGTAATTATAGCTAGAAGTGGATACACACGCTACTGAAACTTCCTAAAAATATCTGTTAGTTCATTTCATTAATTTTTGTTAATGTTTAAATAAATAAAAGTTTGAAAACCAGAGTTTTCTTTAAAAATGTGCATTTCATACAAAAAATCGGATAATAAGTTAATTAAAATAACAATTAAGAAGTCACCTTTTTCCACAGGGAGTTTTGAATTTACAACAAAAAACAATTTATTGCTTGACCCCGGTATAACGTTATTTAAATACAAAATTATTATTGTTAAGGGGAAACAGTTTGATGTCAATATATTTCTCCATAAACTGGTAAAAAATCATAAAAATCGGATCAAAAATAAAAAAGTTATAAAGGATTAAACTAAGCCACAAATTTGGGGAGGCGGTTTTTTTCGCCGATGAGTTTACTTTAAATGATCTAAATTTCAAATTCATTCACATTAGGTCTTTAAAAACGAGGAATTTAAATACCTTTGTGTACTTTGGATTTCGGTTTTGCTGGCTTAGAATCCCACGATGAAACTCCATTCCCAGTCACCGGGTTTCGATGAGTGATATCTGAAATATGAAGAAATG
The DNA here is from genome assembly GCA_030620095.1 of Kuschelorhynchus macadamiae. Taxonomy (NCBI): domain Eukaryota; kingdom Metazoa; phylum Arthropoda; class Insecta; order Coleoptera; family Curculionidae; genus Kuschelorhynchus; species Kuschelorhynchus macadamiae. The sequence goes on from JAUTXW010001077.1 coordinate 2,096,982, forward strand.
GGTCATTACACTTGGGAATCACTTGTAGAAATTAAAATGTGTTGGCATTTAACAAATAAATACAATGGTAAATAAATGTAATATTATAATATGTAATTTTTGTAATTATTAGGAAAAAATTAAAATACATTATTTTTATATCTAAGATAGTAGTATAATTAATAAAAATCTTTTTCATTTTGTATTTTTTTAATCAATTGCAATCATTCCACTAGGACGCCATTATGTTATGCCTTTTTAACAAAATGTTACCAGGTCCTCCCCATATGGCCCCTAACTCTTGAATAAAATTTGAAATCGATCGGATAAGTATTTTTTTAGCTATGCCGCGAACAGACAGACCTACAGACAGACAGACGGAATTGAATTTAGGGATACTGAAACCTAACCCTTTCACGAAGGAAGTAAATAATCGGAAGGAATTTCCAGTTAGGTTTTTTTACAGACTGTTTTGAAAAATATTAAATCTGCGAATTTTTTAACTACCAAAATGAAGCCCATTTTTGGATCAAATAAAAAACAGGGTAATCTATTAAAAATACATACGTTTTTGCACGCTTTTTCGTTACACTTTATATACCCTAGCATTAGAAGAAAAAAACGTTCTACCTTACTAAGGAAAAAAATTAAGATAAGGTCCGTTTTTAGTGAAACTCCCAGTAACTAATTAAACAGCTGGGACTATTTTTTGTTAATATTCAATCCATAATAGATTTTTATTTTGACGTAGTCAGCGAAAGTGCTCCCGCGCCACTGTTATAAAAAACGTTTCGCTAGAATAATAAGGTTTTAAAGTTTTATTACGTTAGTTAGTAGAAACGTAAAAGACAATATATTTTTAGTGTTCCATAAATCCATAAATTAAATTACAGAAGGAGAACTATATATATATATATATATATATATATATATATATATATATATATATATATATATATATGTGTAAATAAAAATCCTGGATGCAAATTTTCTCGATCAATTTAAATGGAACGCTCTGTATATTATTATATTTTCAGATTCCTCCCTTTTTGAGCATTTACCCAATATAGGGTTTGAGTCTATACAGAGACGTTCAAGATTTATGGCCACTTTTCAGTTAGTAAATAACAGAAAAAGTCAGCAAATCTCTCTTTGAATTTGTTGTTGTGTCAAGTAACAAAAATCTAGTGGGATAGTAATTCCAATTTGACACGGTCTAATCCCAAGAACCATGATTTCTATAAAATTAAACTGTCAAAAATACAAATTTCAATTGTCAAGTAATGCTGGTGCTTGAGTTTTGTATTAAAAACTAAGTACAGTTTCTATTGTAAGACGCAAAGATGAATTTTAATAGACAAGAAACGATCGATATGATTTATGCGTTAGGAGCAAGTGAAAAGAATTTTTTGTTAGCGACAAGAATATATCACAAAAAGTATCCTGATAGAAAACAACCACACTAAAGTGCTTTTGCAAGGCTTATGCAATGGTTTGATGAGACGGGAAATGCAGTATAAACGAAAACTGATCGAGTCAAACCTGTTTTAAATTAGAATAACAAAGTCATGGAAGACCCACATATTGGCTCAAGAGGAATTACAAGGTAAACAGATGTAAGTAAAACCACTGTTCTACGAATTCTAAATTTCACTCATACCACATTCAACTCCTTCAAGAATTGTATGAGGATGATTATCACAGACGACTAGATTTCTGTCACTGGGCACAACAACAAATTCGTATTGGGTGAATGGCCAAAAAGGGAGAAATCTGAAAATAAAACAATATACAGGGTGTTTCATTAAAAAAATTAAATTTGGTTTGTGGCAAACTTATCCTCAACTTTGTATAATCGAAAATAATTTTAGGTTGTAGCTCTCAACAGTCCCTACAACTTTCGTATAAATTTTGTATTTCTAATTCCCACAATAACCGAGCTATTGGACTTGAACGCACTGTTGGACCACCCTGTATGTTCTGTAGTGAAATCCGTCACGAAGAAAGTTCCGGGTAAAAGCCAATATACCGATTTTTTCTAGGTTTTGCAATATTGCAATATATTATAGTAAATTTTTAATTACGTACTACTTTATCATTTTTATTTTGTTTCTATTTTATTGTCATATTGCCCATTTTTACTAATTTTTAATTGAACCGGGCGAATAGAAATTCAGTTTTTTTATTAAATGTAAATAAAATGATTAATTAACACTATTTTTACAAATATATATTACAAATTGTATTTATTATTGCTCAACAGTATCTCTAATTAATAAACTGTAGAATACTCGCGTTTATAAAAAGTTCTAGTTCATTTCCTTTGCTGCAATTTAGCATGCAGTCATGCTCTAAATGCTAAATAAAGTAAAATTCCCAGAATATTTTTGAATGTTTTCGGTTTAAAGATTTCAATAATTTCTTATAAACTTTACCAAATACAAAAGTGATCGGTATGGACTATGGAATTATTAATTGTAAATGGTGAAAGTTAAAATCGATCACTGCTTAAAAAAAAAAGTTGCATCGTTAGGGGTTTGACCTATAACTAATCACAGATAATAAGTGTTAACTCGGAAATGGTAATGATAAATGGTTCTTCAAGGTACATGCCCACTTAAAGTGTTGAAAATTATTAGCCGACATCTTTTGGTTACCGTTAGTTTGATTCATAAAACGGTTAAGAGCTTTCCGAGTATTGATGAATGAGATAAATGACAATAATAGCCAATCTTCTATCGCTAAGGATTTCTCCTTACTATTTTTCTGAAGTAATTTGTCATTTATCTGATCAATCAGCATAGATGCAGTAATTTAAAATATGCAAGAAATGGCTCGGTTTTGTTTGAAAACGTACGTAGAGAAATAAGTATAGAAACAGTTCTCCGAACGAATTCTGTACTTGTTAATGATTGATGAGGGAAATATAACCGAATCAATAAACAAAAATTGTATATAAAATGACTTTCATTTGTTTGTTACCTTCTACATGCCAAAAATTATTTCTTTGTATACTTTGACCGATTTTCAGGACTAAGACTTCAAAAGAAACTTTTGTATCCTGCTAGTATTTTTAGCTACCATTAATTTAACAAATCGGTACTTTACTTTACCCGGAAATTCCCTTGTTATGAATCTTTCCTTTTATTATGAATAGTGAAGTGTTACCCAATTTCGTTCAGTATACAGTGTGGGCGATTTTGGTGATGCATGTATTGGGATCAAGGAAACTATAAGAGATACCAAAATGATTAAATGAGCAAAGTTTTACAGAATTTTATTGGTAATTTAAAAACGTCAGCGACGTGCTTCTAACTTTTTTGGTTTTGGAGATATTTTGAAAAAACTAAAAAGTGGTATTTTCTGTAAAGCCCTGTAACTTCTTTATTTGTATTTTGTTTCAAAATCTATGAACACTTTTTATACCCATTTTTTTGTGTAGAAAACGATTATTGCAATACATTTTAATTACGACGTTTCGGTTATTCTTCCATATTGGATTTTTGTCTCTTTAAAATAAGCAAGAAAAATCCTACTCACTGATGTATAACAAGTTTACATTTCCTAAAGAAAAACCATCAAAATATTCAAAAATCGATTTTATTCTAGTAGGCTTTGAATCGCTACGGTAACAATATTTTTTTGTAATGTTGTATAAATATTTAATATAGAATCACGAAAAAATAATAACCTTTAACTAGAAGCATGAATGTAAGAAATGTTTAGCAACGCAAGCACGACATTTTTTTAAAACACTATTTGTCGCTGGTCTAAGTGTATTTCTGTTAATATTAGCACACTTCCTGAGCTCTCTCTTCGATTACGGCCAATGTATCGGGAGGTTCAAATTGAAAAACTTAATTTTTAACGCACCCCCACAAAAAGAAACCCAAGGGTGTAATATCTGGCGACCTAGCAGTCCATGATGTAGGACCATCACTGGAAATTAATTTGTCCCCAAAAGTTCTTCTTAATAAATCTCTGACAGCCCTGGAATTGTGGGCTAGGCAGTCATCCTGCTGAAACCAAACATTATGAAATTCGTATTGTGCTGCGTCTCTAATTGCTAGTAGAATTTGGTTTTATAGCATATCTAAATATCTAAAAATGGACCTATAAGTCGATTACCTGAAAATATAAGATTATGTATAAAGTAGTTAAACCAGCGAATATGAAAAACTATTTTACCGTAAATGCCACACCAAACGTTCATGCCAAATCGTGTTTGCAACCTACGTTGTGCCAACAATCTAGAATTCTCTGTTGCCCAATAGTGATAATTGTGTTTGTTAAAGATTCCACAGTTACTAAAATATGTTTCGTCAGTCCATATAATGTTACTGCTAAAATTTACATTTTCCTGGCAATTGTTAATGTACGAGTTACAAATGGTAAGTCTCCTTAGAAAATCTCCTTTAATGAGCCCTTGAACAATGGTCGGCTTGTATGGGTGGTACTTATTTTTCTTCAAAATCCCTCTAAGTGTTGTCCTAGGAATGTCTAGCTCTGTACTGCTTATTCTTGTCGATGAAGTTGGGTTTTCGGTAAAGTAATTTATAACTTGATTGGTTTGGTTTTTACCTCTGTGGATAAGTATCAGCGTAATTATTTAAGGCTATAACCGCATTTCTATTGTTTATAATATAACACTCCAGCATATAAAATTTCTCTTTGTTGGTATAACGCAAAGCCATTTTTAAGACTTTAAAATAAACGATAACAGAAAATAACTAACAAACTTTGAAACGTCAAAAAATCAAACAGTCCAAAATAAAAAAATAATAGTTACCATGGCGATCCAAAACCTTCTGGAATAAAATCGATTTTTGGACATTTTGATGGTTTTTTTTAGGAAATGTAAACTTGTTATACATCAATGAATAGGATATTGCTTGCTTATTTTAGAGAGACAAAAACCCAATATGGCGTCAATAAGAAAAAAAAAAGTTGGTGATGGTGAAAGATAACCGAAACGTCGTAATTAAAATCTAATGCAATAACCGTTTTCTACACAAAAAATGGCTTTGAAAAAGTGTTCATAGATTTTGAGACAAAATACAAATAATGAAGTTACAGAGCTTTACAGAAAATGCCACTTTTTAGTAAAACCAAAAAACTTAAGAGCACACCCCTGGCGTTTTTAAATTACCCATAAAATTCTGTCAAATTCTGCTCAATTAATTATTTCTGCAAAATTAAAATTTAAAAGTCAATTGAAAAAGATTTTTTTACGTTGATATTTAAAAAAATTTATTTGGCCGCCATTTTATTTCACCATCTTGAATTCGTATCACAGCTTTACCAGTTTATTTATTTCTATATGACACTAAATGCTTGCACAAAATTTGAAATTAATCCGAGTATTTCTTTTCAGGCCGATTTTCTAAATATTTTAATAGGGCACCATTTTGTTTTGCTATCTTATATTCGTACCAAAATATTACTAGTTCATTCCTATGTAACACTTGATTTTTGTGCAAAATTTCAGGAAATTGGTATTATCAGTTTTCTTGTAATAATTTTTTAACGTTCACGCCATCTTGTTCCGCCATATTGGATTTTTAACAAAATGCTACCAGGTCATCCCCATATGACCCTTAATTTTTTAGCAAAATTTGAAGTCAATTGGTTAAGTAGTTTTTTAGCTATAGCGCGAACAGACAGACAGAGAGCCAGAGAGACCGACGGAAGTGGGAAAGCATGTTTTTTTGGCGTCTAGTAACCTTGAAACGTAAAGATCTGAGAAAATCTCGGAGAGTGTTTTTTTTTCACGATTACAATACAACCCTTGTACGAGGGAAGTAAAAATCAAAACGGCAAAAACACTGCGACATTTTGTCCAACAAAAAAATTTTCATATCTTGTCTTAGTAGAACGGTTGAGCGCACTTTAATAAGGGAGGGGGGCTAAAAGATTCGTAATACTTCCGCGAGTAACAATGGCTATACAGGGTGTTTCTTAATTAAATGTCAAAAATTCAGGATGTGATTCTGTGGCGAGTTTTAAGTATAAAAGTTCATATTAACATATCTCAAAAATGCCTATTTTTCAAGTGCAAGTACAAGTACAACTTGGTAAAAGTCCAATATGGCAAAAGAAAATGTCGGCCTAGTGAACTATTAAAAAAAATTATTGCTGAAAAACTACTTATCTAATTTGTCTCAAATTTTACACAAAAATCATGCATCCTGTGGGAATAAACTGGTAAAATTGTTAATAATAATAATAATTGTTTAACAAATAATCAATAAGTACATATTATTGATGTATTCTTCATCCAAATTCGAAAAAGCACTGGGCTAAACTTAAAAATAATTTAACTACATTAGTGAAACAAATCAGAACCCGTATTTAGAATATCGCATGATCAGCAACTTAAGACTATCTGCAAAATACCTACAGATAGAAAATTTAGAAGTTCTATGAAGGTTATGCAGCAGAATGCATAATTAAGCTACAGTTTGGGTCAAAATAGGTGGGTAACCCAGACCTAAAATCGAATAACCACAAACATTCTTTCTAGCATTATTAAGTTTCGCATCCAAAGTAATGGAAACATAATATTCGTATATGGTAAACGTTTTGACATGATTTTGTGCTCTATCCGAATAAAACAAAGCTATAGAAAAAAATTGCAGAACATGAGGAATCTAATAATTTTTGTCTAAACTTAACAGTTAAAAAAAGCAGCTATAGTCTGTTTCAGAAATGTATAGAGTAATAAATGATTATGAATTTTATGAAATATGCCTTGGTAGATATAGTAGAAAAATATAATGTAACTGTGCTGCGCTTACCGCTATATCATTGAGAACTAAATCCTACAGAACTTATGGGCGCAAGCGAAAGGATCTATAGGAAGACAAAACACGATACTTAAAATGAAAGATGTTAAGCTATTGTCTGATCAACCATTAAGGAAGTGACACCAGAGAACTGGCAAAAAGCAGGAGGAGAAAATGTGAGATCTTGACAACCTGATCGATCAGGTTGTCAAGATCAGGAAATTATAACGTCAAGAGGTGATGACAGTCCCTCAGATGACGAAGACAACCTATTATAATTTAATAGTTGTGTAATAATATATAATAATAATTATTTTATCTATATATACAGAGTGTCCCAATAGTGCGTTCTCGGTTGATATCTTGATAACGGATAGCAATATAAAAAAAGTTCAAATGCAAAAGTTGTAGAACAATACGGGCTACATAACCTAAAATTATTTTCATTTATACAGGGTGTCTCAAAAATCTGTAGCGAAGCAAAGTTGTGTTTTTTCTTATGGGACACCTCGTATATTTTTGCATATTTAGATTCTGCTCGTGATTCTACACATTTTTTGTATAACATGTCCTAGGTCTAAATCTGATAGTTTTTCTAATATCCGCCATTTTGTAAAAAATTGTGAATTGCAGTGCCTTTTTTCAAACGACGTGGGCCGTTGGCTTTTTGATATAGGATTATGATTTTTGGCAGGAACATTAACAAAAGTATGGGTTGACTTTCAACTTGAACAAAATTTGTCGGCGTTGTACAGGGGGTCCTAGATAAGTAGGAGAAATTAAAAAAATTAAAAACATCATATCTTCATTTTTTTAAATGGAATGTATAGTATTTTAATATTTTAGACTATTCGTGACCCAAAACCCTATCTTTCGTTATAAATATGTCCTATACCTATTTGTCATAGTTTCCGAAATTTTGACATTTTTGTATTTATTACTTGATTTTCAATGGCAATCGCCTTAGAATTTGCTTTATTATCGAATTTATAGAATTTTCCGAGGAATCCAAAAATGTAATAATATACAGGGTGTTCCATTTAAAATAACAAAGTTGATATCCGAGGGACACTTCTGTATTTCAACTTTTTCTCTGTTATTAAAAATAAAGGAATTAAGGGGGGTGGCAAATCTCGGTGAATCACCCTGTACATTAATACACAGTAAAAAATGCAAAATTAAAAATTCAGTCTACTATTTTTCTTTATGTAAAAAGGCAAATAAATATTTTAATTAAAGAGACACAACAGAAAAAGAAGTCCTACAATCACTTGATTTAATGTTCAAGATGACCACCATTTCTTTCAACACACACTTGTAGCCGATTCACAAAGGAATTGTTAACTCTATTCAGCATCGCGGCATTGATATTTGTACATGTATTTCTAATTCTCGTTTTCATATTCTCTATGGTAGTGGGTGGCGTTTGGTAAACTTGCTCTTTAACAAAACCCCACTAGAAAAAATCTAGTTTTGTGAGGTCCGGTGACCTTGCCGGTCATGATACTGGACCTCCCCTACCAATCCATTTATTTTCATAATTCGCGTCTAAAAATTGCCTCACCTGCCTGCTAAAATGTGCCGGAGCGCCATCTAGTTGGAACCACATCCACCTCACTAGATTCAAAGGTAATTCGTCAATCCACTCCTGCAAACTGTTTTGCAGTAAATTTAGGAAAGTGTCTTCATTAACTCTATTTTCGAAAAAATAAGGTCCAATGATACGGTTACCGATTATACCAGCCCATACATTAAGAGACCGTCTATGCTGGTGATCAAGTGTGATAATAGTGGAAATTATGTCGGTTCACGTATCCATTTTTATGAAATGTCGCTTCGTCAGTAAATAAAATGTAATTGAAAAAATCATGTTCTTCTCTATTTTTTGCTAATGCCCAAGTACAAAATTCAAGTCTTCGATTGAAATCGTCTTGATCTAGCTCTTGTACCAGTTGAATATGGTATGGTTGAAATTTATGTTTTCTAATTATTCTATTTGCCGTAGATTTAGCAACACCTCTCTCCTTTTCTAACTGCCTACATGAAATATGAGGATTTTCAATTAAAGTTTGCATAACAAGATATTCAGTTTCTTCATTTGCGGCTCTTTTCTGCCTTTCCAATTTTTGTTGGTAATCGACACATCCAGTTCTTTCAAATCGTTCTTTGAGTCTGACAAATGATACCTCAGGCATTGCTAAACAGTTGCGCATAAACTCTACTTGCTAAAAAACAATTTTGATCACTTGCGCCCAAAACATAAATCATGTTAATCAATTCTTCTCTAGAAAAATTCATTTTGAATCCATTTGAACACCGTTACTACACAAATACAAGAGTTTGACATTTCGCCATGACAACATTTTCCCCGTTTTCATTTGTTTTTACTTTAGGATTGTCTAAGGCATCTTCGTACATTAAGTTCTAACTAAATGTTGACACTACCTACGCTTTTATAATAGCCAAAATAGTAATTATTTAGGTCGCGATTCTTAGCACAATGTTACGAGCTGAATTTTTAATTTTGCGTCACTTGTAGTGTATTATAATTAGAAAATTCGATAATAAAGCAAATTATAAGGCGATTGCCATTGAAAACCAAATAATAAATACAAAAATGTCAAAATCTCGGAAACTATGACAAATAGGTATAGGACATATTTACAACGAAAGATAGGGTTTTGGGTCACGAATAGTCTAAAATATTAAAATACTATACATTCCATTTAAAAAAATGAAGATATGATTTTTTAATTTTTTTAATTTCTCCTACTTATCTAGGACCCCCTGTACAACGCCGACAAATTTTGTTCACGTTGAAAGTCAACCTATACTTTTGTTAATGTTACTGCCAAGAATCATAATCCTATATCAAAAAGCCAACGGCCCACGTCGTTTGAAAAAAGGCACTGCAATTCATAATTTTTTACAAAATGGCGGATATTAGAAAAGCTATAAGATTTAGACATAGGACATGTTATACAAAAAATGTGTAGAATCACGAGCAGAATCTAAAGATGCAAAAATATACAGGGTGTCCCATAAGAAAAAACACAACTTTGCTTCGCTACAGATTTTTGAGACACCCTGTATACATGAAAATAATTTTAGGTTATGTAGCCCGTATTGTTCTACAACTTTTGTATTTGAACTCTTTTTATATCGCTATCTGTTATCAAGATATCAACCGAGAACGCACTATTGGGACACCCTGTATATATATATATATATATATATATATATATATATATATTATGTACATTTTATATAAAATTTTTATTTTGTTAAAATAAAATTTTCAGTGTTTATGTCACCATTTTTTAAGAAAAACCTTCCATTTTTTGAGATATTATAGAACCCCACTCAGAAGACCCATAAGAACCTTTACATAATTTTGCAATTGGTTTGCCAAATACATTGTTTTAATCCAGGTTATTAGTATTATTTGATTAGTTACTAGTGAATTGCTAATATAAATTCTTGCTTAAATAAAACATTTTTAAGCAGGTGTAATAAATGTTCGCTTTCTTCTTCAGCCTGATTATAGCGTAGGTAACCACCCGAACAAATTTAATTAACGTGGATTTTCTGCAAATTATTGTGTTATTAGCTTTGTTGCTTTGCGAATTATATTCAATTATTTTCGTGACTGGTTTATTTGTATAAATGTAAAACCAATAAATAATAATAATGCGATGCTAATAAATCTTTCTGCTATCTAAAATGTAAATTACGTAATTATAAGCCATAACCCAGAGTGAATAGCCTGTGTTCAGATACAGGGTGTTTATTTTTTAAAAACCGGATTAACTTTTTACTTCCCCCATAAAGGGAAGTATTGTATTCGTAAAAAGAATCAGGGTCCGTAGATGTCGAAAAAATTGTTTTCTCATTTCCGTCGGTCTGTCTGTTCGCGTCATAGCCAAAAAACTACAAATCCAATTGACTATAAATTTTGGTCAAAACGGTAACATTTTGGTAAAAATCCAATATGGTGAAACAAAATGGCGGCCTAGAGAAATGTTATTAATAAAAATTTACTTACCCAATTTACCTCAAATTTTAAACAAAAAAGCAATTATTATGAGATTTATTACCCAAGTAGCAATTACAGACTCTTTTTGGGCAAAGTGTCGACAAGTAGTTTTGTACAAGACACATTTTTACGCCCCTTTGCCGACACCGCGCTCACTTTAAGCGGGAAATGAGGCCGAAATGGTGATCAAAATGTATCAGATCGTGCCCAAAATACAAGGTTTGACTACAAATATTTTAACACGTCATAGTATAGACCATTTTGATTAAAAAATGCTTAAATAACATAGGGCCAATTCCTTACCATTTTTGAGAAAAACGGCCTTAAAGTTGTATTTAATAATTTTATTATGTAAAACAATTAACTATATGATTTTCTACAAAATGCCTACAAATTTTTTCATAAGTAAAATATCTTAAGAACCTAAATTTAAAAATTAAAAAACGAATAAATTGTTTTATTTTACCACAGAATGTTTATTTAAAAACGGCAACACTGCCCACCGTAGAGAAACGAGCAGGCTTCAACGAACGTAATAGTTCGCACACATATCAGTTGGAGTTGTCTTATTTTTTGGTTATTTCACCTTAATTTTTGCATTCCATACCGTTTTAATACGTAGCGAGGATTTAAAAACTATTTAAAAATGTATACAAATATTGAATATGCAGACATGTTACTTATTTATGGAGAGTGTTTGGCGTCCCATACATACCGGGAAAGATATCCTAACAGGAGGAGTCCTTCTGACAGAACATTTGAGGCGGTTTTACAAAGAGCTCGCGATACGGGAAGTCTAAACGTCCGTCAAACTAATCGGAGGCCTGAAAGGCAAATAACAGCTGAAAACGAGAACATACTTTAACCCTGGTGGTGGCAAACCCTGATTTGAGCGCTCGGGAAATCTTGTGACAAGTTGGATTTTCTAATTGGACCATTCATAGTACCCTTCGTGAAAACCATGTGTACCCTTATGATGTGCAGCAAGTACAGGCTTTGACTTTAGAAGACTTACCCCGAAGCAGAGAATTTTGCAAGTGGTCTCTCCGAAAAAACCAAAAACACGAAAATTTTACTTTAAACATACTGACAACCGATGAATGATGTTTTACGAGAGATGGAATTTTATTATTATTATTATCATAATGAGTGTTATGGAACGATGCAACAAGGCCGATTTCAATAAATATTTGGGCTGGAATAAACCACAATCGCTTAATCGGACCTTTTAAGCCAGTGCCTGGTTTCTTCACGATGGAGCTCCCGCATACATTCATAAGAATGTATTAAAACAATACGTTTGATAGGTCGAAATGCCCCAGAACCTAGAAAATGGCCTCCGAGGTCACCAGACCTAAACCCCTTGAGTTTTATTTTTGGGGCCACATGAAAACATTAGTGTATAATAGGTTTGAAATTGAAAATGAGGATGACCTTGAAACCGTATTTTTGCTGCAGCGGAACAAATTAGACAAATTATGGGTGATGCGTGAGCCTAACTTATCGGTACAATTAAAATGTCTAATAATCCTTGATAAAAACCACACGCGCATTAAAAACAATGAATATTTTTAAATATTTAAAACTATTGCTACCTTACAGTAAATTTTATTTCGAAGTATTTAAAGAAAAACAGAGGCTAATATATTTTTTTATGATTTCCAACAGCACATTGTGTACATTTTTAGTCAAAATGAGCAAGAAATTTAAATTAAAGATAATTTTATTTTCGCCACTGTTATTAAATTGAGTATTATGGAATTTTCTTAAACCCCCATGTGTTTTGTTTTAGCAAGACGGTGCCTCGCCACAATATTTTAGAGACACTGGAAATTACTCCGATGCAGCTTATCAGGATAGATGGATTGGTTGCCCAACACAGCGGCCTGTTCGCTCGCCAGATCTTACACCCCTTAATTATTTTCTATGGGGCTATATGAAATCTCAAGTTGTGAGTGTGTGACCGAATAAACTATGAAACTCCCCATAATGTGAGGGAAGAATGCAAGGCGGACATTTACAACATCTTTTAAAATTAAAATATGACGTGTTCCTTTTTCTGTTTGTTTCAGTGTTTTAATATTCGGTTTATCAGTTTGTTATTAATTGTTATACTATTGTAATAAAATATTTATCGTTTCATTTCCGTGCTTCACTTAGTATGGAGTACTGACATTGGCAACCTCAAAAAATATATATAAATATAATATATAAAATATTTATATATCCCAAAAATATAGTATAGTAATGAAACTGCTGAATCAATTTTTTCAAAATCGGGGATTGAATTAAGAATAAAAAGACCTTTAAAAGGCTGTTTCGCTTGATCCCCCCCCCTCTATAAAAAATGTATGTGATAACTGCAACTTGAAAGCGATTATTACGATACTTGTATTTATAATAAATGAATTATTATATTTATCTGTAAAATGTACACATTTTCCCCGCTATAATGAGGAATTTTATCTCTTAATCTCTCGTAGGCCCCTAAACACAGGGCCTACTGTGCCTAATGGATAATGAGGCCTTGACCAGTCTAGACCCCAATAAGAAAAGTATACATACCGTGATTGGTTAATGATCCTCTTCTTGGAGGAATCCTGTTGTTTTCTGCGGCACCAAACAGCCTTTGAAATGAATCATTGCTCTGAGAGGCTCTCTTCGACATGAATCCTCTTGACTTCATTGACGAAGTGTCTGTCGGGGAACAGAGAACTTGAAATATTTCTGAAGAACGATTGCGTACCCTAAAAATGATTAACGTCAAGTTTTATCTACGCATTTAGATATATAAGGCTCCATTTTTTAATCAAATTCTCAAAGGATGCAACTAAAAAACAAGGTAGAATTATAATATACACAGAAACGGTGGTAAAAAACATTATTTTATTAAAATAAAGTTATCTGCTAGAAGAATTGAAAAAATAAAGTGTCCTAATTGTCTAGAAGAATAATCTTATTACTTAAAAAAGTTGTCAAGAAAAAATTACAGCTTCCAACCTTGATAATTAAGCAAAATTAATTTTCTTTTAACCTTTCAACATCCTTTTATCCTGTTATCCTTGATAACATTGACTTATAATAATAAATAATAAATCCAAAAACCTCCGGGGGTATCAATAAAATGTGCCAAGACAAAAAATTCGAATAGCTTTGAAATTCAGATTGCATAAAAAGAACACCAGCAGGGTGTCCCATTTTGGGGTATTTTTGCGGGGTATTTCCGTTACTTTTGTAGATAGAAAGTTGCGGTTTTCGCGACAGTATGCTACTTTTTCGTAAAAGATAAGACGCCGTTAACCAAATTATCATGGCCCTTTTAGTTTTTAAGATACGGGGCTAAATTGAAAATGTTGCATTTTTAGGCACCCGTCGTATGTCAACTATTAGATAACTTATCGAAAATTACGAAATTAGGTTACAGGGTCAGATCAAAAAGTTATCGGACCCTACTTTATTTTTTTTAATGGAACACTGTATATTTATCGACTCTAAAATTTGTCTTTTTTTTACCTTTTTAAAAATATATTACAGTATGAACTTTTTCTCGGAAACACGCAAATAAATGACACTTTTCTGAAATTAAATGCATACTTTAATAGTAGGCCATGAATAACAATAATAACAATTGAAAGTTACATATTGCTAACGATGGATTGGATACCTTGCATATAGGTATCGTCTTATATAAAAATATCTATAGAGTTTTTTAATAACAGTCAGTTTGTGAAACATTTTTATAGCATAAAGTAACAATATAATACAAAAAAATAACATTACTTATTAAAACAAAGAAAAAACAAATTTTAAAGGTGATGTCTAAATTGCCGACCACTTCACAGGGTAACAAAATGAAAACAAAAATTTGGTGCCGGAAATCTAACATCTGATTTTAGATATTTTCAATGTACTGATTCCAAAAATGCCACCAGATTTTTACTATCAGCTCTAGTTTTTGAGATACAGGTTACAGGTTAATTGATATTTTTTTCTGATAAAGGACAACAAATAAAGAGATAAATATGTACTTAATCGTCAAAATAGAAATTTCTCAGAATCTAATTAACCAAATGGATACCTGGAATTGTCCATGACCCAATGTTCCTATACTAGGAACTACTCAATACACTGCTCTTAATTACTTTTATACCTGTAATTGCCTATGACCCGATCCTTCTATACCTGCTTGGCTGTACTCGATTTAGTATATTACTGAATTTTCCCAAGTAAAGTTGTGCTATCATTTTGTGTAAATTTTGGTTGTTTTGTAGTATCAAGACACTAAATTGAAACAATGGCATCCACAAGCAGACGTACCTGTGTAAATCATCCAGATGTTTTTTGTTATGTGTGTGGTGAATACACTTTTAAAGAGAGCAGAAAAACGATTTCTGACTTTGTGAAAAGAGCTTATCTTGCCTATTTTGGCATTCATTTAGGAGATCAAGATAAATCTTGGACCCCACATTTCATATGTAAAACATGTGTTGAACATTTGTGTGTGACAGTGGACAACTGGAAAGAGAAAGTGCCTAAAGTCTGGTGTACCAATGGTTTGGAGAGAACCGCGAAACCATCATGACGACTGCTATTTTTGTCTCATTAATATTAAAGGCATAAATAGAAACAATAGACACAAATGGACATATCCTGATCTAGATTCTGCAAGAAGGCCTGTAGCGCATTCGTAAGAAATACCCGTTCCATCATTCAGCAGTCTACCCGAACTGACAGAAGATGATACAGAAACATCAACGTCTAACGAAGTTCAAAGAATTCAATCAGAAAACAACAGCGAATTTGAAGCAGATTTAGCAACTCCGCAGTATTTCAATCAAGAAAAACTAAACGATCTTATAAGAGACCTGAATCTCTCAAAGGAATCCGCTGAATTACTTGCATCCAGATTAAAAGAAAAAATCTACTTTGTCCAGGTACTAATATTATATTTTATCGTAAAAGAGATAAGGACCTGCTGCCTTTTTTTGCTCATGAAAATGACTTGGTATTCTGTAACAATATAAAAGGGCTCTTAGAAAAAATGGGTTTGCCTGAATACACTCCAGATGATTGGCGCCTTTTTATTGACAGTTCAAAACGTAGTTTAAAATGTGTTCTTTTACATAATGGTAACAAATATGGGTCAATTCCTATTGGTCATTCAACTACCATGAAGGAAGAATACGAAACAATTGCATTAGTTTTGAGAAAAATTAGATACGAAGAACATCAGTGGGCAATGTGTGTTGATTTAAAAATGGTTAACTTCCTCCTTGGATAGCAGAGTGGTTATACAAAATATCCTTGTTTTTTGTGCCTTTGGAACAGCGGGGCTAAAAATGAGCACTGGGTTAACAAAAATTAGCCTTCAAGAGATGTCATGAATTAAGGAAAACAAAACGTGATGAACGAACCTTTGGTTTCAAGAGAAAAAATCTTACTTCCGCCATTGCATATCAAGTTAGGCCTAATGAAGCAATTTGTGAAGGCTTTAAATCGAGATGGAAATTGTTTTTGGTATGTGTCACGTAATTTCCTGGCATTAGCACGGAAAAACTAAAAGCTGGTATATTTGATGGTCCTCAAATAAGGCAACTTGTTAAAGATCCACAATTCACCACATCAATGAACGAGACTGAATCTAACGCTTGGTGTTCATTTGTTCAAGTAGTACAAAATTTTCTTGGCAATCATAAAGCATAGAATTAGTGGAAACTATGCTTTCAAATTTTAAAATTTTCGGCTGTAACACGAGTATAAAAGTTCACTACCTCCACAGCCACCTAGATCGTTTTCCAGAAAACTTAGGTGATTGTAGTAAAGAACAGGGGGAAAGTTTCCAACAGGATATTAAAACTATGGAAGATCGTTATCAAGGACGATGGGATAGCCACATGATGGCGGACTGCTGATGGAGCCTTCAGCGAGACTGCCCTAGTAAACTCCATCCTAGAAAGTCGTATAAAAGAAAATTTTTATGTGATTTGTGACTAGTGTAAATTAAGTTTTTGCAATAAATACTTAAATCCATGTGTCTTTGTTTTTTTAACTGGCAATAGTAATATTATATATTATAACAGTAATAACGTAAAATATATACACAATTATTTATTTTTTTTTAACTAGATTTGATAGACAAAATCTGAGAACTTTTTTACATTCTGCATCCAAAAATTACCCAGGAAATCGCAGGCACCAAAATGTGTGTTGGCCTGTGTTTTTTCTAATGCAAAATTGGCACATTTTTGTAATTCTTTGAATAGCGTTGAAAAGAACCATTGGTGTCATTCGCAGATTTTGAAAGGCTAAATGAATTGCCTCTCTAAGTTCTGCTATGCCGTAATATCGTATTTTGGATAAGTGATTAAATGGGCGAAATTCTACAGAATTTTATCGGTAATTTAAAAACGCCAGCGGCGTGCTTTTAAGTTTTTTGGTTTTCGAGATATTTTGGAAAAACTAAAAAGTGGCATTTTCTGTAAAGCCCTGTAACTTCTTTATTTGTATTTTGTTTCAAAATCTACGAACACTTTTTCATAGCCATTTTTTTGTGCAGAAAACGGTTATTGCATTAGATTTTAATTGCGACTTTTCGGTTATCCTTCACCATCACCAACTTTATTTTTTCTTATAGACGCCATATTGAATTTTTGCCTCTTTAAAATAAGCAAGAAAAATCCTATTCACTGATGTATAACAAGTTTACATTTCTTAAAGAAAAACCATCAAAATGTCCAAAAATCGATTTTATTTTAGCAGGCTTTGGATCGCCATGGTAACAATATTATTTTTTTGTTTTGGACTGTTTGATTTTTTGACGTTTCAAAGCTTGCTAGTTATTTTCTGTTATCGTTTATTTTAAATTCTTAAAAATGGCTTTGCGTTATACCAAATAAGAGAAATTTGATATACTGGAGTGTGGATATTAAAAACAATAGAAATGCGGTTATAGCCTTAAACACTTATGCTGATACTTACATAGAGAGGCAACCACCAAACCAAAGGTATTTTTCAAAACTTGTGGTTAATTTAAGAATGTGTGGAAGTTTCGAACAGTCAAGGCCTAAAAAGTATAACAAAGACAATAACAATCGTGACAATCAAGTTATAAATTACTTTACCGAAAACCCAAATTCATCGACAAGAATAAGCAGTACAGAGCTAGACATTCCTAGGACAACACTTAGAGGAATTTTAAAGAAAAATACGTACCACCCATAGAAGCTGACCATTGTTCAAGGGTTGATTGAAGGAGATTTTCTAAAGAGACTTACCTTTGGTAACTGGTATATTAACAAATGCCAGCAAAATGTAAATTTTAGCAGGGCCATTATATGAACTGACGAAACATATTTCAGCAAATTGTGTAGTTTCCGGTCTTTTTTATACAAGGTATCAAAGGGTTCCCAATAAATCAGACCAAAACAGTGTGATATACTTTTCTTTAATTACAATTTTTTTTTATTCAGCAACGTTTCGGCGGTCCTTTACCACCATCATCAGGCTAAAATACATACATTTTATTTATAGATTTTAAATTGTAAATACAAAGTACAGAAATATGGAATGACACTACAACTAGACGTTTTGTTTTTTTTTGGTGATAGGTTGAAAAAGAATAAAATATTACATACATACATTTAATTTCAAAAACAAACAAACGTAATTATAGCTAATACACGTTATATGTATATTGTTATTATTAGTAGGTAACCAAGAGAAAGGAAACAGAGCATGTATTATTATTATTTTTTTTGTAAGTTTAATAAAGGCATCAAAACATTTAATACATAAACAATTATTATCATACCCTTTTTTTTGGGAGGTGTGCACCAGTTCAAAGCATACCTTTTGTTGTTCTAATTAGTATGTGGAGTCATATTTCGGTAATACCTATTTTTTTTTATATATATATTTTTGTTATTTCTTTGTTATTAAGAAATAACAAAAATATATATATAGAAAAAAAAAAAAAATAGGTATTACCGAAATATGACTCCACATACTAATTAGAACAACAAAAGGTATGCTTTGAACTGGTGCACACCTCCTAAAAAAAAAAGGTATGATAATAATTCTTTATGTATTACATGTTTTGATGCCTTTATTAAACTTACAAAAAAAAATAATAATACATGCTTTTCTATAAGATATATAAAAAAACAAAAGATTTGTCTCTGTTTCCTTTCTCTTGGTTACCTACTAATAATAACAATATACATATAACGTGTATTAGCTATAATTACGTTTGTTTGTTTTTGAATTTAAATGTATGTATGTAATATTTTATTCTTTTTCAACCTATCACCAAAAAAAAAACAAAACGTCTACTTGTAGTGTCATTCCATATTTCTGTACTTTGTATTTACAATTTAAAATTTATAAATAAAATGTATGTATTTTAGCCTGATGATGGTGGTAAACGACCGCCGAAACGTTGCTGAATAAAAAAAATCGTAATAAAAGAAAAATATCACACTGTTTTGGTCTGATTTATTGTGAACCCTTTGATACCTTGAAACATATTTTAGTAACTGTGGAATCTTTAACAAACACAATCGTCACCATTAGACAACAGAGAATCCTAGATTGTTGGCATAACGTAGGTTTAGGTTGCAAACTCGATTTGGCATGAACGTTTGGTGTGGCATTTACGGTAAAATAGTTTTTCATATTAGCTGGTTTCACTGCTTTATACACAATCTTGTATTTTCAGATATTTAGATATGCTAGAAAACCAAATTCTACCAGCAATTAGAGATACGAATTTCATAATATTTGGTTTCAGCAGGATGGCTGCACAGCCCACAATTCCAGGGCTGTCTGAGATTTATTAAGAAGAACTTTTGGGGACAAACTAATTTCCAATGGTGTTCCTACATCATGGCCTGCTAAGTCGTCAGATATTACACCCTTGGATTTGGCCGTACTCGAAGAGAAAGCCCAGGAAGTGTTTGGCTAATATTAACAGAAACACACTTAGACGAACGACAAATAGTGTTTTAAAAAAATGTCGTGCTTGCGTTGCTAAAATTGAACAGCATTTTGTTTAATATAACAAATATCGTATTCTTTTGTGTACATATGTATGTTTCTAGTTAATAAATATTTATTAAACATTACAAAAAAATATTGTTACCGTGGCGATCCAAAGCCTACTAGAATAAAATCGATTTTTGAATATTTTGATGGTTTTTCTTTAAGAAATGTAAACTTGTTATGCGTCAGTGAATAGGATTTTTCTTGCTTATTTTAAAGAGACAAAAATCCAATATGGCGTCCATAAGAAAAAATAAAGTTGGTGATGGTGAAGGATAACCGAAACGTCGTCATTAAAATCTAATTCAATAACCGTTTTCTACACACAAAATGGCTATAAAAAAGTGTTCATAGATTTTGAAACAAAATACAAATAAAGAAGTTATAGGGCTTGGCAGAAAATGCCACTTTTTAGTTTTTTCAAAATATCTCGAAAACCAAAAAAGTTAAAAGAACTCCGCTGACGTTTTTAAATTACCAATAAAATTCTGTAAAACTTTGCTCATTTAATCATATTTGAATATCTTATAGTTTCCTTGATCCCAATACATGCATCGCTAAAATGGCCCACATTGTATATCCCAAAACATCTATCTCTTTTCTTTCCCTGTTCTCTTTGTTGTATGTTTTAGGACGCGAGTGAACAAATGATCCGAACTAAATTTGCTTTTAAACGAGCAAATATCTCATAAAACGGTTGCCTTCTTTCTGGATATCTAACATGCAAAAACTTATAATGATAATACAGATTTTCATAGCCATAATAGCTTACTTACCTTTGGAAATATAATTTCGAGGTTTCTTCAGAATTTTCAATAATCTATATAAAACATATCAGCATATCATATTTTTCATACGCTGCCATTATTCGAAGAAATTGATAAATGTCAATTAAATAAAAATACCAAAAGAGCGTTTATAAACTGCTTTATAAACCAAAAGTCGATCCAAAAACCGATGAGATATTGAGACATTTTTTTTTTCTCTTTCTAAATACATATATTCTAATTTTAAAAGCAGATAAAGGCAATACTACCGTTGCAATGAAAAAACAGATTATCTCGAAAAAAGTTATTAATTATTATCAGACCAAAATACTTATTTACCTATACAAAAAGACCCTACAACAACAATCCAAAATAAATTAAATAAATTAATAGATAACCTGGTAAAATCAACATCTCTTACCAAAGATGAGAGAAAAAAATTAAAATGCAACAGCGGCACTTTTCCTAAAATGGACTTTCAACCAAAAATACATAAAAAAAATATTCCTCTTAGACCAATAGTAAGTTTTGTTAATTCTCCAACTTACAATCTGACAAAATATCTCTCAAAATTAATAAGTTATGCTTTTGAAAAAGATGAATATCATACAAAAAACTCTTTCGAAGTTGTGTCATTGTTGCAAAATTTTCAAGTGCCAAACGGCTATGTTTTGGTATCATTGGATGTAGTGTCTCTATTTACCAATATACCAACGGACCTTACACTCTATATCTTAAGTCGAAAGAGGTCTATGATACAGGACCATAGTAATTTGTAACTTAACGAATTTATAGAACTTTTAAAATTTACATTTGATAACAGCTATTTTGCATTCGAGAATAAATTCTATAAACAAATATATGGTCTTGGCATGGGCAATTGCTTATCACCAAGTTGCTCGAATTTCATCATGTCGGAACTACAAAAAACTTGTATCAAAAAATTATCTTTTAACTTGCCATTTTTTAAACGATACGTTGATGACATAATAACCTGCGTTCCGTTAGACCAAACAGATATGTTGTTACTATATTTAGTAACTTTCATCCACGACTTCAATTTACTGTTGAAAAAGAAAACAATAGGTCAATACCCTTCCTGGACCTAATGCTAATAAGAACGGATGATAATACAATCGAGACTGACTGGTTTCACAAACCAACCTTCTCGGAAAGATTTCTAAACTTCCACTCACAACATGCATTTAAACAAAAAACTAACATAATACATAATTTGAAGGACAGAGCACTAAAATTATCACATAAATTGATAACTAAAATTCTAAACAAATCTCCGCAAACAAATAACCAAACTCAAAACAAAAAAAAAACAACCTATCTAAAAATCCACTACATCAAAGACCTATCTGAAAAACTATCTAGAGAACTAAATAACGATTCCCTTAACGTAGCCTTTAAAAATGAAAATACAGTAAAGAAATTCTACTCAAAATTAACACACCTTGATTATGAAAAGTAATGTTATTTATCAAATTCCATGTTCTGAATGTGATAAAGTTTATGTAGGACAGACAGGGAGATACCTCAAAAACAAGAATATCCGAACATAAAAGAAGTGTAAAACCAGTAAGCTTAATAAATACAAACAACAAGACTGTCCTAGCAAAACATTTTGAAAATTTAGGACACTCCTTTAACTTTCATGAAACAAAAATTATTGGAAAACAAACTAATTACAAAAAACAAATTCTGAACGAAATGATAGAAATAAAAAAAACACCCTAATAGTGTCAACAAAAAACAAGACGTTGACAATTTAAGTACATCATACTTTAACATAATTCAATTTTGTCAACACCCTCTACTACTAACTATAAAAAAATTCCAAATTTTTTTAGAAGTGAGATATCGATTGATGGTATGCGAAGGTACAGACAAATAAATATATTTATTTTAGTACTAGCTAGGCCATGCTACGATGTCTTAAAATCCTTTATCTAATAGTTTTTCCAGTTTTAAATATATGTTCTAATTTGACATGGAGTTTTCTGCCTTGTTTGTAAGTAACAAATATCCTGATAATTGTAGGAATTAGTGTATGATTGATTTTTAAAAATAAGTGTCTTTATGTATATGTATGTACTATTGCACCTCTTATAATAATAACTTTTAATCTAAATCTTTGTAAATTTCGTATTGTCTCGTAAAAGAAATTTGAATGTTTCAATGTTTAAAGTTATTTAGTATGTTTCATTTTAATTATGTTATTCTAATAATATTCCTCTAGATCTATAACCACTATGTAACTATTGTTAAATATGTAACGCATGATGTAAACCATGTTAAATATCTTTAGAGTCCTGAGGATGGCCTTATGTAGGTCGAAACGTAGACTACAATAAAATTCTGAACTTCTAGAGATTTATTATTGACCAATTCCAACCAACCCTCCTGTACATTTATTTTTGGTTGTTGTCATAGCCTACTATTAAATTATGCATTTAATTTCAGAAAATTGTCATTTATTTGCATGTTTCTGAGAAAAAGTGCACCGTATTACATATTTTTGGAAAGGTATGAAAAGTCAAATTGTACAGTCTATAAATATATGGATGTTCCAATTAAAAAAATAAAGTAGGGGGTCGATAACTTTTTGTATCTATTTCTACGGGAAAAGTTATACAGGATTATTCACGCAACCCGTTCATTAAAAGTTTTTGATGATACCATTTAGATAAAAATTTCAAATTTGGGATTAAGGTAAGGTCAAAGGGTACTTCTTTTTTGAAATATTTTCAACTTCCTGTCACTTCCGGTTCAACCGGAAGTTGGTATCAACTTGCTTATTTTAAATGGAACACCCTGTATTTTATGATATTTCTGGATTCTACGGAGAATTTTAATGCTATTTTATGTAGCATGTCCTATACCTAGGTTCAAGCGTTCTTAAGATATTTGACCTTGAACCGAAAATGAGCCTTCGGGGTACCAAATTTTAAAATCTCATATTTTTGTAAGTTTTGAAGACATAATCTTCATATTTTGCAGACGATCGGTAAATAATCTTAGGTTTCTATTTCTTTTATTGAATTTGTCTATTTTTATACAGGGTGTCCTAAATTCATCGGCAAACATTCACATTTTCAAAGCCGCTAAAGTCCGTTTTTTTTAAATGGGACACCCTATAACTTTATGCACTATCAAATGTAGAATTTCATTTTCTATCGAACTTTATTAAGGTTCCCTATACCTATTCGTAATCATTTTCGAAATAATTGGGTTTTATAAAAATACCCTATGTATTTGCTTAAATGTTTACATGTTCCAATGGTGAGTCCTGGAAAAACAATTGAGATCCAATATCCAATATCCAATATGACAGATGATTAGTATGCGTTATTTATCGAAAGCTGGCAGTGATAAACTAAATCTTCTAAATCGAAATGGAAGAATACTCAAACGCTGATATTCTCAATCTATTTTATATTCATGGAGAATGTTATAAAATGTTGGAGAGAACGTGTCGTGTGTTTAATGAACGCCACCCTGATTTGCCGCCAATGAACAAGTCAAAATTCAAGAGAATTGAAAGGAACTTTTTGCGTTTTGGCAAGGTTAAAGTTACAAAAAATGTTCTGAAACCAGTGAAAATGCCGAGGATAACGTAATAAACACATTAGCTTATTTCCACGCAAACCCGCAAAGTTCTGTTATAGGGTGTCCTATTTAAAAAAAACGGACTTTAGCCGCTTTGAAAATGTGAATGTTTGCCGCTGAATTTAGGACACCCTGTATAAAAATAGACAAATTCAATAAAAAAAATAAAAACCTAAGATTATTTACCGATCGTCTGCAAAATATGAAGATTATATCTTCAAAACTTACAAAAATATGAGATTTTAAAATTTGGTACTCAGAAGGCTCATTTTCGGTTCAAGGTTAAATAGCTTAAGAACGCTTGAACCTAGGTATAGGACATGCGACATAAAATAGCATTAAAATTCTCCGTAGAATCTTCCGGTTAAACCGGAAGTGACAGGAAGTTGAAAATATTTGAAAAAAGAAGTACCCCTTGACCTTAACTTAATCCCAAAATTGAAATTTTTATCTAAATGGCATCATCAAAAACTTTTAACGAACGGGTTGCGTGAATAACCCTATAATAAGATGCTGTTTTCACATTTTCCATAAGTTATCTGATAGTTGAGATACGAGGGGTGCCTGAAAACGCAACATTTTCAATTTAGCCCTGTATCTTAAAAACTAAAAGGCCTACGAAAATTAGACACCCTGTACGTAGTCTGATTAATTAATTTAAAGTCCAAAGACAGGGCGGTCATCAACCCCTATTAAAGGTATCTGATACCTGTTAAGTGCACAGCGAAACCTTATAAGATTGCTTTATTAGTTGAGGATTAAGATTTCCGGTGTCTCTACATATTTTTATAATGGCTTTGCACAAAGAATTGCTCGTAAAAGTGAAATACTCTATAATCATTATGTTCTGCATTCGCTACGACTTTTCAATTAAAGTGAAATTATATACTTAGACCATCAATTTGCGGTGATCTCACGTAGGACGTCTGTTTCTAACCTCTGTGTAATAGATAACATCGGATTGAGCTTGAAGTAGATAAACAATTTTACTTTCCAGCAACGACATATCTCTGCGTATTTGAAAATTTTTACTTTCAACTTCTCGACATTTGCATTTGATTGTAAATCATATAATAGCACATAAAGATAATGTTTAAAGTAAGTAATGGTAATATCATAGATAAATCAAAACGTAAGGCTTTCATTAATACAAATCAAATTGTGTTATGGAGGAGATTGAGTCTATAAATCAAAAACCACGTCCATTGCAGCAGAGATACTAACAAATGAAATTATGGACGAATTTAATTATTTTCAATAAAAATCCGTTGATATGTTTTGCCCGAGTAGGACATCATCAGACCTATGAAATGAACATTACAAACTAAAAATACGGTTTGCAACAACAGAAAGAAAATATTTACCAAAAGGGGTCAAAAAGTCCAAACTATTATTAATTCCGAGATCAGTAGTTAGACAAATAAAATGCACTCAAATTCTGAACGCATTATAGAATTTAAAACGTCAATTTGACTACATTTACACCGACGTTTTTCAACCGGCTTCTTAGTGAAGCCGATTTGAATTTGGTTTCAGTGACGGTTAGAACCCCCCTCCACCCGCCGAAAAAATATTGTAGTTTCCCCGGAAGATAAAATATTTTGATATCTCCATTTTTTCTCCGGTAAGAGTTAAAATTTGTACCATCAAAAAGACCGTCAAAAAACTAAGATGAGAATTATAGATTTTTATTTAACATTGTAAAATTTTAACCTTCCTCCGGATTTTTTTTTCTGGGTGCGCCACTGCTTGGCTTGCATTTCAGTTGTTTATATCGCAGGCTTGAAATTGGCTTTAAGCCTAGATGGGTCAATCAAAACGAAACATGGCCGATATTTTATATTCCGTTCCGTTAAAAAAAAATTTCTCGAAGTCAAAATATGCTTTATTGTCTAAAGTAAAATGTACTCAATGACAAAGCTATAAAAATAAATATGTTAACAATCAAAATAATAAATAAATGAATGGGCAAGAAAGAATTTGAGACAAGTATGATTAATTCACTGCAAAAAAGCCCAAAGTCAAATTCCTCAATAAAAGAAAATAATTATACAATATTAGTATAAAACTGCACAAAATATAAAAAAAACTAAAAAAAAAGTATATCACATCACATTGCAACAATGATTATCAGTCATAATATATAACATAATACACAAGATTAAAAATTCAATAAACAGATTCATCCATACTATAGCCTGTCCAACAAGTAAAAAAAAAAACTAAAATAACATACTTAATACACTTAACATATACAAGTCCTAAAGTATAATTATTAGTACAAAATATACACATATCATAAGAAGCATTAATTAAAATTCTTAGACAGAAATTCTTCAACACTATAAAAAGCCTCAGAGATCATTAGATTCTTAACCCTAATTCTAAACAAACTGTAATTACTGATGCTTCGAATACTGACTGGGAGGTTATTAAACATCTTTTTCGAGGTATAAAAAATAGAATTTTTAGTTAGAGCTGACGAAGGTATAGGTAGACCAATATTGAAAGTGCTGCGGGTGCCCACCAAAGACACAGTATGAATTCTGTCCAAATACTTTTTGTGCATCAGGCACACTGACTCCAATATAAACAGACCTGCTAAAGTCAGAATTTTTTTGATTTAAATACAGGCCTACATGAATCACGAGGTTTCATGCAGTACAAGTATCTTATACAACGCTTCTGCAGGACGAAAATCGACCGAAATAAGTTATTGCAGCAAGAGCCCCAAAAACATATTCCGTATCTTAATGTGCTTCGATAACTGAGAAATAGACATTCCTTGCCACTGTCTCGTTTAATTCATTTCTGACTGTACGAACGGCATAACATCCAGAACTCAATGTTTTGTGCAAGTTATTAATATGTACCTCAAATTTCAATTTATTGTCTATAAACAACCCTAAGAATTTGTTTTCTGTCATGTTTTTCATAGTCTGACCATCAAACAAAATTTATGTCATTTAAAATTTAAAATGTTGGTTTTTGCCACATTAAATGACAGATGATTCGCTTCGCACCATTCTTGTATTTACGCAGGTCAGACCTCACCATATCATTTAGAATGTCGGGATTCTTGTGATGCCGTAAAATTGTGGTATCATCGGCAAATGAGGTACACTGTCCGTTGCGAATGAAGGAAGGCAGGTCATTAACATATATCAAAAACAAAAGCGGTCCAAGAACAAATCCTTGAGGCACACCCGCGGTTATCCCAAGTTTAGATGACAGTTCCCCCTGAAAACGGACATTCTGATGACGGTCACTAAGGTATGATGTAAGCCACTCCAAAAATGCGCCCCTAAAACCATAGAGTTCAAGCTTCCTCAGTAGTATCCTGTGACAGACACAGTCAAAGGCCTTCGTCAAATCACAGAACACCGCCGAAGCCACCTCTCCCTCATTGAGACACAGATACAATTCTTCCATAAAATGAAAAATAGCATCATCAGTGTTTCTGGAGAACCGAAAACCAAACTGTGCATCGGAAAGCAATTTGTGTTTATACAAAAAAGCAAGCATTCTAGTTTTTACTGCTTTTTCCATAATCTTGCTGAGTGTAGGTAGCAAAGAAATTGGCCTAAAATTAGAGGGTAGGTCTTTGTCACCTCCTTTGAATAAAGGAATGACAGTGGCCATTTTGAGGAGAGAAGGGAAAGTTCCATTTTGAATACTCAAATTGATACCATCTGCAAGAGTTTCGAGAGTCGATTTTTATTTTCCTGGGAAAGGTTTTGAGCATATCATCAGCCTTCAACCCCTATTTTAAAGGTAATTAAATTCCCTTTTCAAGGCATCTTAGTTTTTAAAATTTGATGAAGCCGTTTTTGAGAAAACAAGGGAACAATAAAAAATAATTTCTCATTGTTATTGCTCGAAGAAGAAAATGTTGAAACCCATTTTTTATGCATATTTTCAACTCTGTAATCTCAATCCTATTTTATATTTCTCACTCAAAAAGTTAATCTAAATTACAATTTTATCGTTTGAGGAAAAAAGTGGTAAGTACTAGTCTTTCTGCAGTTAGTTCTATTTTTGTATAAAAAATTTATAAATATTGCAGTTGTTTATCTTCCTTAGAAGCGGAGGCTAAAAGGTATTAAAGTAAAAGTTTAGGGAGATAGGATCAGTGGCAAACCGAAAACCAATCCCTCCAAATCGAATGATAGTGAGAAACTAAGCAGTAGATCTTGCTGTTTTGGCCTACAAAATTCATCTTGTACAACAATAAAACGAAGACGACTTTGACAGACGTTTGGAACTTTGCGAGACCTATAGTGAACAATTAATAAATAATCCGAATTTAGTTTTAAACATTTTCTAAATGGTAGTGTTAATAGTCGCCATTGTCGACATCTATTCCATGAAGTTCACACTCAACATCCTAAGAAATTAAACGTCTGGATTGGAATTTATGGCGATTGTTTAATTGGACCTTTTTCTCTCCCAGGAAATCTAAATGGAGAAATGTATCTGCAATTATTAGAAGAGCCTATCGATCCCACATTGACAGAAACGCTTGAAAATAATAACAATTACCATGCCAATGAGATGACATTTCAACAAGATGGTGCACCTCCTCATCACACCTTTGCTGTTCGTGAATATTTTAATCGTACGTATCCTGGTCGATCGAGCAATAGAGTGGCCTGCAATATCACCTGACTTAACCCCCTTTTACTATGTCCGAGACGGTTTTGAACAAAATCTCTATTATTGTATGAATGCAGGAGACCACACACACAAAAATGTACATCTTGTCAGTCTCGGTCTCGGTCTCGGAAAATGTTTACGGTCTCGGTCTCGGTATCGGTCTCGATGCTTCGAGACCGAGACCTACTTACTCTCGGTATCGGTCTCGAAAGTCTCGGTGGTCTCGAAAACAAAATTTTAAAAATAATAATTGTTATCCCAGATGTTATTTAGACAAAAGTACATGGAAGCCTACGTTCGAAACCCAGAGTTTTTCCAATCTTAAAAATTTAATGTTAAGAAACCTAACGTTTGAACATTTCAGTAAAGTAGAAAAAATGTAGGTATATTTATATAAAAAATTATTCCAAAAATCTATAATTCGAAATGATGTTGCCAACAGATGGAATCAGTAAATGAAGATATACGGACAATAGTGGGTGTATCAAAATAAATATTACATATTCCTTGTTCTTTAAACATCAACAGAAAGGCCACACACACCACTAGAGTTACTTAAACAAGCATCCAAAGAACAATAATTATTTGACATTTCGAAAGATATACAAATGGAATAAGATATATTAAACACAAAATAAGGACACACTGTACAATGCTGCCGAACTCATGCAAGCAACATGCTGGGCATTCTAGGGACAGACGTTATAATTCAATAGGTAGAAAACTATCGCTGGCCAAGTAAAGCACCCTTAGGTATTTTGTAAACTTTGCTATTTTGAACCAAACTTTTATTACTTTGATGCGGATTTACTTTCTTAACCAGGACCGTTCTTAGGGGTCTGCACGTTGTGCTTGCACAAAGGCAACTATGGTTCATAATACTACTTATAAATCAACTATTTTTGTTCTTTGTTACCACTAATTTTTTTAATTAACTATAAATTTTAAAAGTGGAGTAGATTTTAAAAGTAAATTTATTTATTAAACAAATATCTACTTGTTCAATTTTTCGCCTGAAAGATCAATCTATAGCCTTTTTTGAGAAAAAGTACAGGGATAAATATTATATTGTGCCTGCTGAATCACCAACAATATCAAGTTCCTCAAGCGATGATAACTATGACATCGATTATACATCACTATTTGAAAAAAAAAGTGATTCCGAAAATTGGAGAAAAGAAATAATAGAATATTTGCAATTAAAGCGCGCTCCAAAGGGTACAGCTATTTTAGAATGGTGGAAAGCACACGATAAACAATTTCCAAATTTAGCCAAAATGGCAAAAGATCTTTTGTCTATACAGGCGACCTCTGAAGCAGTAGAGCGTTTATTTTCAAAAGCAGGGTTAATTAATACAAAACTAAGAAGCATGTCAAATGAAACTTCAAACAAATGCTTATTATGTATTCATTCATGGTATAAAAGTAACTTGAAAAATGAAATTATTAGTTATTATATAGGTTGAAACAAAATCTGAAAATATGCTTATAATGTATGTTTAGAAATTTAAATTTTTACTTTATTATTAGAACAGTTCGCTATTTTTTAAGCGTAATAGTTGAATTAGCTTTATTGATAATCTATTTAAAATCCTAAGCCAAATTCTACCTTGTGTTTTGTTTGTTGAAAATCTTGTCCGTGTGTATATGTAGTATTTTTATTATACATATATAGTTAAAAATTTTATATCGTCCATTATTTTCAAATAAAACAAAATCAATACGAAAATATTGTTCTATAAAACACGTAACTTCTTTAATTAGCAAGCCATCGAAGCGATTAAAGAAGAAAATATTAAGAAAAATTTTCATTGATTTTTTTTAACAATTTTTTGTTTAAGACGGAAAATTTTTAAACAAAAATCACTACAATTACCTCGTCTGTTGGAGACTTTACCGTATCTATACTATATAAGAATATGATATTGCCATGTTTTTAGTTGTTACAGTCTATTAGTTATTAATTATTGAACCAAAAAATTAAAAAATTTTGGATTATAGTTACTTTCAATAATTAAACATAAAAACCGATTATAAATTTATAAAGATCACAATATCAAAATCCGATATAATATAGTTGTGATAAAGTGTCTCTCTTTGAGAACAGGGTAGCAATTTACGGTTTTCGACAGGTGAAGGGGAATTTCGCTTCTAGAATTTCTACATTTGAGAAATTCTCTTTTTATGGTTATTTATATCATTTTTTAAATGACTATTTCACTAGTATCATTGTTATAAGAACATATACAATGCTAGTATAATATATGTAATTGATTATAGAAAAATTATTTTTTGCATGAATAATTTGCCCCCAAACATATATTTTTTGAATTATTGACAAATTAATAACAAATAATTTACGAACATTAGTTTTTTTCTACTTCACTTTGATATCGAGACCGAGAGTCTCGATAGGTAAGTCTCGGTATCGGTCTCGGTCTCGAAATAATTTTTCAAATCTCGGTATCTGTCTCGTTTCGAGACCGATACCGAGACTAGCCTCGTGGTCTCGTGAACCCCTACCTACAGCGTAAAGCTAAGCTCAATAAGAATTATTTTTTCAAGAAAAACAATGCCATTACATAAAATTAACGTAAACATCGATACAAATTTATAGTCCTATCAGTGTTGACTTATTTATTGACCTTTGAAATGAGGTATCACGTGACTTTTTTATCCCATTTAATATTTTAAGGGTTGCAGCTTACCCCTGCGAGAGGTGAAAGTGAAAGAGTTGAAAATAAGCGGAAAAAACTTTTTTACGATACAAAAATCAACGGATCTCAAGATTTTTTCACCGAGCAATGATTATTTTCTTTTTATTGCTTAATCTTATTTTTTCAAAAACAGCTGCATTTAAATTTGAAAAAATAAGATGCGTTGAAAAGAGTTTTTAAGATTTAAGATTTTGGGGTTGGAGCTCATAGTGACAAGGTTGGTGATATGGGCGAAATCTTTTCCCCGGGCATGTGAAATATCGGCCTTGTTTCGTTTTGATTAGCCCACCCTGTATATGCAGACCCGCTTCTAAAACTTTAATTTATAACAGATTTTTTAATAAAGCTTTTTATCATTGATATAATTTTCTTTTTCCCAATAAAATACAGTTTCACATGTTATTTTTGTTGATACAGACTTACTTAAACTGTTTACCTATCATTTTGAATTAACTGAGGATATGTCCCAATAATACAGAGGGTAACAAAGGCTTGGAATACTACCTACCTTGCGGAGCAGAAATTCGACATTGTTAAAGTTTAGAATTGGTAGAGTTTTTGGTGCACCCTGTATGGTGAAATACTTAAGGGTGCCAACCCTGTTCATAATCTGAGACACCATACTGAATCTGATTGCATAAGTGGATTTTGTTCAGCAGATCAATTTTTCCAAAAGACCCTGTATGTTATAAAGGAAAAAAAAATAAAACTGCTCAAAATTGTTTCTTTGTACCTAGCTCTAGATTAGTTTGCTTGCACAAAATGGTTGGTTCAAAAAATTATAGGGTCTTATATAACACCCTGTATAAGACGGTTGCGATGGAGACCTGACGCTGTTCTTATCGGTCTGCATACTCTAGGAATTCGTCAAACAAAGGCCAAAAACTAAAGTGTATTAGTTAGTTATCTGGTCAAAATAAAGTCGCTGAACCTTTAATTGAAATAACCCTTGAGTCCCACGTAAAACGAAGCAGTTTTGGCAAAAAGTGATTAATATTACAGCAGATTTAAACATTACAAAGAAAGTAAATCAATTCGGTTAATAATAAATTGTGCAATTTATAAACGTATTTAACCACGATAGCATCTTAATTATAGTAATAATATAGGATTTCAAGAAAAAAAACAACGAATTAAGTTACACTTCGGAAAAGTCGACTGAAGTGTAGGATTACTTCAATTACGTAAATTCTTGTTGTTTCTCACAGTGTTACATTGTAATCTACGATTACCGCTTACGTAATTATCATTATAATTGTAACTTTAATTTCGATAACACGGGCTGGTTAATTTTTTATAGCAGCGATCTCTTCGGTTTTATGAAAGCACGAGCATAAAGATCTAATAGTTACCTGTCAAAATAACGATCGATTATATGTGCATCTTTACATTCCGGAGAAAGTACGGACGCTAAGAAATCGGCCATCAAAGGTCAATTGCAAGAGATTTTCCGTACCAAATTAATTTGTTGATTACACATTAGCGGGGTGATATCACATTCACTCAACACACAAAAAGAAGTTTTTTTACGACTATGAAATAAATTCTTTATTACAAAAGCGAATGTAGTTAGATAATGTTATTGATTATCTATGCCGTGGATAATAGACATCATGAATCATTACTCACGGGCTGCAACCAATAAAAAACACTTTCGTCGTTTAGCTGTGTGTATTGCCCATCGCGAATGCCATGAAAAAACAAAAGAGCATAACTGTCGCCTCAGGCGACGCCATAATATTATATGTTGTCATATTGTCGTTATAATCAAAATTGCACACCTATACTTTATAGCCAATCAGATGCTTTTATTTTTCAACGTTACTATAGCAACGAGTCGGATTTCCGGAAATTTTTTGCCTTCAGGGTAAGCTGGAGGTGATTACCCTGAAATCTTTTTGACATATGTTATGTGATAAGACAGAAAATTTACATTATTGCATTATTGTTTAGATATTTTCTTCCAAAGTTTGGGCTTTCAATAATAAAACAACTTTATATAGTCGATAACATATTTACTTCAGATAAACAACGAATTATTCTAAACTAGCAGCTAAGACATCAAAATATTTCTTAAATTCCTGCATTTCTTCTTGCTTTCTTAATGGGAGAAAGGAGGTGCTTAGGTGTATACAACTCATCAGATTCCCATAAATGTTTATGCTTCAGGAAGTATAGATATAATATTTGGACACTATTTTGTTCTGCTTACTTCGGGATAATCAGTCCAAGCAAGAATATTCTTGAAGAACTATTCTCTTGATATCCGTAAAGAGACTTTTTTGAAAAGAGTAGACAGCGGCCTTTTCTACTTTTATTTGGCAAGGCAATATTCTGTGGTTTATTTTAATATCGTTAATCTTCTTACAAAACTTAAGTGTAACTCTTTAAATCAATGGTCTCCAACTCGTCGATCGCGAGCTACCGGTAGCTCGCGAAGACATTTCTGGAAGCTCACAACATATCTTGTAAAAATCATAGAAGCGTCCATAAATGTTGAAAAAAAATCACAATATGAAAACAAGCAGCGGCAACACTGCGTTGAGTGCTCTGGACAGCTGTTAAAGTTGACTAGAGCGCCAGCATCGCATGAATGTTTAAGAACTCAAAAACGATCTAGATTGCTTTGAACGCGATGAATGCGCATGTTGTGCATCATGCAGACCTTACTTTGTAAGTCAGAAAATTTTAACTTTACCCTGCATATTTATATTAGTCTACATACAGTCTGCCTTGTGCATGTTAAGTTCGGGCATGAGATTGAGTCAACCCGAGCCTATGCAACTCGAAGCTCTCGACTCACTTCCCTGCCTATTCCCTCTTCGACTCCGACCCAGCAATCTATCATTTAAAAAAATATATTTAGTCATCTACTCTGAAATATAAGGGGCATTTCTAATCCTAGACATTTTAAGCGAGAAGTGCGAAGCCTGTTGATTGGGAAAGCCTACTATTCAGTTGCTGAATTCTTTGACGAATCATTTAACTGAATATGTAAATACTTTTTTTAGGATTGTAATGCTTATTTTTGTATTTTATGCTTTATATTTAAATCTGTTTTGTGTTCACTCTGTGCTATGTTTTTTATAAATCTAAGTACTATATGTTGAAGTTTTAATTTTATACTTTTTAAACTGAATATAATATTCATTATAGCAATTTATATATTTTTATATGATCATATTTTATTGTAATATACAACTTTGTATTTGTTCTTTGCTCGTTTACACAACTAAATTGACTTGCTACTAGAGTATATATTGCCAAAAATGACAGGACTTGTTTTTGTTGTTGCTTAGTTTATCGATCGAACTCGCACCTCTGGTTCTCTACCCCATTGTTCTAACCAATTGAGCTAACGTACCATTGATAAGCAATTCGTTAGAACTTGTACAGGGTGGCCATTTTATGGTGATACAGTACCTTATCTAGAAAACGGTAATAGTTACGACAAAAAGTTAAATGCAAAAGTTGTTTGGATTCAATTAAATTTTTATTTTATTTCACTTTTGCTTATACAGGGTGTTTCGTTTTGACGCGACACATGTCAACTTTCTTAATTTAAATGGGATACCCTATATATTATTACATATTTCGATTTTACTGTTAATTTGCGAAAGTTTTTATAATAACATCTATATTTGAATTCTTTATCGTTTTTGAGTAAATTGAGTTTTTAGAATTTTTTTTAAAAAAACATACTTTAAAAAAAAATTTTTACCTATAAAACTTTAATGGAACTGACTAATATCCTAAACATATATTACTAAGGGTTCAATTCAACGAGTTTCCATGCTGGTCTTAC
The DNA here is from genome assembly GCA_030620095.1 of Kuschelorhynchus macadamiae. Lineage (NCBI taxonomy): Eukaryota > Metazoa > Arthropoda > Insecta > Coleoptera > Curculionidae > Kuschelorhynchus > Kuschelorhynchus macadamiae. The sequence continues at coordinate 2,132,384 of JAUTXW010001077.1, forward strand.
CAATTAATATACAGGGTGTTCAAAATGGAGAGCAAAACAAACAGAACTTTAAATGTAAAAATCTCCTGTTTTTCAAATGGAACACCCGGTATATTTCTATTTCATCTGATTCAGCGTTCAATTACCTATCATTACTCATATATATGTCCTATACCTAAAATGAACAGTTTCGATTTTATTAGCCGTTTTCTGATTTGACTATTTTTTTTTTAATATAAGTAAACAGATGAAGTGGGCTAAAATAAAAATGTAAACTAAGCCTTATTCTCATTTCCTTAACACAGATAGCGACTTTAAATAATGTTAGAAAATACAAATAAAAGTGAAATATTATGTAATTTATGTTCTTATTATTTAATGTTTACGAAAATAAGGCAGAGACAAAAAAATATCTTGTGCTACACGGTATAACTAATAAGTAACTGAGTATTCAACATGATTAAAACAGATTATAAAAAATTTTCAGTATGGCCACCGAAGCCACATGAAGTGTAAATAGCCTACATTTTTCGAATATCGTTCCTTACCGAATTAGATGCATTAAAATTATTGATCTCTTCCCTGATTTTTATTTTTAACTAATTTCTATTATTAGATCTATTTTTATAGACTTTATTTTTTAGTGCACCCCACAAAAAGAACTCTAAAGGGCTTAAATCAGGGCTTCGTGGTGGCCAGGATATTAAACCATGTCTTCCTATCCACAATGGAAAATGTTGATTAAGGAAATTTACTACCGGTGCAACCGTGTGGTAAGGGGCGCTATCCTGCTGAAAAATGATATTTTCTCGAATATTTGCTGGCAAGTCGTTGATAAGGGGCATGATTTTATTCCTAAGCAGCTCCAAGTATCTTTCGCCATTTAACGACCGGTCAAAAAATATTGGTCCGATAATACGGTCGCAAATAATTCCGCACCACACATTTACGGTTTGACGGCCTTGTTTTTTAATTACTTTTATTAGATGTTTATTAGTTTGAGACCAGTAATGAGTGTTTTTCCGATTAAAAAAACCGGCCGTATTAAATGAGTCCTCATCAGTCCAAAGCACTTTTGAAAAAACCACATTTTCGAACTGCCGGTCCATAATATCACAACAAAAAGTCAGCCCTTTATTAAAGTCTAATTGTGATCATAATTGAGTTGGAAGAAATTTATAAGGATGATAACCATTCACCTGCAGTGTTTTTTGAATACTTCCTCTACTGACACCTGCAATGTCTTTGTCAGCATCTCTTCGGGATCTTTCATCATCTTCCTCGAAATAAAGTAAAATCTCCAGTTGTTTTTCTTCAGTGAGGACAAAATTGGGACGATTTTTCTTAGAGTTTTTAAGGACACCATTTTCCAAATCACACACAATTTGAAAAAATATAGTCCTGGAGGGAACTCGATTATTAGGATATTCCCTCGAATATTCTCTAAGGGCTAATCCTGGACTTTTATTATTTTTTATGAAATAGTTGTAGAATTTCAAACGTTCATCTAAACTATATAAAGCCATTTTTTAACAAATTTCGCAGCAAAAATTTGACAAAAACGACAAACAGAGCAAATGTCAACTTAAGTCAACAATTGCATTAGGTTATTTCTTAAGCCTATCTTGATTTTTTTAGTTTCTGATCTCATTTACTGGCAAAATTCCGGAATAAATCAGAAAACGGCTAATAAAATCGAAACTGTTCATTTTAGGTATAGGATATATATATGAGTAATGATAGGTAATTGAACGCTGAATCAGATGAAATAAAAATATACAGGGTGTTCTATTTGAAAAACAGGAGATTTTTACATTTAAAATTCTGTTTGTTTTGCTCTCCATTTTTATCACGCTGTATATTAATTGGTAAGACTAGCATGGAAACTCGTTGAATTGAACCCTTAGTAATGTATGTTTAGGATATTAGTCAGTTCCATTAACGTTTTATAAGTAAAAAATTTTTCTTAAAAAAATATGTTTTTTTAAAAAAAATTCTAAAAACTCAATTTACTCAAAAACGATAAAGAATTCAAATATAGATGTTATTATAAAAACTTTCGCAAATTAACAGTAGAATCGAAACATGTAATAATATATAGGATGTTCCATTTAAATTAAGAAAGTTGACATGTGTCACGTCAAACGAAACACCCTGTATAAACAAAAGTGAAATAAAATAAAAATTTAATTGAATCCAAACAGCTTTTGTATTTAACTTTTTGTCGTAACTATTACCGTTTTCTAGATAAGGTACTGTATCACCATAAAATGGCCACCCTGTACTTGCTAACAATAGCAACAATGATTATAATATTCGAAATATATTAATCCAATTACTGTAACTATCTTCATTTTGTATACAAAATTAGACACTAAAAATAATATTTGCTATTTTTCTACTTTTAGGTATGTATATCCATTTTCACTAACCCTCAAAGCACTCAAAGAGACATTTAAAATTTTCTGAAGGAATTTCGAGTTAAAAATATCGCGTCCCTGTCAAACTGTTGTTCCTGACATGTCAGTCAAAACTTCAGCTGTCAATGCCAGGCCACCTTGAAAAATGTCTCAGTTTTCTATCAGATGGAAATTATGTGCACTTTTATTGGAAATTCGATTTTACCCAATTTTTCGTCTTCACTTAAAAAAATTGTAAATCTATCGGCTGGTTGCAGAAAGCTCAATTAAAGTTCAGAATGTTTAACGGAATGTCAAATCTAACAGCGAGTTCTTAGATTTCTATAAGCAGCTTGTCAAATCCGAAAGCTCTGTTAAATATTCTAAACAGCAATTATGTTTTGTGCAACCGGCCGTAGTCTTGTAGAAAAAAATGGAATTTTCGATATATTTAATCGTTTTTATCCCAGATGGTATCGATACGACTTTACGAAAGGCCAAAGTTCGTACACGCTACTATTCAAAAATTTCCCAAATTCACCCTTAACTCTTTGAGGTACGGAAAAATCGTCAAAAATAAAATACTAGCGGTACGCAAATACTTTTTTTATTATTTTTAAGAAAAAAGCAAATTGACATAATCAGAGCATATTATTAAAAGTAAAAAAAAATTAAAAAACTCAAATTTTAAAATATTTTTTCAAAAAACACTAGGTACATTTTTTGTCCCACCATACTGCTACGACATATGTTACTTTCTATGGTACGCTTGAAAACAGGATTTATTTTTTCCCAAACAAAGCGGAATTTGACATACACTGCACTTCCAATTCGTACGGGTTTCAAATTCTTTTGTACTGCAAGCTGCGCATCTACGCCGTGTTGTACGAATGGGTTGATGAGCACTTTGGGACAATCTTATAGATTCTGGCTGGCAAGGTTTACGTTTTTTCACGGGAACTGGTAATCTATTGTCTGATGAGGACTGTACAGATAATAGCATTTTATCTGCAACCCAATGTTCCACAATGGTTAAGCGAAATTCTTTCATTTTCATTTTGGGTTGGTCTTCTAATAATGTATAAAGCACAAACGCGTTTACAACAGCAGCATCGATAAAAAAAACATGATTCGATTCCACCATTTCTTACTTTTACGGTCGATCCCATAAACTGCTCGCATCTGATCAAACTTGTCAACTGAGTTCATATGTTTGTTATAATCAGTAAGTGCCATTGGACAAGGGAACATTCTCAGTGGTACCATCTTTGGATTTCCTTTTCACTTCGGTTGTCTCATTTGGATTGTGGAAATTTGATAACAAATGAACTGAACGTTTATCACACCATTTGAATGCGGAAAGATTTGCACTTGTAAACCATTCGCAATCTCCTCTCTTCATGTATTTATCTCCTAGAAATATGGGCATATCTTTTCTATTACTCCTCACAGTAACACAAGCGTATATCCTTTTCTCGTGTAGTTGTTTCAGTAAACTTATACTTGTAAAAAAATTGTCAAAGAATACTCGATGGTACTTATTTTCTAACCCTGCAGTCAATTGTAAGACCACTCTAGTTCCCAAACTCTTCTCCACGGTAGAACCAGTTTTTCCAGTATAAATGTCGAAGTCATAACAGTAACCTGTCTTATCTGCTAACATCCAGACTTTGTAGCCCCTCTTAACTGGCTTTGCAGGAATATACTGTTTGAGACTAGAGCGGCCTTTAAATTTAATCATCGATTCGTCTACTGCGACGTATTCGTGAGGACTCAAACAAGATTGAAAATTGGTTTTCAACATTTCCAAGAAAGGTCTAATTTTGTATAATTTATCAAAGTTGTCCGTGTCTCTACCAGGCATAAGGTTATTGTCGTTGAGGTGTATATTGCTAAGAAGCCAACCAAAACGGTGTACATTCAATAACTTACTGATATAGTTGTCATGTAGAATTGGACGTGTACTCCAATAATCGCGATAAGATGGCAACCTTTTTACTCCCATCAACAAATTTATTCCAATAAATGTACACATTTCAGAATTATCTGTTGGCCTGTAGCCTTTACCAGTTTTTTGGAGGTTCTGTTGAGCGTAGAGGTTTGTCTGAAATACCATATGATCAATAATCTCATCTGTCATTAATAATTTGAATATATTATAAGGTGTCCATTCACCAACATTTTTTGAAGCTTCAGTTAGTCCAGAATAAGCTTCAAATTCAAAAGGTTGTGGTATTTGAGTAGTATCTTTATTCCACTCTATTTTGTATTTCTTTTTGAGCTCACATAACGGAATAAGATCCTCCGGTTCCCATTCATTGGACTCTTCATCGGATTCTTCTGATCATAGTACATGTTCAGGTGGATTAGCACTTAGCTCCGGCTCCTCAGGATTATCACCAGAGTCACTGTCATCATCCGAACCAATATCTGATGGAATACCAACATATTCAAAATTCGAATTCTCGATATCATCAATTTCGTGATAAAAATCAGTTTCGTTCCAACCATGAAGTCGAAACGGTACTGGCTCTTCAGTCCGTTTACTCGTCATATCTAAAGACAATTCACCATGCAGAAATATTCTAAACTAGACAAAACTAATAGCTTACCCTTTGTGTGATACGCTTACTCCACAATAAATGAACAAATTCAACTGGGCAAAGTTTTACCGGCTTAGCTGCCAATGATCCTTTTGGATTGTTATACCTAAAAATAACCTTTCATGTACGGTGGTACAAAATTCAACCCACAGAGAAAAAAGTGTTTTTCAAGTGACCCGAATTTTTATTTTGGTACACTATATACTCTAACATGTTCTTTAGAAAGTATCTAAACAAAGTTTCGCAAAAAACAAAACAGTATAAAAAGACAACATAAGAAAAAACTTACCTTTTTTTCCAAATAACGTGTAGCTGTAAAACGTAAACAAATAACTAAACTATCAGCCCGATTCAAAAACATCTAGTGACCTCTATTAAATAGACTTGTAATTTCACACTACAAGCGCGCCCCAGTAAAGCGGAACATAAAATAAGCCGACGAACTTCATCAAAAAATGCATTAGATTAGGTGGGTTATATTTTGGCCCAGCGTACATCTGGGGCTAAAATATATGTGGTTCAAATTTTGTCCCAACGTACCTCAAAGAGTTAACACTCGATCGAGTTGACTTTTACACGAGCCTCTAGAGAAAATATACATGTTTCTTTATCTATTTACTTCATTTAATTTATCCTCTACGTTCGGCCCATAGATCCGCATTTCCCGCAAGTACCGTTACGAAGCTGAGGTCAAAAAAACATCAAATTAACAAAATTCCGGTCCAAAAAGAAAAATGCGCGGACAGTAACAATAGCCGCGTGCAGCTATTGTAACAAGGCACCTGTAAATCGAATATCAAATAACAAAAAAAAACTCTAACTGCACTTGCGTGCGGGTGCCCTCTATACACAATATTGCAATGTATTATATCAGTTATTACATATTCCGTAATATTGCAAATAAATTATGAATTCCATTAACATACCAACCAAACCCTAAACAATGAATGGTTAACGGACCAGGTAGATAGTTTTCGCCAGTCCTTTATTACAATCATTCTGTGATACTATTTTAATATAAACTGCTGACCACTTGAAACATTTTACCTGCATTTTTTTGGAAAATTTCGAATATTTTTAAAACGAGACGAGATACTGAGGTGCGGTTTTAAGTTGTATCTTGCAAATTTTATTACGTATAACCGATATTAGGCGTAAAACTTACCGAAGCTAAAAAGTTATTTATACAGGGAGTTAAAAACATAGCAATCCTAAAGATCATGTACGTATATTTCAACACCCTGTAGCATAAAAAAGAATTCAAATTTGTGTGTGTGTGTATAAGTTTATGGCTCTGGTTGAAATTAAATGGCCAGCTTCGTATCTTTCTCTGCATTATTTGTATTTGTTTATTTTTTTTTAAATTAGGGTACTTTACATTCTATATTAAGGGTACTATATACTATACAATTTACATTTTTTTTTATATATATTTATTTTTGTTTTTTCTCTTTTTTGTATATTTAGCTTTGTTTTTTTTAACTTTATTTTTTTGCATTTTTTTTTTTGCTTTTATATTTCTTTTTTTTGTTGTTGATTTTTTTTAATTAATATTTTGTTTTTTTTTATTTATTAACTTAAAATACTTATGTTACAGTAGGTTCCTTTACAATTCAATTTTTCTTTCTATAATAAATTTGTACAATATCCTATATACATTAAGATTATTTGATTCAATTAAGCTGCTCAGATTAAAAGGTAATTGAACTTCCTATCGTGTTATGCAAGAAATTTAGATGATCTTTGAGTCTAATACAATTTAATAGGCAGTGCTCTAAGTCACCTAATTCACCACAATCACATAATTCGTTATTGCTAATGCCAATTTTTTTCCGATGTTTTGGATATAATGCACGAGAAGTACGGATTCTAGAAATAGTTCTTATATAGCTTCTGTTTGAAATTGTTTTAAACCATCTATGTTTTTATAAATAATACCTTTATTGATATCATTATATTGCACTTGCCAATTTTGAAACATGATTTCTTTAGAATTTTTAATTATATCTGAAAATGGAATTTTTAAATCAACATTTGGGTGAGGTATCTTGGTAGCATCTTTTGCAAGTATATCAACTATTTCATTTGCTGAGATTCCTATATGTGCTTTTACCCATACTAAGCAAACACTAATGTTATTGGCCTGTAACCTATGATACGTTTTTAATATTTCGACAATAATGTGATTGGTAGGCGCATTATTTATACATTTTTTTATTCTTTCAAGTGCACTACTACTATCTGAAAAAATTACAAAGAAATTATTTTCTTTAAACTCTAGACAATATTTAAGTGCCTCCCAGATAGCCCACAATTCAGCCGTATAAATTGATGCTTCGTTAGGTAACCTAAATTGTTTTGCTATTTTTTTGTTGCTATGATAAAAAGCACATGCGGCCTTTTTGTCTATTACAGACCCATCTGTAAAAATGTGCTCATGGTTAGACCATTTTGTGTATATGTACTCCAAAAAGTTTATTTTAATTATATTCGGGTCACTAATGATATTTTGTGAGAGTATAACTTTAGGAATTTCGTTTATATTTGAGAGACTTAACTGGTTGAAAGGAGCTATTGGAGATTGATATATATTATCTTTTATTTGGGTTATCCAGGAGTAGCTTAAAACTAAAAGGGGGAGTTTTTTGACTCTCCAAAACATGTGGGTATAACCAAATATAGACAACATGTTTATCTTATTTACTAAGGAACTGTTTTTAGAAATAAGTCTAAGTAAAAATTTGTCTGTTAGAAAGTTCCGCCTCAATGCCAGCGGTGGTTCTACACATTCGTTTTCGAGAACATTTATAGGTGTGCTATTTAAACGTCCGATGCTTCTGCGAAGACATTTATTTTTTATTAGTTCTAATTTTTTCAGATGTGTTTCGGCAGCTGATCCATAGAAAACACATCCATAATCCAATATTGACCTAACAAAGGATTTGTAGAACATCAAACAAATATTTGGGTCTGCTCCCCATTTATGATGGCTAAATGCTCTAACGACATTTATGCCATTTTCTGTTCTTTTGATTAGGTTTTGTATGTGATCCTTCCATATCAGTTTCCTATCCAGACTTACTCCCAGGTATTTAATAGTGGTTTTACATGGTATGAAAGTATTTTTAAAATACATCATATTTGGTGACGGATTTCTGGCTTTTGAAAATATGCACGAGACAGATTTCTCAGTGCAGAGTGTGAGTCCATTATTTGTAAGCCAAAGGTTTATATTTATAAATTTGTGTAGACTTATGCTTAGAGTACATGCAAACATCATCTGCAAATTGTAGTATATGCACTTTGTTGTCAAATATTGATTCTAAATCATACGTATAGATGATGTACAGAATAGGACTTAATATACTGCCTTGAGGTAGACCAATCATAGCTAATTGCGGGTGGGTGAGTCCATTGTTTGTTCGAATAAAAAGTTGTCTGTTATAATATAAACTGTAGATATTTTTAACTATTTTTTTCGGAATACCCAATTCGCTCATTTTTTTAACCAATATATTATAGTTTACATTATCGTATGCACCCTGAACATCTAAGACAATTGCAGAAGTAGCTTCTCTCTTAGTAAAGCCCAGCTGTATATCTGTTACCAGATGTCCTATAGCTTCTTGTGCTGACGTGCCTCTCCGAAAGGCAAATTGGGTCTTTGGAAATTTGTTGTATTTTTCCATCCAGAACTCCAATCTGTTTTTTATAAGTATCTCATATGTTTTTAAAATACATGAGGCTAGTGCAATCGGTCGATATGATGACGCTAAATTTTTGGGTTTATTTGGTTTAAGAATAGGAACCACTACATACTGATACCAGTCTTTTGGGATATCACTTTTTCCGGAAAATATGTCATTAAAGATGTTCAATAATAATTTCTTGGTACTCTCTGGAAGTTGGGATAACATAGAATAGTGAATGCCATCCTTTCCTGGAGCTGAGTTGTTATTATTTTTTAGGGCTCTTGCTAATTCTTTTATGTCGAAGTTCCTAGTAAGATCATTTTCTTGATATTCGTTGAGTGTTTCTAAACAAGGAGGGTTCAAATTGTAGGGAGGGGCTAACTTATCTTGAAAATCTTCAATCCAAGGGTCATCCAATGAGATTTCCATTCTGTTTTCTTTTCTTCTGTTTTTAAACCGATTTACATTTTGCCAAACCTTACTAATAGGAATATTTTTGTTTAATGACATACAATAATTTCTCCATTTTTCTCTTTTTATTTAAAACACAAGGGTTAGATTTATATTGTAAGTATTTAACTTTTCTTTCATTAACAATATTTTGGCAGTTTTCATTCCACCAAGGTTTAACCTTTTTTTAGATTTTTCATCGACCTGGTAAGTAGGCACAGACTTACTTAAAACGATATTTAATTTTTTTAGAAAACATTCATAGGTGCAGTTTTTGACTCCTGCAAATTCATTTATACATTGTATAAAAAAGGAATTCCAATCAGCCTGGTTTATTTTCCATTTTTTTTTTTGAGTATTATTTGGGGTAAACCTTGGAAATATATTAAATTTAATAAGAATAGGTACGTGGTCAGATCCATAAGTATCATCCAAAGTGGACCATTCCAAGACAGAGCAAAGATCGGCAGAGGACACTGTGAGATCTAATGCTGAATTATTGTTTCCTGATGGGCTTATTCGTGTATATGAACCATTATTTAAAAAAGTTAAATCGCTTTGGTCTATTGCTTCTAACAGATTTTCCCTTGTGTGTCATTATTACTGCATCCCAAGCCACGTGGTGGGCGTTAAAATCTCCAGAAATTAAAACCGGTGCTTGAAAGTTTGCAAAGAATAAATTCCATGTTTCGATTGATACTCTCGTCTGAGGCTTGATATACAACGAAACTAGACTTTAAGTTCTTACTTAAGTTTTAAGTGGTAGTGAATATTTTCTCCGAACGGTTTTTTAATTTTCTTTCTAACTTTATAATTTCAACAAATACAGGTGTTGATTTTACAGCCAAAGTTACCAACACCGGGTAACACAAGAGACATGTATCAGGCTGCCAACTTTTTAGTTTTAAAAATATAAAATTGAAATTTGAAATGCCTCTAGAACTCCATAAAGAAAAATTTTCTATAAAAAAATAATTAAGTTACTTCCGCTTTAACCGGAAGTAACCCCCTACTTTTTTGTTTTAAATAGGACCCCGTATATTTAACGGACTGTCGTATTCAGATTAAAATCAGATTTTTAACGACATATCACAACTTAAGTTTTATTTTCAAAATGGCGGCTGGACAGCCATTTTTTTAAAATTCAACATTAACCTGTCATGATAAAAATGCAGTTACTTTTTACAAAACACTTGTTTTAATCAGTCCAAAATAAGCTTAATTTTAATTTTTTTTATAACAGCCTAAAAAAATTAAAACTAAGCTTATTTTGGACTGTTTAAAAGAAGTATTTTATAAAAAGTGACTGCATTTTTATCATGAAACGTCAAAGTTGCATTTTCAAAAAAAGACTGTCCAGCCGCCATTTTGAATACAAAATTTACCTTGTGATATATCGTTGGTAAGCTAATTTTAAGCTGAATATGATAATTATTCAAAAATGTAAATAATAGAGCCCTCTATTTAAAATAAAAAAGTAGGGGTCATTACCAGAAGTAAAGGAAGGAAAACTTACCCCTTCTCGAGTTATAGAAACGTCTTATGTTTAATTCTTTTGATATTTTTAAAACTAAAAAGGTGGCAGCCTGTTTCATGTCTCTTGTGTTACCCGATGTTGGTAACTTGGGCTGTAAAATCAACACCTGTATTTTTTAAAACAATAAAGTTAGAGAAAAAATTAAAAGACCGTTTGGATAAAATACTCGGTACTCCTTAAAACTTAAGTAAAAAACTTTTAAATTTAAATTCTTTTTTATGCTACAGGTTGTTGAAATATACGTACATGATCTTTAGGATTGCTAGGTTTTTAACTAACTTTGACACGTTTTTTTCACACCCTGTATATTTTCTGGGTGGTGCAGACCGTTTAAAAAAAATGATTAAGGGCCCTCTAGCAAGAAAATTTTACATCAAATGGCTAATAAGAAGTTACAGCATATTATGTAGAAAAAATATTAAAATTTTTTAAAAAAAGTTTGACATTCTTTTTTACAATTTCGCCAAGTTGAAACCTCCCCTTAAATATTACAATTTTTTTTATTTAAAAAACGGTCAGTTTTTCGGAAAAACGCTTGAACACGTGTTTTTAAATTTTTTTTTTTAAATTGATACAGGGTGTTCAAAGGGGTGAAACCACCACTTAAATAATACAATATTTTTTTATTCAAAAACCGGTTTGTTTTTCGAAAAAAAAAACGTTTGAACACCATGAAAACCATCCCTTAGATATTATAATATATTTTTAAATATTTACAATTTTTTAAAAACCGAGACAGTGTGTCTAAGGGGCTGAAACCACCCCTTTAATATTATATTTTTTATTTAAAAAACAATTAGTTATTCGGAAAACATTTGAACACGTATTTTCTATTTTATTTTATTACATATTTTAAGATTTTTTATAAATTCATACAGAAAAAATCGGGTCATTGAATAATTTTTGCGATCTTTCTCAAACTGTTTGCCGTAGAAAGCTGAGCTTGTGCAAACAGTTTGATTTTAGAGTGCAGAGGTTCGATAAGAAGGGATTCTTTGAAACTCAGTTTCCAAGGGGGTGAAACTACCCCTTAAATGTTTATAGTGGAATCGAAGGTTGTCAAAATAAAACCACTTCTTGGTTTAAAGAACGAGCTATATTAACTGCAAAAAATAGCACAGCAGATGAAATAAATCTAGCTTTAATGGAAAAAATTACTGCCCCACAATTAACATACTACTCAATAGATGTAGTTATAGACCAAAAAAATGCGGTTAATTATTCTGTCGAGTTCCTACACTCTCTAAACCCTTCAGAAATTCGTCCTCATTTATTCCCTTATTATTTAATGTTTACGAAAATAAGGGAGAGACAAAAAAAATATCTTGTGCCACACGGTATAACTAATAACTGAGTATTAAACACGATTAAAACATATTACAAAAAATTTTCAATATAGCCACCGTCCATTGCGATACATGAAGTGTAAATAGCCTCCATTTTTCGAATAGCGTTCCTTACCGAATTAGATGCATTAAAATTATTGATCTCTTCCCTGATTTTTATTTTTAACTTATTTCTATTATTAGATCTATTTTTATAAACTTTATTTTTTAGTGCACCCCACAAAAAGAAGTCTAAAGGGCTTAAATCAGGGCTTCGTGGTGGCCAGGATATTAAACCATGTCTTCCTATCCACAATGGAAAATGTTGATTAAGGAAACTTACTACCGGTGCAACCGTGAGGTAAGGGGCGCTATCCTGCTGAGAAATGATATTTTCTCGAATATTTGATGATGATTTCATTCCTAAGCCTCTCCAAGTATCTTTCGCCATTTAACGACCTGTCAAAAAATATTGGTCCCATAATACGGTCGCAAATAATTCCGCACCACACATTTACGGTTTGACGGCCTTGTTTTTTAATTGCTTTTATTAGATGTTTATTAGTTTGACACCAGTAATGAGTGTTATTCCGATTCAAAATACCCGCCGTTTTAAATGAGGCCTCATCAGTCCAAAGCACTTTTGAAAAAAACACATTTTCGAGCTGCCGGTCTATAATATCACAACAAAAAGTCAATATTTCATTAAAGTCTAATTGCGATAATAATTGAGTTGGAAGAAATTTATAAGGATGATAACCATGCACCTGCAGTGTTTTTTGAATACTTCCTCTACTGACACCTGCAATGTCTCTATCAGCATCTCTTTGGGATCTTTCATCATCTTCCTCGAAATAAAGAAAAATTTCCAGTTGTTTTTCCTCAGTTAGGACAAAATTGGGACGATTTTTCCTGGAGTTTTTAAGGACACCATTTTCCAAATCACGCACAATTCGAAAAAAGATAGTCCTGAAGGGAACTCGATTATTAGGATATTCCCTCGAATATTCTCTAAGGGCTAACCCTGGACTTTTATTATTTTTTATGAAACAGTTGTATAATTTCAAACGTTCGTCTAAACTATATAAAGCTATTTTTTAACAAATTTCGCAGCAAAAATTTGACAAAAACGACAAACAGAGCAAATGTCAACTTAAGTCAGCAATTGCATTAGGTTATTTCCTAAGCCTATCTTGATTTTTTTAGTTTCTGATCTCATTTACTGGCAAAATTCCGGGATAAATCAGAAAACGGCTAATAAAATCGAAACTGTTCATTTTAGGTATAGGACATATATATGAGTAATGATAGGTAATTGAACGCTGAATCAGATGAAATAAAAATATACAGGGTGTTCAATTTGAAAACCAAGAGATTTTTACATTTAAAGTTCTGTTTGTTTTGCTCTCCATTTTTGACACCCTGTATATTAATGTGTAAGACCAGCATAAAAACTCGTTGAATTGAACCCTTAGTAATGTATGTTCAGGATATTAGTCAGTTCCATTAAAGTTTTATAGGTTAAAAATTTTTTTTAAAAAAATATGTTTTTTTAAAAAAAATTCTAAAAACTCAATTTACTCAAAAAGGATAAAGAATTCAAATATAGATGTTATTATAAAAACTTTCGCAAATTAACAGTAGAATCGAAACATGTAATAATATATAGAATGTCCCATTTAAATTAAGAAAGTTGACATGTGTCACGTCAAAACGAAACACCCCGTATAAATAAAAGTGAAATAAAATAAAAATTTAGTTGAATCCAAACAACTTTTGTATTTAACTTTTTGTCGTAACTATTACCGTTTTCTAGTTAAGGTACTGTATCACCATAAAATGGCCACCCTGTACATCCCTCTCATTATAGTCATTGTCATATACGCGATAGTTCATTATAGTCATGTACGCGAACGAAGTCGAGGGTACCTGCTAGTATGTAATAAAATTTGCAAGATGCAGGTGAACTGTTTCAAGTGGCCAGCAGTTTATGTATAATCTCCGCCGGATTCGCAATTAAGTTAATTTCCATCCGAATGTTCTCGCAGAATAAATTAATCTAATTTCGACATAATAAACTTAATGCTAAGTAGTTTCTCGAACAAACGGCAACATCAATCAACCCACCGTATATTGGCAGAATGTTATAAAACTGAGTTTCTCCGTGAGCGGAGAAATAATAGTATCATTGGTTTTTATAAAAATAAACATAGAAAATAAACAAAGTAGTACAAAAGATTGTGTTTAACGGGTAATTTGTTTTGCCGAGTTGTAGAATTTATAAGTGATGCTTTACACGTCGCTGCTTTTTAGAGGCATCCCAGCTTGCTTATAACAGTAATAAGTTACCTACCATTGAACACGAGGTCCGGATGTATAGGGTGCGTCGGCCAAGCCCCACGAAATAATAAATGGAATATATTTATAAAGTAATTTGATGATCCACAATGTCGTCAGCGGAAGAGGAAATATTGAATCAAAAAGCATTATTATTTACAAGGTGTTTGAAACAAATGTAGGCAATTCATAACCCGATAAGACCTTTCAAAACATGGTATATAGCTGCAATGAAAATAAATGTGACATATGGTACTGTGGCGGCTCGTGGTCAACTTTTCAGGGGGGTCAATACATATAAACCACAAAGAGTCATCTGAAAAATACAGACACACGAAACAGTAAAATGCTTTTGTTACTTCACAACCGCAAGTCCAGGCCCATAAATCGTATATTATTCTACGAAAATAACCTTAGAGTAAGAATTAAAGTAGAGATCATAATTCATTCATAAATCACGTTAGGGGTACGCGCCAACATGGTTTCTCTATTTTTCACATTCTATCGACCAATGTTTACGATAAAACAAGAAGTGGGGATGGCCCATGCCCAAGTGAGTTTTCACTTCCCGCATAAGGAAATATCATTAATCGTGAAAAAACTATTGTTTTTACAGATCTTCATGTTTTTCCATTACTGTCGGTCGGTCGTTCTGTTCCGGTATACCTAAAAAATCCCCTTACTCCACTTATAAAAAAAAAACTTGTAAAATATTGGTATTAATTCAATATGGCAAAACAAAATGACGACCTGTTAAAATATTTGATGTACGAAAATGAAGAAATGGGCCTAACCTATTCCTTAATGAGGCAAATAGGTATTTTTACAAATATCAAAGAAATAATCGTTCCCTACTTTACTATTAAACTCAAACCAATAAGAAATTAGTTATTTATATATTATTAAACTTTAGTTTTTAGTTGTTTGCCTTATGTCACTGTCATTTTGAAAAATGTGTGACATTTAGAAAAATTATTTGTTCAGTTGTTAAAAATGTCATCTTAAACCTGTAACTGTCAAGTTAGACCTTGTCTAAATTTAAACCTCTTTACTGAATACGGGTGTTAAAGTTTTAAACTAAAATCAATGCTTTTAACGCGCTTTTATTGGCTTCCTATTCGTCAGATTGTATGTTTGTATGTCTGGTTCAAATCTTGTAATTGATATTTCAGTACTTCCATTACCGATTATTTTCAAATTTGACATGCATACACTTTGGGATATAAAAAACCCGAATTTTTTTAGTCAACGTTTAGAAATCCAAAATGGTGGCGCCAATACGGTCGACGAATTTTGTTACTTGTGTAGCTAAAACTGAAAATCGGTGCATAGGAAAATTTAAAAGTGTCTGCATTTAAAAATTCAAAATAGCGGTGTCAAAATGATAATGTCAACAGGTCGAAAGGATGATTTTAACATGTGTGGGGATTATTTAAGAATGTACAACAAAAATCAAAATGGTGGCGCCAATATAGCGAATGAATTTGGCATTTGTACAGATTCGGCTGAAATATCAGTATCTAGAAGAATTTAAGAATATAAGTTATGAAATTTAGCCAATATTTGAGAATTAAAAATGGCGGCACCACCATTCATAGCAGCCTAATTTTAAAATTTTTGCAGATTTGATTAAAATTCGGCGTTTAGGGGTATTTAAGACTGCACATCATGAATATTATCAACATTTTAAAAATTCAAGATTTTAATGCCAACATTGCGGCGGAATTTTAACATTTATTTAGATTTGGCCGAAAGAAAGTATGCATCTGGGCGTATTTGAGAATACATATCATACATTTTTAGTAGAGTGCGAGTAGTATGAGAGTAGGAATGCCTAGAATGCGAGCGAATTTTAATATTTATACAGATTTGATTAAAAATTGATATTAAGTGAGCAATTCATAAATTTTTAGTAATAAATATTGAAAATGGGAATGTCATCAATGAATCAATCCGATAAGTACTTTTTTCAGATATTTTTAAAAATTTAATTAGGCCACCGTTTTGTTCCCCCATTTTGAATTTGTCTCAAAATTTTTACCAGTTCATCCCTATATAATATTTGATTTTTGAGCAAAATTTGAACATAATCGATGCAGGAAAACTACTGACTGACATTGACTTTTATAACATTTTATTAGGCCGCCATTTTGGATTTGTAGTAAAACTTATCAGTTGATGGCCACGTCACGCCTTATTTTTCTGCAAAATTTGGATAAAAGGGATAAGCAGTTTTTTGGTAATAATTTTTTAACATTTCAATAGGCCGCCATTTTGTTCTGCCATATTGGATTCCTACCAAAATGATACTACATCACCATCATATGACCTTTAACCCGGCGTGCGTCGGTACGATGGGGTATAATATACCCCAGCGTACTTTGTCGCCGCGCAACAAAATAACAAGTTGCGACATCTTCGAGAGAGCTCGTGTACCTTCGTTCCAAAGAGTATCCTATGTATATACGTTATAATTTTAGTAGTGGCACAACCGTCGTAGGCGTAAGAAGCTTAAGAACGCGACTGTGCTTATCCATACCCCACCGTACCGGTTACGCGACACGTTAATCTTTTCAGTTATTTTTGGAATACTTTTCAAAGTAAGTTGGTTTATATTGTATTTTTATAAGTTTGTGTTTATTGAACGTTTTTTCCAGTATGTCATATTATGAGAAAGATCAAGCAAAACTTTTAAATCTCTGGAAAGACAGCGAGGACGAAAAAACCGCCGAAAATCCTTCAAAAGAAGATGATCAATCCGGTTCAGAAGCGGAGGACGATAACGTCAGCGAACGATCAGCAAATTCAGACACAGAGCAAGAAATAGAGGACGAAGATAATCTACTAAATGAAAACTCCTCAACTATTGAACCTAATAGCGATATAGGGGGTTACTACCTTGGCAAAGATGGTATTACAAAATGGTCTAAGAAACATGGAAACTTGGCTGTAAGAACGATATCTGAAAATATTATCACGCATTTGTCTGGAGTCAAACGGGCATTTTCAAGTATCAAAGATCCCTTAGAATTCTGGAAATTATTTTTTACCGATGCAATGCTTAACGACGTTGTAAAATATACAAACTACAAGTTGAGAGAAAAAGCACGAAACTACAATAGACCTGATACACAGCACCTAACAAAAGATACGACACTTGAAGAACTTCAAGCTCTATTAGGCCTTCTTTACATTTCTGGTGTTATAAAGTCGGCAAGGTTAAACATAGATGACTTATGGGCTACAGACGGCTTAGGAGTAGACATTTTTAGAACAACAATGTGCCAAAAACGGTTTAGTATTTTATTACAATGCTTACGATTTGACAACAGTGAAACCAGAGAAGAAAGACGCCAATTAGATAAACTTGCACCCATTAGAGCAATATTTGATATGTTTGTTGAAAATTGTGTGGCAACCTACACTCCTAGTGAATATTTAGTTTAGAGGACGTTGCAGCTTTCGGCAGTTCATTCCGAACAAACCCGCCAAATATGGCATTAAGAATTTTGCTTTGGTGGACGCACGAACATTTTACGTTTTAAACCAGGAAGTGTACGTTGGTAAACAACCAGCTGGTCCATTTGATTTCAGTAACAAACCAGAAGATATTGTTTTACGACTTTATAAGCCTGTTCAAAAGTCAGGCCGGAACATAACATATGATAATTGGTTTGCAAGCTATTCACTCTCAACCAGATTATTACAAGAACAAAAGCTTACCTCCGTATGCACTTTACGTAAAAATAAAAGAGAAATACCAACCGAACTTTTGCAAATCAAAAACAGGGCTGAAAGGTCATCCATATTTGCTTTCCAGAGAGATGTTACTCTCGTCTCGTATGTTCCTAAGAAGGGTAAGAATGTTTTATTACTATCCACCCTACATCACTGTGATACAATTGATGTAGAAACTGGTAGCGACCAAAAACCAGAGATCATCACCTTTTATAACTTAACGAAAGGAGGTGTAGATGTGGTTGATGAGCTTGCCAGTAACTATGATGTATCGCGTAATAGTCGCAGATGGCCTTTGACGGTATTTTTTTCCCTACTAAATACGGCATCAATCAATGCTTTTGTAATCTTCAATTCTAATTGCCCAAGCTCCACGAAGCTCTTCATGAAAGAGTTGTCGTTGGCATTAATTACACCATATTTGAAGATTCGACAAACTAATCCAAGACTCCCTATTGGACTGAAGAGAAAGATTGGTGAATTTTCTGGATCTTCTGGTTCTTCTAATAAAGAACACAATAGCCAGTCACGGGGCAAAAAGCAGATCTTGAACTTTGACGCGGACAGACATACAGACTAACGGACGGAACTTCGAAAACTGTTTTTTTTGCAACTAGAATACTTTCCCCTTGCGAGGAAATTAAAAAAAAGCGAGCGCAATAAGATAAAAATAGAATAGCCAATTGTTATATTGTTTTTCCATGTTAATAGCTAAAATTTAAAAAACAAAAGATTTTTTTTTAATTTTCAATATCCTAAACCTTAAATTCTAACCAGTTTAGAACATGTTTACGAACACATTTTTACTTTTAATTACCCAAAGAATCACCATTTAAATTCCTTTACCTGACAACACTTATAAAATATTGGCCCAACTCAAGTGAAAATTAAAACAAGGCCCGAAATCATCCGAAACTTTATTATTTCCCTAGATTTCATCCACAATCTAGTGAATTTCGAAATCGCAGTACGTTTTTTTGAGCGTGAGGGGCTCTTTGGCTGTTTTAATATAGTATAGATATGTTCTATAAATATTTTAATTCTCTGTCTCTTATATCATTTTGCTTCTGAGGATTCCCACATGACCCTCGACGAAATAAAACCGAATTGGTGAATACGTCATGTGACCCAAAATAAGTGATCAAGGTATCTTCCATTAGACATATCAAGTCCCCTGGAAAAGGAAATCTAACTGTTTACTTAAAGATTAAAAGACAATTCCAAACATAAACGGCCATTTTTTACAAACTCACATTGCCGCACCATAGTTAGCTTAGTCAACTAAAGCTCCTAGTTTCGCAATGTCCAAGATAAAGCAAATAAAACTTATTTATTAAATATATAAAAAAAATCAATGTTCTTCTAATGTCATCGCACCTTTAGAATGCTGCTTCTTGAAGTAAGGCAACATATAATTAGAAGATTTGAACCGTATTAACAATTACACAATAATACATTAAAACCCATGCAGTAGTGAAGCTAAGAAAAGCTTGGTACCTAATGAGAATGTTAATTGAATTAATTTTTGGGTTAAAATATTTTTTAGCAAATTAATTTCTTTAAAGTATAAGTTTATTGTCGTTCCACGATCCGCTATTGGTTTTTAAACCACGCCGGTCACGTGACCCTGTAACAATCTTTACTATAGCCTATTAGACTTTTTTACTATAAAGATCCCTTCGTAATGAAAGTGGGATGATCTAATACGATAGTGGGATGGTCTAATACATATATATATATATATATATATATATATATATATATATATATATATATATAATCTAACTAAAACTCTTGTTACCGGTGTGATCTGATCTAAGGCTTTGGGTATTTTAACTTGTATTTTACTATTTTGCAATAAAAGTAATTTCTTTACACTGCTTAGAAAGTAATACTGGAAAAACATTACTATTTATTGTATGAAAATTTTATTGCATCATGTTTAAACATATTCACCTTAATATAAATTGGTATAAACATTGGTGTTCCTGGCTAGGCTTGGCATCGTCGTACGAGCGACCTTATACTGTGAGGTAATCTTGGTAGTGGCTAAATTTGTAAATATGAACTCTATTTTAATTCTTACTCTAAGAAAATAACGATTTACTTCTTTTTTTTGTCTTTACCTGTTTGCTGAATTTCAAATTTCGGCAAAGGTTGACTACTGTTCACACTCGGGAAAAACTCGCCTCCGTTTATAACCACGAGGTCAACGCGGGCCGCCAGCCGTGATCGATTCCAAATGAAACGAAACCTCTAGATCAGGGGTACTCAAACGGTCGATCGCGAGTGCTTTTTGAGTAGATCTCAAGAAGAAAAAAATTTTTAATAAGTAGGTACTTAACTAAACTACAAAAATTTATTACGTAATCGCGGTACTTGTCAAAGAAAAGCCGCGTTTTTTATTCTTGCCGCTTTTCTAGAAATTTCGGGCGGCGCGTTTGACGGGAAGATTCGAGACTTTCGTTCACGCCGGTATAGATATTGCGCCTGAAGAAATTGGAGTCATTCTGAATTGCAACTTGAAGGCAATACTACGTCGATACAAAGTTTATTATTAAATAGTACAAAATGAGTGCAGCGAAGAAATCTAAAACGTATCATTTTAATAACGATTGGGAGGAAGAATTTTTGTTTTGTATGATGAAGGATAAGTGCATGTGTCTTATTTGTCGTGCGTCAGTTGCAATACCTAAGCGTGGTAACTTAGAGAGGCATCATAAAACGGTTCATAAAAACTAGAACCGCCACAGAGTGAATTAAGAAAACGAAAAGTACGTGATTTGATATCTTGTTTGAAAAAAGAACAAACCATGTTCACAAGACCAGCCAAACAATCAAAAGCTGCTACGATCGCGCCATTTAAAATAACTCATATATTGGCGAAACACAAGAAACCATTCGAAGATGGATCGGTTGTGAAGGAAGCATTTATTGAAGCGGGTGAGACTTTATTTGGAGATTTTAAAAATAAAACAGAAATCATGTCTGCTAGTAGAGAACTTCAGTTATCTCGTCCGATTGTCACAAGGCGTATTGAAGTCATGAGTCAGGACATGGCAGATAAACTAAAAATGATATCATGGAATGTACATACTTTTCTTTACAGTTCGACGAATCCACCGATATGACAGACACTGCCCAGCTGTGTATTTTTATTCGGATGGTATTCAATGACATGTTGGCTAAGGAAGAATTTTTGACAATCATTCCTCTGAAGGGGAAGACCCGTGGCGAAGATATATATGACGTTTTCTTCATATAAATTAGTGTGCATTACAACCGATGGAGCACCAGCAATGACTGGAAACAAAAACGGTTTTGTGGCATTGTGTCGAGCTAATGAAGATTTCCCTTCATTTTTTTCAATCCATTGCATTATACATCAACAAGTTTTGTGTTCAAAAGTTTTATTTTGAATGCAACTTGACGACAGTCAGGTTGCACTCAAACAATTTGAAGATGTTTTCGTATTTTTTTTTAAATATGCGTAATTGCACATAATATATTAATGTTCTATTACCTCCCTCGTAAAAGAGAAGTATTGTAATTGTGAAACAATCACCCTCCGAGATTTTTTCAGATCTTGACATTTCAGTGTTTCAAGTGTGATGGCGCTTGAGTAGAGTAGGCTTTTGTTGCTTATGTTGCTCTCGAATTTTACTTAATTACAGTAGCCCTTCAGGAGTTTAATTAAAGTTTTTAGTGCACACGTGTGGTGGAGTCTCTAGTTTAGCTGAAAAAAATATTTCCTTTACATTGATGCACGAGTTTTGTGTAAATTTGTTCGCTTTTAGTAAATTTAACCTGTTTAGTATGGTGCTATCATCGACTGACGTACGTGAAATTAAAACGCTTATTAGCAGTATTTTTAATGACAAATTTCTTGAAGAAATGGCTAGCAGGGTAGCCTCATCGATAACCAGGAACAATCAGCGCGCAACCTTAATGTCCGAATCTTTGGTATCGCTCATGAAAATAACGAAAACATACATGGCAAGGTTCTCGATTTATTTAAACAAAAACTCAAGTTAAATATTCAGGATACTGATGTAGTGAAGTGTTACCGTGTGACAGCGAAAATACCAAACAACAAACCTCCGGCAGTATTGGTACAATTTTCTGGTGACATGACTAAAAAATCGGTATTAAAAAATCGTAAACATTTAAAAAACACCGGTTTTCAGATAAAAGAGGACCTTACTAAAACTAGACTTACATTGTTCAATCTTGCAGTTCGTCAATTTACTAATAAAAGTGCGTGGGTGTACAACGGTAATATTTATGTGCGTTATGGGGATGTAGTGCATAGAATTTCGGATGAAACCGACATAGAGAAGCTGAAGAATAATTAGAAAAATAACTTTAATTGAAGGTAATCCTAAATATGTATTGAGGAATATTGTGAAAATTTTATTTGTTTTGGGTGATTTAAATATGAGCAATTTTCCTTTTATTTGTTTTGTTTTAGTTACTTTTTTTGCATTGTTTTACCTAGAGCAATATGGGTTAATTGCCTAGTTTAAAAACTTGAAATATGTCGAATGGTTTAAAAATAGGACATTTAAATATTAGGTCAATCTTTACGGGGTTTAATGAATTTAAAAACTTGGTAATGGACAATAAATTCGATATTATGATGTTGTCTGAGACATGGCTTTCCGAGGGTGATGATTCAGGTTTTTTTCATATTCCTGAGTTAGAAAACTAATTAGAAAAGACAGAGCGGGGAGGGGGGGTGGAGTTGCAGCTTATGTAAATGTCAACTATAATATAAAAATTATTAATTTTAATTTTGAAACTAATTCTGGGTTGGAATACTTGATTTTTCAAGTTAAAATACGCAGCAAAAAATGTGCATTTTGTGTTTTTTATAAGCCTCCCTCACTGGGTTTCAATGCCATTTTAAGTGATCTAGATAATATATTTTCATATTTATATCCCATGTTTGATAGTATATATTGCTTGGGTGACTTTAATATCAACTTGTTGACTCTGCCTAATGCCTTAACTGATTTTTTTGAGAATTTTAATATGTTACAGATTATTAACGAACCCACAAGGGTTACTGGATCCACCAGTACTCTAATAGATTGTATTTTTGTTTCCGATTCTCCCGTGATTCGTAACTCTGGAGTTTTGTCAGCCGATATAATTTCTGATCATAAAATTATTTATTGTGAACTCAATCTCACTAAGAGTCCCATTGTACCAAGAGTTGTGGAATATAGGTGTTTTAGAAATTTTAATGTTAATATTTTTTTAAGTGATATGCATAAGCTTCCTTGGGATAATATTTTGTATGAGACGAGTATTGACTTAAAGATTCAGATATTAAATAATTTGTTATTAAAACTATTTGATATTCATGCGACTAAACGAGAATGCCGTATTACTAAGCCAAAAGCACCGTGGTTAAACGAGAATGTCAAAATCTTTGTGAAGCAGCGGGATGATGCATTGCGTTTATTTAAACAAACAAAAAATTTACAAGACTGGAACAATTATAAGAGGTTACGTAACTTTACATTAGACCAAGTAAGAAAGGCAAAAAGGCAATTTTTGGAGTCAGTATCTCGAGAAAATAATTCAAAAAAAATGTGGTCTGCTCTTAAAAATCTGAATGTTTGTTCTACCAAAAATTATACATTACCTAAAAATTTATCTGATCCCAATGAAATTAGTAAATATTTTGCCTCTTTCCTCCAGAATGTTTCCGACTGTAGCGAGAAGGTCGACTATTACAATAATTTGAAGTACTCCAACCAATCATTTTCTTTTAAAATGGCTACTACTAATGACATTCATAATATATTGAATAACCTAAAATCTAATGCAACGGGCGCTGATGATATATCCCCCAGTATGTTGAAATATTGTAGCCCACATGTAGACATATACATTACACATATAATAAATTGTTGTTTGGAAATTGGTTACTTCCCAGATCTGTGGAAAATTTCTATCGGAAAACCTCTGTCTAAATTAGATAATCCAACAAATTTTAATGATTTACGTATTATCAGTATCCTTCCAGCGCTATCAAAAATTTTCGAAAAATCCTATATGTCCAAAGGTTTGACTATTTTATTTCAAATAATATTATTCCTATTATGCAATGCGGGTTTAGAAAACATTTTGGGACATCAGTGGCACTGATTAACGTGGTTGATGATCTCATACGTGCTATGGATAAACAATTAAATGTTATATTAGTACTTTTAGATTTCACTAAGGCATTTGACACCATTAATCATTCCCTTCTCATCGCAAAGCTGCAATATTACGGTTTTAGTGATATAGCTTTGAGTATATTACATTCTTACATGTCCAATCGAACTCAGAAAATATACTCTGATAACAAGTATTCTGAACTAAAACAAGGTTTGTCTGGAGTACCTCAGGGGTCGGTCATGGGTCCGCTTTTATTTCTAGTTTATACTTCGGATATTTTGAAATCTTTACAAAATTGCAAAGTACAGGCTTTTGCAGACGATACATACATAGTTATACTTCTGTTTTGAACCTAACTTCTTCGTAAATGCACAGGAGCGTATTAACTTCGATTTACTTATAATTAACGAGCTTTCAAAGAAACATAATTTATTTTTAAATCCTGCTAAATCATTTGCAATGGTGTTCTCTAATAGGAATCAGAGTGACTTTTTGAAACAGAATATTAATATCTTAATTGACGGATGTAAAATTAATATTGTAGATAAAATAAAAAAAAATAAATAAATAAATTAAATAAAATAAAATAAATCAAAAAATTTGGGCATTATTTTGGATAATGACTTGCGTTTTAGGGACCACTTGAAGGTATTACTTCAGAGAGCATACTTTTCTCTAAAAACTCTATATAACTGCAAACAGTTTTTAAATCCTAAATTGAGGAAGAATTTGTGTGAATTGCTGGTATTAAGTAAATTCAATTATTGTAATTACATTTATGGATTCTGTTTGGACAACGAAAGTAAAAATAGAATTCAGAAAGTTCAAAATGCTTGTGTTCGCCTAATTTATAATATAAGAAAATATGATGATATAATGTTTCACTTTGGTACAGGGAACTTAAGTGGTTAAAAATGGATCAACGCAGAAAATTACATTTTTGTTGTTTTTTAATAAATATTATTAACAACCCCTCAGCCCCATCCTCAATTAGAGAACGTATTATTTTTCGAAGTGAAATTCATAATAGAGTAGTAAGGAGTGTATCAAGACTGGATATGCCCATCCATCGGACAGCCTTGTTTCAGAGAAGTTTCTCATCCAATGCTGTGAAATGTTATAATGCACTGCCAAGCGAATATCTTAACCTAACGTTAAAACAATTTAAGTTTAAATACAAGAACCACCTTATTAATGACCTCTAATTAAGCAATTGAATATATATTTTGTTAATTATATCGTATGTGACAGAAGTACTATGGACTTTTTTGGTGATTATCTATTTTGCGTCATCGAATTTTGTTTAGTTTATTGTTATTATGTCTTTGTTTGGTTTAGTAGAGTAGCTCTTAGCTAGACTGCGCCAAGCACTGGCATGCTTTGTTTTTTCTTTATTCTTTCCTTTGTGTATTATTTTTGTTTTGTAATTTCACTTAAATAAAGGCAATTTATTATTATTATTATTATTTCAGGGTCCCTAGATGACGAAAAACATGTTTTCTCAATTCCGTCTCGGTCTGTTTGTCTGTCTCTCTGTCAGTTCGCGGCATAGCAGTGCAAAAACACTAATCTAATAATAAGAACCCAAATCGATGTACAAAAAATATAATAAAACGTTTGTGTTTTATCGTTTCTTAAATTAGTATTAGTTTCTGAAACAAAATGATATACAACGTTTTTTTAGGCAAGTTTAATAATTATTAGTACAACATAGTATTTTTGATATACTTACACGTTTTTGCATTTAGAATTGACAACTGTCAAACTGCAAAAAATGCATCCTAATATGGATCTGAACTCTGAAACTTTAATATCAAGTCAAGTTTTTAACTTATCTTCCCCAACTGTGACTACACAATATAACGGACGTAAATCTTGATGAGTCATACCTTTATTATACTTATTATTAAAAGTTAAACACCTAATAATTGTTCTTGATTAATGGAAATTAATTTGCAACAATCGGAGACAAGAGCATGTTTTCTTTTACTGATTGTCAATTTACAATTTATGATTATTGGATTTAATAGTCACTTTATACTAGATTTGTTCCAATTTTCATGACAACTCAACTGTAGAAATTTCTTTATTTCTTATATCCAGTATTAAATAATATAAAAAAATTCTATATTCATTTAATCAGTCAGCACATGAATTTTCCTTTCGTGAAAGGTATTTGAATAAATAAAATCGAATTCCTCGTTTTTTTCGTAATTACTTTGCACGCAAATATGTGCATATTATTGTAAGTTTCTTCTTTAATTACAGGATGGTGCCAGTAGTTAAGATTTTTATCTTGTTCAAGATATGACAGCTTTCGCAAATTTGCATTTTGTATATCCTTTAAGTAGCGTATCTGATTTATCAATAAAAACGGATAAATGATTTAATAAATGAGCTGATGGGCTTATTTAAATAGTTTAATTTCACCTCCTATTATGTTTAATTTTTAAACATTAAAATGTTTAACAAGCGAAAGGACCCCGCACATTTCTTATGGAAAATGGTTTTCAGTCAATTTTTCTCGATACCCTGATCAAATGCGTCCATAGCCACAACTAATCCTGCTGCTTGTTTTTGATATACAGGGTGACAAAGTTGGAATTTTGCATTTTCCATATTTTATGCAAAATTTTCATTTTTTTTTAATTACCATAAGAATTGTGCGAAGTCCTTTAACTACGTTATATCCGAAAAGGTCGAGCTCTTTAGTTTTATCAACAAGTAAATAATTTTGTTTTAAAATAAAAAATATTTGTTCTATTTGTGCCTTTATATATTTCTATCTTAAATCAACAGTTATTAGAATAATAGTTATAACAGAATAGTAGTAAATTCTGAAAATGTTTCAGATATGTTTTGTTCATTTTCATTATTCATTTTTATGACCCGTAGTTAATTGAACATAATTTTTTACCTTAATGTACAAAGATTTCCGGGTTGCAATTTTGTCTCAGATTGTTAAACACTTTCTATTTAAAGCAACAAAATAAATTTCATGAAACAAAGACATCGAGAAGTACGTCATCAAGTGTCATAATTATTTTCGAAACTAGTAGGTTCCCTGCGCTTGAGAATATTTAGAACTTTTATCAAGAGTGTCTTTTTTTCATATCTTACAAAGTGAGATATTTTTACTCTTACGCAAAATAACATTTTTGTAATTCTTTTGCCCCCTGTATAAAAATTAAATTTTAGATAACGGCAACCTTGTTTATTTTATAAGCAAAATTTTTTAGCAAGAGTGACTTTTTTTCGTTTTTTAGTCTTACGCAAAAAACATGTTTGTGTATTTTTTTGTATCTTTCAATTTTTACTCCATTTGTCTGTACTGTATATATATATATATATATATATACATATATATATATATATATATATATATATATATACACACAGGGTGTCCCACGGCGAACTGCGGCGATCGATTTCTCAGAAAGTAGGCCTTGGAAACATTTGAAATTTTGGCAGCTAACTAAAGTCAATGGGGGCAATTCGCGAAAAATATTTTCAAGATGGCGACACTTCCGGTTATACCGGAAGTAGACGTCAACTTTCTTTTTTTTAAACAGGTATATTATCGAATTTTTGGATTCCTCGAAAAATTCTAGGTATATTTCATGTATAATATCCTATACCTAAGTTGAACTGTTTTTGAGATATTTTAAATTTCATGTAAAAAATGACGTTTGCAGGTCGAGACATAACTGTAAATATCTGCTTATCGAAGTCTCTATTATTTACTTGCGGGTGGCTTCCTTGCCCAAAAGGGTACACTTTAGTGGCCTGTGCTGATATTTTTATAATAAATAAATATAGGGTGATCAAAAACTGACATTATAAATATACTTTAAAAATATTTCATAATATACCCGTCACCATATTGGTGCCCATCAGATTTGAAAATAATACTAATAATAATAATAACAGCCAGAAGGCACTCCTGCTCAGTACTTGCCACACAGTGAGACAATTCTTACAGGACAAGACATAGAACATCCGGAATGGGCTTGGAACCTAACATTTTTTGAGAAATTGATTGTCAATTTCGATAATAATAATAGTAAGAAGTTTATTAGCCCAAATAAAACAAATTTTTAACAATTTAAGCACAAGCAAAATTAATTGGCTTTATGTTAACTTCCAATACAGTTGCTATCCATATGTGCTATGGTACTGTTGAGCCAAAGAAAAAAATACACAAAATAGGTAATGATACATGATCGCGAATAGACGTTTACAGCAAATTATTTTTACATCTTTAAATTTTGAAATATCACCTCATTTGACTTAAACAAAGTAAAACGTTTTGCATATACTATTATTATTATTCTCGTGTAGCAATAGTAGATAAAACAAAGGATTTTCATTTTCATTATTATCATATTTTCATAATATATTTACAATTAGTTCTTCTTTTTGCTTAATTGTTAATATTTAAACTGTAATTGAATATTGCTAAAAAAACGCTCGTAACAATAGAAATTATTTCTCCTCATTGTTCTTCATTAAATCACTTAGCGTCATTTTAACTTTGATGTTTGAAGGTAAAAATATATTATCCTGAGTTGAACTAAATGCATAAATCAAGACATAGATATTACAGTTTTTTTAAAGAATTATAAGGCTTTTCTTATTTTATTGTTAGCTGTTGTTGAGCTAAGTAGTTTTTTCATGATGAGGCAAATATATCACGAAATATAATTTACCTTTATAACAAATTTTATTGATAAATCTTAATATTATATACTTTATCTACGGCCGTAAAGTTAACAAGAAAGGCATTTTGCGTGAGTTTAGAGCTTCATTACCGCACTTATTTGCACGTATTCATTCTTTTTGAATTTGAAATTTGTAATATAAAAAAAGCGAAGAAGATTTACAAAACTTATTTTATTAAAAACTATAAAACATGAAAAATTATTTATTATGAATATTAATAGTACAATCGTTGCAATATTTCAAATAAATTCCTGACGAAGCAGCCACATTTGCTAAATTTGTAGTCAATACATTGTTTTCATTATTTAAACTGTTAGTTTAGTAGATTCCGCAACCATGTTGGATCGTCATCCAACATGACGCTTTACTGTTAAAATGTCAGCTCTTGAATCCGCCAATAGGGACGTAGATGATAGCAATGCCTCGTATATTCTCCTGGACGTTCAAGTTTGAGATACAAAACAATTTGTTTTGGCAAGGATAGAAAAGAATTTATGCCAACCGGTTGCTTCATACACACACCATTTCGAAATTGGATGGAAAACCTACCATGCTCGATGTTACATGGGCGAAGATTAATGTATTTTCGAACTAGTCGTACCATGTCTATTTCTTGAATATTTCCAGATGTTACATAGAATTCCCTGGTTATTTTCGTTTTCGTTGTCGGTAAAAAAATGAAAACATCGCCCTTCGTCCTTGACATTTTCCAATAACAAATTAGTTAACTCCTCTCGCCTGCAAGCTCCTGCAAGCCCAATAATCAATGCTACTTTCATAATAATAAAGTATTTTTTTGTCATCCGCTTCTAGAAAGAATGTTGTAATATTGGTTTTAGTTAATACCCTTGACTTTTTTGATTGATATCCATCAGATTTTGTTTTTAGGAGGGCCGACTAAATTTCTAAATTTGCTGATATCAATATAGAGTTTAATAGATATTATTGTTCTTATCATAGAATAAAACGCCCAGAGAGATAAAGGCCTATAGTTAGTAGAAAGCTTTTCTTTCCCATAGTTCTGCACATTCTTCTGCCACCATTTTTGAAAACTATTGAAAATATGCTCATATTCCGTCAATTGCTCTAGATGCTTCGTGCTCAATATCCGAAGGAATGCTTCTTTCTGAATCACTCATTTTGTCTAAAGAAATTAAAACTGTCACTAAGATGTTACTTAAATTGACATTGCCCGGGGTAACGCAGAGTAGCAGGATTAAAGTGCAAACAGGTAACAGCTAATAAAAAGGTGTTTTATGCTTGCTTTAAACTTTTTGAAACATTTCTTTAATAAATATATGTGTTACGCACTCGTTTTGCACAAGTATCTTAATGATGCTGTAAACTCACTTGTATCGTAAGTATCTATTATGATAGTAGAAATATATTAATTGAATTAAGTATGAATACAGGATAATCAGTAAAGAATACGCCAAAAAGAAATCCTATATTAAACTCGTCAAAATAATAATATTGAGCCTTTAATAAAATGTCGCTCATTAATGAGATACAGGGTGTTAAAGTTTAAATCTCGAAATTGATATTTTTCTATAGCTCAAGCTGTTTTTGAGATATCGACATAAAAACTGGTAATTTTGAGTTTTCGGGGATGGGAAATACGACTAAATTCTATGTTTTCTTGTAATATGTAGAGGGCGCTTATTACCCCTATACAATTGTTATTTCATGTAATAACTTTCTTGAAACGATACTAGTTTCATTATTTTTTATTGAAAATTGTGATAGAGTTAGAGAGAGATAAACAAACCGTTTTCGAAATATTTGCATTTTAATATTTTATTGGAAGTCAAAAAATAGTTAAACACTAAAACTGAAATAACATACTTTAATAACGAATAATGAATTTATCTTGAACAAATGATGAAAAACGTCACTTCAACAATTGGGCAAACTGTCCACCATTTACTTCTATGCATTTTCTTAAACCCTTTACCAAACGGCACCTTACTTTATTTAATAAAACCCCAAAAGAACAGATCCAAAGGATTAAGATCTGGGCTACGCGGCGGCCATGGCAATTCATTGTCATGACCAAAGCGTCTGTGAGGCAACTATTTATCTAAAAAATTGTGAACCGCAACTGGATAATGCGGTGGAACACCATCGTCCATATACTACATATTTTATCGTAATTTTAAAAACTAGTAGATTCAGCAAATCATTTTTTAGAAACTGCAAGTGCTGCTTACCAATTAGCCTTGCGGGCAACTCAAAAGGTCCAATAATAAAATCAGCAATTATGCCGCACCCAATGTTGATAGAAAATCCCTGCTGAATATGCCGTCCTTTGGTTAAGAGTGGATGTTCCAGATCCCACATATTATTTCGCCAATTAAATACACCTGGTTTGGTGAAGGTCGCCTCGTCCTTGAAAATGATTCTATTGGTAAACGTTGGTCTGATTGTGATGATGAAGCAGAAATTGACAAAACTGAAGCCTGGCTGATAAAACTGGTCGAAACGGAGTGAAAAAATTAACAATACGGGCAATGCAAGTCCTTGTATACAAATTCTACCAGTATCTTGAGAAATGGCGACATAAATTGCATTTCTTTTTATTTAAGGAGACAGGTATTCATTTTATAAACAATATCTTTAAAAAAGCGCGATTTTGTTTCTTCACGTTTATTATTAATAGTTTATTAACTGCTAATAAATTAATTACAACGATACATTTGATGCAGAATGTTTTTTTTTCCTTGATTTTGACCTAAAGAGAAGAAAGGCTAAAGTGAAATTAGCTTGAATGAAAAAGCTAGATGATCCTTGAGTAATTTATCTTTAACCAAAAATGTATGGTTGCTATTAGAAAAAATAATTGAAATGTTGTGACTTGAAACAATATAAGTCAATATGCTCATAAATGTGTACGACTTCAAAAATATTTTTTAATTCAAACGCCAGTGTACAGGGCATCCCCTTATTTTTATTGATAGGTTGCAGTTTTTGAAACACTGTGCAACTTTTATACAGGGCGTTTTTGAAAATGTTGCATTTTCAGATACCCCTTATGTCAATTGTATCCCAGCTATCTGATAACTTATCAAAAAGGCAAAAATTGCTTCTCATATGACTTTTCCCATATAATTCAAAGCCGCATTCAGAATAAGTATACGGGGTCAGGTCAAAAAGTTATAAGACCCTACTTTTTTTTAATGGGACATCCTGTATATTATATTAAAACATATACAGCTATTTTGAAAGACAGTTATTTTGAAAAACAATTTCAAAATTTCTTTTGTGTGCAATCAGTAGGTCGTAGGCTATGGGTAAAATGTATTAAAAACAAAATTCATGTAAGTAATTATTATACTAAAGATGTAATACTTTCAAAGTTAATTCAAAAGATCTATATATACTTTACCATTCCTAATAAAAAAAAGAATTAACCTATTTTTTGTATTGCTTTTAATGGGCCGCTATTTTTCCCCCATGATGAATTCGCACCAACATTTCACCACTTTATCTCTATATCATTTTAAAATTTTTCGCAATTTTGGGTAAAATTTTAAGACAATTGAAAATGAAGGTTTCTTTACACTGATTTTTTAAAGAATTTATTAGGCCGCCATTTCGTTCAGTCGTATTCGATTTTTACCATAATATTACTATTATCACCATACGATATAACAGACAGAGAGACCGCTAGACAGACAGATAAACAGACCGACGAAATTGAGAAAAGTAGTTTTTTTTAATGATTTATTTGTGAGAGGTAATTGAAATTTGTAAAACCAGTTGCATATCTGATACCTTTATTATGTAAAATTTGTAATTTATGTTTATCAATAAAGCTGATACTTTTATGATAAATCGAATCACAATAATCAAGGCCACTTAGAATTAAAAAATCAACAAATTTTGGTTCAGTGTTAGTATTTAAAATATGCATTTTTAACGAATTTTGTATATGGTCATTAAAATTTAAATTTTGATCAAAAATAACCCCAAGACTTCTCATTGAAGTTATTACAGGAATAGTATAACTCTAATGAATAATTTTAAAATGTGGTTTATATTTTTATTTTAGTAACCAAACTATGACATCTAGCAAACCTGAAACCTGAGAGGGTTATTTTTTCATCCCTACAATACTTTCCTCTTATCATGGAATTAATATATTGGAAACTGAGAATAAATATCTAATTTTGGCTAAGTTACTATCTCGAAAATACGCTAAAATAAAAAAAATGTAAGTTTTTGTATAAAAACCCGGAAGTCATGAATAGTGTAGAAAAAATTATGCTTTCCTTTTATACCGTGTATAAATAATCCACATATAGATGTGGAAAAAATTAGGACCTCATTTGAATTACAAAGATTTAGTTTCAAAATATAATACAAATTAAAATGTAAAAACTAGAGAGTACCTGCGATAACGAGGTACATGTAGTAGTAGTAGTAGTAGTTAGGGGGAGGTCTAGAGACCTGACTGGTAGGCCTATAAGGCCCTTTCAGTCTACCCCAGCTCCTCCCTCAACCACCACCCGCCACCAGGTGTACATCCTTGAATCTGCCTGTCCTTACTATGTAAGTCTGCATATCCTTCCATGCAAGATCCTTACTTCGTCTCTATGCAAGACCGTAGTGCCGAAAATATCTCGTCGCAGTCTCGCTCGCGCTTCACATCTGCACAGGAAGTAAAGCGGAGTTTCCTCCTCTTCCTGACACTCCGTGCAGATGGAATCTTCCTCAATGCCTAACATAAAGAGGTGTCTCCTCAATCGACAGTGCCCCGTTACTATTCCTACGATGGAATTTAGAGCTTTCCTGTCTCGGGCTAGTAACCACTCTGTTCGGCCTTTATCGGGCTTCACAATGAAGTCTTTAGCTTGCCTCCCGACCCTGGACTGACCCCATTCACGTTGAAGTTCATGTTGTGCCCATTCGTCGAGTGCTGTCCTTATCTGCTGCCTAGTGACGCCTAAAGCTGGTTCTGGTCCTACATACGGGCTGGTGGCGTCGAGTCTAGCAAACTCATCTGCCCTCTCGTTGTAACAAGGTACATAAATCACTTCTTTATAAATCACGTTTTCCGCTGCAATTTCTTTCAATTTATGTCAAAAGGGGCTTGGGAGATTTTTGTTTATAAATTATTTTTTTGGAACATTCTGTGCACATTTTTAAAAAATATGTAAAAAAATAAAATAATATATACCTGTTTAAGCGATTTTTTGAAAAACTAACGGTTTTTTAAATTAGAAGTATTGTAATATTTTTTATCCCCTTGAAATTTGATTTTTGGAAAATCCCTTCTTAGCAAACCTCCACATCCTACAATCAATCAGTATGCTAAAATTCAGCTATTTACGTCAAGAGGTTTGAGCAGCATCGTGATTAATCAGTGGCCCGATTTTTTTAAACACCCTGTATACATTTTTAAGAAATTTTAAAATATGTAGAATAATCAAATAAAATATACGAGTTTAAGCATTTTTCCAAAAAACCAACCGTTTTTTAAATAAAAAATGTAATATTTAAGAGGCGGTTTCACCCCCATGAAATCTCAGTTTTCGAAAATTCCTTCTGTTCAACCGTGTACATCCTACTATCAACTTTTGTGCCTAAATTCAGCTTTTAAAGTCAAGCGGTTTGAGCAGAATCGTGATTATTCAGTGACCCGATTTTTTGACACACCCTGTATAATGTTTTAAGAAATTTTAAAATATGTAAAATAATCAAATAAAATACACGAGTTTACGCATTTTTCCGAAAAACCAACCGTTTTTTAAATAAAAAAATATTGTAATATTTAAGGGGCGGTTTCAGCCTTTTGAAATTTCGGTTTTGAAAAATCCCTTTTGTTCAAGCTTCTACATCCTACTATCAACCTTTGTGCCAAAATTTGGCTTTTTACGTCAAGCGGTTTGAGCAAGATCGTGATTATTCAGTGACCGGATTTTTTTAAACACTCAGTATAAGGTTTTAAGAAATGTTAAAATATGTAAAATAATCAAATAAAATACACAAGTTTAAGCATTTTTCCGAAATACCAAGCGTTTTTTAAATAAAAAATATTTTAATATTTAAGAGGCGGTTTCGCCCCCTTGAAATTTCAGTTTTGAAAAATCCCTTCTGTTCAAGCTTATACATCCTAGTATCAACCTTTGTGCCAAAATTAAGCTTTTTACCTCAAGCGGTTTGAGCAGAATCGTGATTAATCAGTGGCCCAATTTTTTTAAACCCCCTGTATACACTTTTAAGAAATCTCAAAATATGTAACATAATCAAACAAAATATACTATATACTATATAAGCTTTTTTATTTCAAAAAACCAACCGTTTTTTAACTAAAAAATGTAATATTCAAGAGGCGGTTTCACCCCTTTGAAATTTGAGTTTTATCGATCCTCTACATCCTACAGTCAACCTGTATACCAAAATTCAGCTTTTTACGTCAAGCGGTTTGAGCAGAATCGTGATTAATGAAGGACCTGACTTTTTGAAACACCCTGTATAAATTTGTAATACAAAAAATAATGTTGAGGTTAAACGATCATTTCAAAAAAACAATCATACAAATCGATGGAGTACACTCTCTCATGAACTAGTGTTTTAAATATATAAATTATACGACGATTTTTATAATGTTGGAAAAACTGAAAATGATATTTAGCATTAGGTACTTTCATTTAATTGTTAATTTTTCTGTCAAGTCAGCTCTTCAATTAGCCATCACGTAATTTAATAAACGAATTAATACCTATCTATACAGACGCTCATGCAAGCAACATCATGAGAATTAGCCGGTAAAATATCTTAAGCAGGTAATATCCATCATACTAAAGACAATTTTAATTGTACAAATAGGCCAGACTAATTAAAAGAAATTTTATTGCAATTTAAATGAAAAATTTCACACCTAATTAGAAAATTTAAACTTTAAATATTTGCACGTGCACTTTCTCCACAGCCAAGACAAATAAATAAATAAAATTTCACTAATGCGCTAATTTTTCCGATGTTTTCTTAAGAGTTTTCTTGGCATAAATTATTGCAATCTCTGTTAAGCACATAATTACCTAACTAAAATTTCGGTGGGTAAATAAAATATTTTACACGAGCAAATTAAAACATAATTTAATATCACAATAACAAAAATCTTAAGGAAAAATCCTAAACAATAATTATACGCATTTTATTTGCCCTCTAGGACAGCTCAATTCAGCCGATTCCAAAGCTCAGACGCTCCATAATCGATTAAGAAAATCTACGATCTACGACGCCGCAGGACCGGCAGGACTATCTAGCATAAGATCGAAACGATAACTCACCTCTTTTTACTGTGTCCCACTTTATCCAATTCGATGTGTCTGTACGCGGCATAAGTGGCCATGTCGAAGTGAACAGTTATAAAACAATGAGGATTCAAAGAGATATTAAATAGTTCTCTACTGTAAATCTGTTACAACTAACACTACTGCTAAAAGCAAACTGATCGGCAACAAGAAATGTAACACCATTTTATAGTCGCAGGGGTTATGTGCACCAGAGCAAAGCACAGCCTACTACTTATTCGCCGTTTTTTACGGTTTCCCGACGGTATATTTTTAGCGGAGTCTCAAAAGTTTATTGAAAAGAAAAAAAGTCATCGTTAACACTTTTATTTTTTTTAATTTCTCTCATGCATTATGCCTAAGATGTCCCCGATATACAGAAAATAATTGGTAATATAATAATTATACGGGCAGCTTTCAGTTGCCAATCGTTTTTCAAAAATTGTCCGTACCAATACATTTTTAAGAAATATTTTTACTAATAAATGTTAATTTTTTCTCAATGAATAAATTACATCCCTGCAGTAAATAGCCCAGTAACCAGAGAGAGTTTTGGAGGCTGTCACAGGAATAATGTAATTTTTTCCGCTAATAGCACCTCTCGTGGATCTATTTAGGAATGTACAGGGTGTCCTGTTTTCGTTGTTTTTATGGGGTATCTCTCTTATTAGTGGAGATAGAGGGTTGCGGTTTTCGTGACATGGTGCTGCTTTTTTGTGAAACGAAAAATGGCCCAAACAAAATTTACATAGCCCCCTTCGTTTTTAAGATACAGTGTGAAATTGAAAATATTGCATTTTTCGGCCCCCCTCGTATTTCGGATGTTGTTTAGTTTTTCACGTAGAATCCAGTGGCGTAGTCAGATTTTTTATGTGAGCTGTCGTTTTTGAGATATAACACAAACTTATAATGTTTTAAATGGTACACTTCGTATATTTTTATTTTATATTATTCAGTTCACAATAAGCTTCTCGAAAATATATAATAGTATATACTTTTCTATTGGAATCGCCCAGTAATTTGCATTTTTTTAGAGATAGACTCAGTTTTTGATAGTAGACTGGGATTGCTTACAAAACAAATGAATTTTTCAGGTATATTTTATTTATAGTAACAAGAATTTTTTAAAAATTTTGAAATAAATTATTATTTTGTATACCCTTGTTTTATACTATTTTACAAGAAATGTTCAAATTTTAGCAATTTAATAATTCAATGATTATAATGTAAAATGTAA
Organism: Kuschelorhynchus macadamiae; assembly: GCA_030620095.1. Classification (NCBI taxonomy): domain Eukaryota; kingdom Metazoa; phylum Arthropoda; class Insecta; order Coleoptera; family Curculionidae; genus Kuschelorhynchus; species Kuschelorhynchus macadamiae. Next base: position 2,169,875 of record JAUTXW010001077.1, read on the forward strand.
GTAGATTTGTAATAACTATTATAACTATCATATCATTATTTATCTTATATTATTATAATTTTAGCCTGTTGCCTGAAAACTCGGTTTTATAATAAAAAAAATATTATTAACCCGTTTTTCGCTGCTAACCCGTGAATTCATCAGGGGCGTGCGGTGAAATTTTAAGAAAGGGGAGCAATTTTTAGAAACTTACCTATTTGTAATGTAATTCGATTCTTCAATCATTTTAGAGAAGTTTATTTTCAATAAACAACAGCGATATATGCGAAAGTCTCTCCTGCTCCGTTGAATTTCTCACGAAATTTTTTATACGTTTAAGTGTTGAAAAATTGCGTTCTACTGATGAACTTGTGGCAGGTATTGTCAATTCTAATTCACGCAATTTCGACACTTCGGTGTAGGCGTCTTCCAGCTCCTTGTCTTTTAAAAATTGCATTCGTTCCTTAGTGTTATTTTTTGGGCTAATGTCATCAGTTTCGTAAATCACTTTTAGTTCAGATCGCAGTAACACTCGGTCGAAGAACTGGCCATAACGAAGCAGAAGAGATTTAAATGCATCTTCTGGAAAAGTTTTTCCTTTAAATACATCAAAATTGCAGAGCTCGAGTAATTTAAAATCATTTAAACGGTTAAATCTATAGTTTATTTGTTGCTGAATTTGATCAATTATTTCATAAAAGAGGCGTCTGTATGATGTTTGAACATCTCTCACCTTGTCTGTTCGAAGACGCTTGGCTTGTGGCTCTACATTTAACGTCATCGTTTTCTCCCAAAATAGGTCAAAGGCATCTCTTTTTTAGCTTAACATGGACTTAAAATCATCCATTTTTTTTAGGCAAAAAGCAATATCATTTGTTTTGTTCAACAAATAATTAAAATTAAAATCTCGTTTCAAACAGTCCAAAAACCCTCCTCGAACGATTTATTGCTTCTGAGTCCTACATTTCATTATTTTCTATTATATTTTCAAATAGTTCAATCAGTAATTCACTTAGTAGGAGCTACTTTAAGCAATCGTTTGTGGACAATGGAGTCCAAAGCTTGTGTACATTTTGTTGACTTGTAAAAAATCAGCCATACCACTTAAAGTAACAAAAAATACTTTAGACTCTTTAATGTGATTGATGGACTGGGATAAAACTAAATTTAATTTATGAGCAAAACAATGGACAAACACAGCACTTGGGAAAGTTTCTCGACCTTCAGCTTGCAGACCCCTTAAGTGTCCTGCCATCACCACAGCTCCATCACAGCTTTAGGCAACTAATTTTTTCTTTCTATTAATTTCTTTAGTAATGTTATAAATTACGGTATATAAGGCATCTGCTGTACGATTTTCGGACACATTCTTAAAACCTAAAAATCGCTCTTGAATACTTCCGTCTGTTTTAATGTAGTATATTACTATAGATAATTGGCTAAAATTAGTGATATTAGTTGTTTCGTCCAGAACAATAGCAATGAACCGAGTCTCGCCAATCTCCTGCTTAATTCTTTTTAGAATAATGGTTGCAACAGCGGAAATTAAATCATTCTGGAGTCGATTCGACGTTCCGCGCAAAACGCTAGACTGCTCTAAATAATTTTTTAAACAATCGTCATATTTAGCCATTAAACTAAGTAAATCTTGAAAATGTCCTCTATTTGAAGAAACACTTGTTTCGTCATGACCTCTAAATTCCAATTCGTGCTGTCCGAGAAAACAAACAACATCGATAAGTCTTCTTAATTTTTTATCGACTAGTTCATTGTGTTGGCGGTGACTAATTTCCAACTGTTTATTAAGGGCGTGTTCCATTCTGGTTTTACCGACGAATTTTTCTTTTATGAAGGCCTGCAATTGCGCTTTGGACATAATGTGTCTTTCTACAGCTTTATGGAAATTGTTTAAATCGGAAAAACCAGTTTTATTCCAGAGACCTTTTTCATTTTCAAAAAGTAAACATGGCCAACAAAATAATTTACTTATATTTTCACACCCTGTTAGCCATTTAAATTGTTCGTATTATTTTTCCGGATAAAAATGTCTAATACAGTTTTTCATTTTTGTGGTTAAATTATTCATAGGAGGTTTTGCCCTTACTTTGGAAATTATTTGAAGCTTATCAGCCAAGTTTAATGCTGAAAATCCCTTTATTATTAAGACACACACCACACATTCACACACACTCTTCTTACTAAATTCTCCAACATTTTCGACGTTATTACCGACAGCCGAAATAGACGGTATTTGCATATCCACGTCCGTATTATTGTCCATGCACGATGCGACGTACGTATCACACAACACACGGATAGCCGTTGAAACAAAGAACCTATTTCAACGATAGCTTCCGCCCCCACTTAAAGCACGCGATTGAAATGCAAAAATTGCAAAGTATAATAACCTCTGGCTCGATTCACAGGAAATGAAGTATACAGGACTTGGCTGCAGAGAAGCTAGCGGCCCGCATAGGTTCTATTCGATTTTGTGGCTCGGTCGGAGTCAAGGCCGCAATTATTATAGGCTTGATAATTAGGATAATATTTTAGCATTTTTAATTTCCCTTGCTTTCTTGAACTGCACGCCCCTGAAATCCATTAATCTTAAAAAGTATTATTTAATTGAATAAAATGAACATGTTGATAATTTTACCTATAAACAGCAACTAACAACCACTTCAACAAAAACTAACAATACTCCTAAAGATCATTAAAATAAACAGAAAACTAAATCTATACCCTAAAGATATTGCTCGAAAGGATGTCCATTTTGTCCTCAAAAAGCCTACATAATTTCCTTATTCTTCTTAAGGCATTGAAATACTAACAGGTCGTTGTTGCATTTCATTGAATGCCCTTCTTGTGGCGTTTATTCAATAGGCAAAGGTGTCATGTCTTGTCGTATTTTGTTTTCTAAAGTTCCCAAAGTTAAGTTAGTAAAGTTAAGTAAGTAAAGTTATCCAAAACTGAGAGATCTGGCGATCTAGCCGGCCATTTTATAGAACCATTGGTCCTAATCCATTTTCCAAAAAAATTATTTTTCAAATATTGCCTTATTCTACCGGAATTATGAGCAGGTGCTTCGTCCTGCTGAAATTTTATATCGCGTAAATAGGCCAAAGGCAGATCATCGAGTAATTCCGGTAGAATAAGTTCCAGTATTTGGTCTAAGCTCCCCTGATATATACGATACATTATTTTTGAACCCAATATGAAACAAGAAATATTAAACCCAAAGCTACCCTATCGTTCGAGAGAAAATATTCGATGCTGGTTTTCTTGCGACCAGTAGCTAGAATTATGCCTATTTAATACTCCGGCGCTACTTATATATAGTTGGCGCATTACCTTTCTGGAATGACGTCACGCTGGTTTCAAATAACGTATTTCTTATATTATTTATATTTCAGCGATGATTCCTAACCTAAACGTATGCAGTGATGTAGATAGGAGGGGTGCGTTCAGCACTGGCTAAAGCGAATTTAAAATTGGCATTTTCTGTACAGAAAGCGCTGCAACTTGTCGAAAATGGCTGGCAAAAAATTAACACTCTCATTGCCATAAAAAAACCCTCATTTTGCACACTTAATACAAAAATAACTATTATAACTTCAAAAACTAAAATTATTTTGCAAATAAGACTTTACTAATATAAATTCTTTCATCTTAGTCTTATTCTTTGTTTGCAATGTAATAAATTGACGCCAGTTACCCATTTTCATCAAAATTATTTTAATTCTCAATTACAGACAATACTGAAAAAATATTAAGAAAAGGGGAATAACGAACGATGAATCCTTTACCTCCAGAATGTTTCAAAAACAAAAAGAGGTAAAAACAAAAATCACAGATTACTTAAAGAACAAAATAAGAGATATGATCTATTGCGTGTATGCTAAAAATGAATATGTTACAATGCAGACTTTGCTTTAAAAACTAAAAGAGAGAAATTAATGTATAACTAACTAACTTTAAAAATAAAAACTACTCCCCTTCACTGTCTTCAGAATCAGAACTAAATTCTTCATCGTCACTGCTGTCTTCGTCGGTACTAATTACAAGTGGCGCAATGTCTGAAGCATCACATATCTGTATTGTCTTCCAAGCTTCTTGGATTACCCTTTCTGTGTGGCTGACATAATTTTTCCAATGCTCTGAAGATACTTCATTTATCGCTTTTTCCCACATGGCCAAAACTTCCGATGGTGTCCCCTTCAGACTAGCAATGTATTGGTCGTATTTCCTCTTACACTCAGACCATACCATTTCAATAGCATTAAATTGACAATGGTATGGAGGAAGTCTTAGTATTTTGTGGTCCAAAGGTTTCACATATTCGTCAAGGTAGAATGTTTTTTCAATGTTACAATTTTTTTCTACAATGCTCCATATTTCATCCTTCATGGCCCTCTCTGGGAAGTCAATGTTCTTTTCTTTTAACCATCCAATCAATCTCTGCTTTGTCCATGATTTTCTTGGAATATCCTCTAAAAGGCCGGAATGATAGCTTGCGTTGTCCATCACTATCAAACTTTTTGGAGGAAGATTTGGTACCAGCTGATTTTTAAACCAATTTTCAAAATTTTGCTTGTTCATATTGTCATGATAATCTCCGCTTTTTAGTCCACTTTTAAATATTAAACTGGCCCCCTTAATAAATCCTTCCTTTGATCCAGCGTGAACTACAATATATCGATGACCTTCACTAGCTTTTTTAGAACTTGTAAACATAGTGTTATCCTGCCAGCTGTTTCTAAACGAACCTTTACTAAAAATCCAAGTCTCATCAATAAATACGGTGGTATAAGCATCTTGTCCTAGATTTTGATTTTTGACATATTCCCTCAAGAAATTGATTCTCTTGTGGACGATGTGGGGCAATATTATTTGATTTCTTCCACTTAAAACCAATACTTTTTACGTATTTTCTTAGCGAGGTGATGGAAAAATTAAAATATTCATTTATCTCTTTTAGTTTTTTAAGCAAAGTCTGCATTGTAACATATTCATTTTTCGCATACATGCAGTAGATCATATCTCTTATTTTGTTCTTTAAGTAATCTGTAATTTTTGTTTTTACCTCTTTTTGCTTTTGAGACATTCTGGAGGTAAAGGATTCATCGCTCGTTATTCCTCTTTTCTTAATATTTATGATTGTTGTATGGCTAAGTTTTGTTGCATTTGAAGCTCGTTCAATTATATTATCAGTTTGCGGAAGGATTCCATTTTTAGCTTGCTCTTTTTCCAATTGAAAAAAAGCCAAGATATTCAAAACTATTAGCTGTGATTGTTGATTATATCTTCGCGGCATCTTGCAAAAGTTTAAAAAGAATCACAACAAATCAATGTCAATTTTGACGAATATATTCTGAAAGACACATAACCAAAACCGGCATTGACTGTTGTAAAGAAACGACAATGAGTTTTTTCAAAATGTTTTTGTCACTGTCAGTTAACATAAATCAAACAAAAATAACCAAAAATGACGTCATTCCAGAAAGGTAATGCGCCAACTATATGCCTCATCGGACCAAATTACTTTTCTATAAAAGTCAGGGTCATTTTCGCATTTTTCTAGATACCAGTTACAGAAAATCACACAACGCTGCGCGTCGCCCGGATGTAAGTGATGCACCAATCTGAATTTAAATGGTTTATAACCCTTAGCAGCAGAAAGAACTTAAAGGATTTACATCAATGGGCGCCAGGACGTTAACTACGTTTTCCTTGTTTTCCTTGTTTTAGGTTTTGCTTCGCGGGTTATTGAAAGATCCGAAATCAACGAGATTTCTTTTTATTCTATGAAATGTAATATCACAGGGTTGTCTTCGTTCTGGATACCTATGTTTAAAACGCCAACAGCTTCATAAAAATGTAATTATTATAAAATACGACGAATGCTAAGCATACCTTAATAAATATAGTTCCGAAAACTTGTTAACATCTTCGTTAGATTGTGCAAAGCAGAGCAACATGTAGTATTTTTCTTCATTAGAAAAGGTTTGGTTTCTTTTTTTATTATAAAATTAGCTAGCTAGCTTCAAAACCAACCATAGTTTTTTGACAAGTAATTTATAACATGACAACAATTTTCTTTTGTTTTGTTTAGGCAATCCCAGCCTACTATCAAAAACTGAGTCTATCTCTGAAAAAAATGCAAATTACTGGGCGATTCGAATATAAAAGTATATACTATTATATATTTTCGAGAAGGTTATTGTGAACTGAATAATATAAAATAAAAATATTCGGGGTGTCCCATTTAAAAAACTATAAGTTTATGTTATATCTCAAAAATCACAGCTCACATTAAAAATCTGACTTCGCCACTGCATTCTACGTGAAAAACTGTATCATAGCCAATTTTTACCTTTTTAATAAGTTAAACAACAACCGAAATATGAAGGGGGCCCCAAAATGCCCCTGTATAGAGTGCTCTCGCTCACACGTAGGCTGTCCGATTCACACAAAAAAACACAAAAAAATAAAAGCCAATATCTTCGAAATTATCGCAGATAGAGAACAATTGTTTAATTAAAAAATGTAGGGCAGGTTGCTACGTAAAAATGGTGTTAATTTTTTTTCTGTAGACCTCCTAGTTTTTGCGAAAAATGTGTTTGAGAATAAAAATAGTTTTTTGAGAATATTTTGTGTTATGTAGCTACGGATGTCTTTTTTCAATCGCATTTTGAATTATCAATAAAAAATCATCATTCGAGTTATTGCGCTTGCTAATAAATTCAAGAAATTTTGTCTTGACCTGAAAAGAGGGGAGAGAAAAAACAATGATGAATTTCAATTAATTTATCTCGAAAAACTATCACATTTCCGAAAAATATCAAAATAACCTTTCTGTAGGTAATGATCTGCCCTACATTTCTGGTAAAACAGTTTTGTTTTATCTGCAATATTTTGAAAGATATTGGACAAAAACAGCTCTCTGTTTTTTTGACCATACTTGTGAATGGCCTATCTTGGAGCAATCTGCACTTTTTAAGCAACCTCTCAAGAGGTACCTTTTGCGAAAACAATTAGTGCAGTTTAGTATTTTGTGCTTCCCCAACCCCCTGATTACAGATGCGTGCGGTGAAATTTTAAGAAAGGGAAGCAATTTTTAGAAACTTACCTATTTGTAATGTAATTCGATTCTTCGACCATTTTTTGCAAATTCGTCAAAGACCTCATCATAAAAACGCCGATGCTCCGACATATTTTGAAGAAGTTTATTTTCAATGGACAACCACGATGTATGCGAAAGTCCTGCCCCGTTGAATTTCTCACGAAATTTTTTAAACGTTTAAGTGTTGAAAAATTGCGTTCTAATGATGAACTTGTGGCAGGTATTGTCAATACTAATTCACACAATTTCGACACTTGGGTGTAGGCATCTTCCAGCTACTTGTCTTTTAAAAATTGCTTTAGTTCCTTAGCGTTGTTTTTTGCGCTAATGTCATCAGCTTCGTAAATCACTTTTAGTTCAGATCGCACGTAGTAAACTAATGCCCATTGGGTTTCAACCTAAACCATTAATATTCAGTCTATTCTTAAATGAAAAAATAGATAATGTCAATAGGGACGTCTCTTAAGATGGTCAGAGCGGTAGAACTAACTTTTTGACGCTGGCCAATGAACGAAATTCAAACTACAAAATTGAATAAAACATTTCAAAATGTACACGCACGTAGTTTCTCTGCAGCCAAGTCCTGTATGCTTGATTTCCTGTGAATCGAGCCAGAGGTTATTGAACTTTCCACCGGCTGTTTGCAATTTTTGCATTTCAGTCGCGTGCTTTAAGTGGGGGCGGAAGCTATCGTTGGAGTAGGTTCTTTGTTTGAACGGCTATCCGTATGTTGTGTGATACGTACGTCGCGTCGTGCATGGTGCGATATGGAAGACAATAATACGGACGTGGATATGCAAATACCGTCAACTTCGGCTGTCGGTAATAACATTGAAAATGTTGGAGAATTTAGTAAGAATAGTGTGTGTAAATGTGTGGTGTGTGTCTTAATAATAAAGGGATTTTCAACATTAAACTTCGCTGATAAGCTTCAAATAATTTCCAAAGGAAGGGCAAAACCGCCTATGAAATCACAAAAATGAAAAATTGTATTAGACATTTTTAGCCGGAAAAACAATACGAACAATTTAAATGGCTAACAGGGTGTGAAAATATAAGTAAATTATTTTGTTGGCCATGTTTACTTTTTGAAAATAAAAAAGGTCTCTGGAATAAAACTGATTTTTTCCGATTTAAACAATTTCCATAAAGCTGTAAAAAGACACATTATGTCCAATGCGCATTTGCAGGCCGTCATAAAAAAAAGTCTTCGGCAAAACCAGAATTGAACACGCCCTTAATAAACAGTTGGAAATTAGTCACCGCCAACACAATGAACTAGTCGATAAAAATAGGCAAATATTAATAAGAGCTATCGATGTTGTTTGTCTTCTCGGACAGCACGAATTGGGATTTAGAGGTCATGACGAAACAAGTGTTTCTTCAAATAGAGGAAATTTTCAAAATTTACTTAAGTTTAATGGATAAATATGATGATTGCTTAAAAAATCATTTAAAGCAGTCTAGCGTTTTTCGCGGAACGTTGAATCGAATCCAGAATGATTTAATTTCTGCTGTTGCAACCATTATTCTAAAAAGAAATTTTAGCCAATTGTCTATAGTAATACGCTACGTTAAAACAGACGGAAGTATTCAAGAGCGATTTTTAAGTTTTAAGAATGTGTCCGAAAATCGTACAGGAGATGCATTATATACCGTAGTTTATAACGTTACTAAAGAAATTAATGGAGAGAAAAAATTAGTTGGTCAAAGCTATGATGGAGCTGCAGTGATGGCAGGAGAATTAGGGGGTCTGCAAGCTAAAGTTCGAGAAACTTTCCCAAGTGCTGTGTTTGTCCATTGTTTTGCTCATAAATTAAGTTTAGTTTTATCCCAGTCCATCAATCACATTAAAGAGTGTAAAATGTTTTTCGTTACTTTAAGTGGCATGGCTGCTTTTTTTCCAAGTCAACAAAATGTACACAAGCTTTGGATTCTATTGTCCACTGTATCTGAAAATCGTGAATCACTGATTGAACTATTTGAGAATATTATAGAAAATAATGAAACGTGGGACTCAGAAGCAATAAATAGTTCGAGGAGGTTTTTGTTCTGTTTGAAACGAGATTTTAATTTTTATTATTTGTTGAACATATTTTCAGAAATATTTCCGTTCTCGGACAATGTTTTTAATATATTACAAACTAAAACAAATGATATTGCTTTTTGCCTAAAAAAAGTGGATGATTTTAAGTCCATGTTAAGCCAAAAAAGAGATGACTTTGACCTATTTTGGGAGAAAACGATGATGTTAAACGTAGAGCCACAAGCCAAGCGTCTTCGAACAGACAAGGTGGGAGATGTTCAAACATCATACAGACGCCTCTTTTATGAAATAATCGATCAAATTCAGCAACAAATAAACTATAGATTTAACGGTTTAAATGATTTTAAATTCCTTGAGCTCTGCAATTTTGATGCATTTAAAGGAAAAACTTTTCCAGAGGATGCGTTTAAATCTCTTCTTCTTCATTATGGCCAGTTCTTCGACCGAGTGTCACTGCGATCTGAACTAAAAGTGATTTACGAAACTGATTAGCGCAAAGAATAACGCTAAGGAACTAATGCAATTTTTAAAAGACAAGGAGCTGGAAGATGCCTACACCGATGTGTCGAAATTGTGTGCATTAGTATTGACAATATTTGCCACAAGTTCATCAGTAGAACGCAAGTTTTCAACACTTAAACGTAAAAAAAATTTCGTGAGAAATTCAACGGAGCAGGAGAGACTTTCGCATACATCGCTGTTGTCCATTGAAAATAAACTTCTCCAAAATATCTCGGAGCATCGACCTTTTTATGATGACGTCATTGACGAATTTGCAAATGATTGAATCGAATTACATTACAAATAGGTAAGTTTCTAAAAATTGCTTCCCTTTCTTAAAATTTCACTGCACGCCCCTGATATATATATATATATATATATATATATATATATATATACAGTGTGGCCAATTTAAAAGCGGAACACCTAAGTATCTCAGTAACGACGAAGTTAGTTTTGGTGATGTGTATCGATTTAAAATATGACTATTTAGGCATATTCAACTTTGACATCACTCATTGGCGTGCAAGACAAGAGGGGGAAATGATTCGTTTTTTAAGAAAAAGATATTAGCGATATTTTTAACAAAGTTTTGATTCTCGATTCTTACTCAGCGTCATCAAGAACCCCCTTATACCGAATTTCAACAAAATAAGTCATTAGCTATGGGAAATACGACCTTTCAAAAAATGCATTTTTTTTCATTTCGAAGGCACAAATCTCTTAAACCAGTGCCTTTATCAAAAAGAATATTTTACATTTTTGTATTATTTTGAGTACCTCTATCCAATTTAGAAAACAAAACAGTTCTAAGACGGACTAAAAATATGTTCGAGTTCTTCAGTCTGCATTGTGTTCCTTAATTATTTTCATTAAAATTATAGAAATAAAAAAAAATGTCTTAAAGCATGTTTTTTACTAAAATTTAATAAAGATCGTTACGCTCGCACGCCAATGAGCGATGTCAAAGTTGAATGTGTCAAAATAATCATATTTTAAATACATACACATCACCAATATTTGAAACCAACCTGTTAGTTAATTTCTGAGATATGAGGGTGTTCTGCTTTTAAATGGGTCACACTATATATATGGTAGGGTATATAAGCTATTACGAAAAAGCGTGCAAAAACAGTTTGTACTTTTAATAGAATACCCTTACTTATTTGACTATATTAATTTGATAACTGCAAGTTTCATATCTTTACAGGCAACTCAAAGCAATCTGTAAAAGAACCTAACTGAAAATTCCTTCCGATTTTTTTCTTTTGTCTACAAAAATGTTTATTGTTATTATATGTGGCACTATTTGAATAGGAGGGGCACTAAATCGGGTCATACTTCATACATTCTAATAAAAGGATATATTCATAACGAGAGAAGTTCCCTGTAAAGGAAATGTATCGATTTTTTTTTGTTAAGTATTGTAAAAGAAACTGCGAGGATGCCCATACCAAAGGGATCTGCAAAAGCAAGTATGTCACAAAAGTTCCTCGATTTCGGATGCCGTAATATAGAAGGATGAGTAAATATGCATCCTGAAGTTAATTATCATGGAAAAGAACATACTAAAGCAAATTTTCAATGCATTAGTCCAACAACTTAATTATTTCTTAAAAGAAACAACATCGGTAGTTTAAGCATATGAACTTATTTATCTTAGACTTCACTAAAAAATCATCATGCTTAAGATACCGCTTTTTTCGGATCTTTCAGGCACAAAACAGATATCTAGGAAGATAATTTTTGACATGTAGGTAACTGATAATACTTTTAGTACGATACTTCTCTGACCATTGTTGGACAATTGACATTCTCATAATCTGTTTTAATACTTTCAAAACTACTAACTGATGTTGATATGTCTGAAGGCTCGATCAATACTGTTAGTCTGTCTGGAGACTTATCTCTACCTGGAATTGAACTCCATTTCCTCAGCAAAGATCCACATTTATAATTACAATCATTATGTGGCAATTTCAAGCTATCTACATAAAAATAATTACTTTCATAAATCGTATCTAGTTGAAAAATGTTTCTCCCTCCTAACAAATGCACGAAACAACTGTTTTCTTGTTCAACGTGCTGATATTAATTTTTGCTCTCAGTTTATTGTTTCTCCATTTGCGAAATCTAAACATTGTATTTAAACAAGTTGCTGCTCTGCCCTAAAATTCCAATTATTAAATAAATATGAAACATAAAAATAATTTAAAATCATTAATTTAAGTCAATGTTATGTTTGCTAAGCTTATTTATACTATATATGCATTATTTTAGCGTTCCATTTACAACTTTGAAAGTACCTACGTCAAAATCCGTTATGTATGGAAAGTGATAACGCCGTTATTTTAATACATTTTACTAGTTCCTAAAATTATTATGACATTTAACGGGGTACTCGTCAATGTCTTTATTTCATGAAATAATTATCATTGAATGTAAAAAAAGTTCTTATTAAAATTAATTAAATAATTGTAATTCACGATAACTCTTATTCAAGTGTAATTTTTAAATAATACAAACATTTAATTAAACTAAAAAAATTTAAACTAAGCAATATGATAAAAATATCAAAATTCAAAAATGTCACCGCCATATTTAACATATTTCTCTACCTGCTTCCTTAGATAACTGAAAGAATTTCTGATTTCTTGCTGTGGCGACTGAATGTCTCCCACATTTGTCTGCCAAAGTTAAAATTTGCGCATATCACACTGTATATATTTGTTTTTCTTTTCATTGTTACTGCATAACATACTGTACATATTTATTCTATTTTACATTTACTTTTTTAATCTAGGCTAATTATCTATTGCTATTGAGAAATGTAACAATTTGTAGGTACTTAGTTTTTTGTACATAATTGTGGGAATTTCCATCGGCATTTAGAGTCTAATTTTGTTTTAAGGTTCTTGTATGCTATCCGTTAATTTTTATTTTTACAACACTTCTTTGTACGATTTTAAAATATGTTGTTGCACGTTCGATAGTAGGAACCATCACCGGTAGTAAACTGTTTATTATGATAGGAAAATACCGAAACGACCCTTCTTAGTAAAGCTTTCTCCAAATTCCCATTTTACTATCTGTAATGAATGTTTTTATTTTGACCATGGGAAAGTTTACGAAGATAGAAAAAAAACCCTTTTGCCAACGAATAGGACCAATCAAAGCGAGGAATTTTGCACAGGGGGTGGAACTTTATGTTTCTTGAGATTTGTATTAATATTAGAGGAAGACTTGGACTTGCAAGAAGTCGGATGTGAATTTTGTTGTTCTAGTTCAATAGACTTATTTTATTTCGTTTTAACAGTGTTTCAATAAACTCTCACAGTTCATATAAAAAAGGAGTGTATTCGATATATAGCTAATCAAGCACACGAATACGTTCCTAAAATGCTAAAAAATGTATCCAGGATATCTAAGTACGACATTCTATTGCCGGTGTTATTATGGAAATATGGGCCTATAATGCCCTGCACAGATATAACGCACCACACATTCACTTTTGTATAATACTGTCTTCGCGTCTTTATTATAAATTCGGGGTTTACTCGAGACCAGTGCCTGACGTGCTGAGATGCCGCAGTTCCATTAGTAGAAAATGAGCATTTATCAGACACCATAATAAGGTTATAATAAACAATACTTTCGCTTAAAATTTTTTCTCCTACATAAGATCAAAATACAAGAGTTCTAACCACACTACACCACAACTTGTTACGTTCTGGACGCGCGTTTCGCTAACCAAGTTAGCATCATCAGCAGATGATATAAACTAAAGTAACTTATCCTAACCGAGACTATTTATAGGTAAATGTGGTCACACTTGGTTGCACCCGACTGCACTGTTGTCAAGTAAACAATAGAGGGGACTATAGGGAATAGGCCCTCTGTCTTTATTTAGTGCTTTCTTACCACATTTAACTATTTCTATACTCTCAAATGCATCCAATAATCTATTATTAGATACATTTTTAATCAACTTAAGATTATTTATTCCTATTCGGTGATTGTTTTCCAAAGCATGTTGGGCAACGCTTGACTTTTCTGTTCTTCCGTATCTTAAATGTGCCATGTGTTCTTTAAAACGAATGTTTATGGAGCGTTTAGTTTGCCCAACATATTTTAGATCACAATCATTACAGCTAATTTCATAGATGCCACTCCGCTCCCTCAAGTCGACTTTGTCTTTGGGGTTTCCAAGGAGATTTTTTAAACTATTCTCCGTTTTGTAGGCTACTCTAAAACCTACGTTTTTAAATACTTTTTCTAGACCTCTCGTATATCTGGGATCATATGGGATTACTATGAATTTATTGGAAGCCTCAGGTATTTGAAGAGTAGTCGCATCTTTTAACATTTTCTTATGCTTATGTCTATTTACTAGTTTATGTACAAAATTATCATTATATCCATTACTTTTAGCTATATTTTTAATCCGATTCATTTCATTGTTAAAACGTTCTTTACTTAGTGGAAAATTGACTAACCTGTGAGTTAAGAAATGGAATGCTGCCATTTTGTGTTGACGGCAATGAAATGAGTCAGATGTTATATATCTATCAGTATTAGTAAATTTCCTATAAATATCAAATTCTAATTTATCGTTATTTCTAATAACTAACGTGTCGAGAAAAGGTAATTGCCCATTGTTCTCCTTTTCGTACGTAAAATTAATGGAAGGATATTTATTGTTTAATGTTTCTAAGAAAGTGTCCAAATTTTCTGTTTTAGTATCAAAAATAGCAAATATATCGTCTACGTATCTATACCACACCCTTGGGAAATACTTGAGTTCTTTTTTGAATTGGGTTTCTAATCTGCCCATAAACAAATTTGCAAGGAACGGAGATAAGCAATTGCCCATCGCAGTTCCCTCTAGTTGTTTATAATATTTATTGTTGTACTGAAAAAAATTTTGATTCATACATAATTTTGTGAGAAGTAAATACTCATCAATAATTTCTTTCTTCAAATTATTGATTTCAAGTAGTTCCTTTAGGTACTCTAAAGCTAGTGGTATGGGTACACTAGGAAACAATGAGCTTAAATCAAAAGATATTAAAATTTCACCTTCTTTTAAGTGAAGATTCTTAATTTTATCTAAGAATTCTAACAATTTATTGTAAGTACTCTACTAAGATTAGGTTAATAGCAGCAGATATTTGGCTTCTGAAATCATGCAAGTCTTTTTCAGTTTTCCCTAAATTCATTTCAGTCAAGATCCCTAAACAATCACCCGTTACTGGGAAGGTTGAATCTTTTGCCAAACAAAAGTGGCTAGATTTAGAAATTAAAAATCTGTATAGCAAACGAAGTATGCTTGAAATTGAAGCATACGGATTATTTAAAAAACTCACTTATAAGCTTAGTAATTTAGAATTTGAACAGTGGTTAGATTTCCAAAGAAAAATGTTCGTAGTTATCGATGCCAAATTTTTGAAGAAAATGTGTTCACTTAAAAACAAACTGAGAAAGTTGAAACCACAAAAACAAATTTCTTCGGAAGTCGAGAACATTGTAGAAAATCTTTCTTTTCAGTCTTTTGATAATAGAGAAATCGCCCTTTTGAATAAAGGTTTGAATTTTGCAGAGCCTCCAGTAAAAAATAGTTTACCAACTATTATAGGGAATATCGAAAGTTCCATTCAATACGTGCCAGAGTCAACTAAGGGATTCATTAGAGAGGCTTGCAGAAATCAAATATCAAAAAACGTTGTTAACAACAAGTCAAAATATGTTTCTCGTAAAAACACTGAAGTTATCCAGGGACTGAAGAAAAAGGAATGTTTTTATTTAAAAGCTGACAAAGGAAATAAGGTTGTTATACTAGACAAAACAGATTATTTTGAAAGAGTAGACAATTTGATTCAAACTGGTCCTTATGATTTAATTGAGAAAAACCCGTTATCAAAAATGATAACAGAAGTAAAAAGTACTTTAAAACAGTGTAAAAACCTTGTGTCCGATAAACTAAAATTCAAACTAACACATAGTAACCCACAGTTATCTAAACTGTATTGCCTTCCCAAAATTCATAAACCTGGGAAGTCCATGAGACCTATTGTTTCAGCTGTTGGATCACCAACGTACAATATTTCAAAATGGTTAGTAGAAGAATTCGGCAAATTAAATATCTCGTATGATAACTTTGAGGTTACTAACTCGTTAGAATTCTTAGATAAAATTAAGAATGTTCACTTAAAAGAAGGTGAAATTTTAATATCTTTTGATGTAAGCTCATTGTTTCCTAGTGTACCCATACCACTAGCTTTAGAGTACCTAAAGGAACTACTTGAAATCAATAATTTGAAGAAAGAAATTATTGATGAGTATTTACTTCTCACAAAATTATGTATGAATCAAAATTTTTTTCAGTACAACAATAAATATTATAAACAACTAGAGGGAACTGCGATGGGCAATTGCTTATCTCCGTTCCTTGCAAATTTGTTTATGGGCAGATTAGAAACCCAATTCAAAAAAGAACTCAAGTATTTCCCAAGGGTGTGGTATAGATACGTAGACGATATATTTGCTATTTTTGATACTAAAACAGAAAATTTGGACACTTTCTTAGAAACATTAAACAATAAATATCCTTCCATTAATTTTACGTACGAAAAGGAGAACAATGGGCAATTACCTTTTCTCGACACGTTAGTTATTAGAAATAACGATAAATTAGAATTTGATATTTATAGGAAATTTACTAATACTGATAGATATATAACATCTGACTCATTTCATTGCCGTCAACACAAAATGGCAGCATTCCATTTCTTAACTCACAGGTTAGTCAATTTTCCACTAAGTAAAGAACGTTTTAACAATGAAATGAATCGGATTAAAAATATAGCTAAAAGTAATGGATATAATGATAATTTTGTACATAAACTAGTAAATAGACATAAGCATAAGAAAATGTTAAAAGATGCGACTACTCTTCAAATACCTGAGGCTTCCAATAAATTCATAGTAATCCCATATGATCCCAGATATACGAGAGGTCTAGAAAAAGTATTTAAAAACGTAGGTTTTAGAGTAGCCTACAAAACGGAGAATAGTTTAAAAAATCTCCTTGGAAACCCCAAAGACAAAGTCGACTTGAGGAAGCGGAGTGGCATCTATGAAATTAGCTGTAATGATTGTGATCTAAAATATGTTGGGCAAACTAAACGCTCCATAAACATTCGTTTTAAAGAACACATGGCACATTTAAGATACGGAAGAACAGAAAAGTCAAGCGTTGCCCAACATGCTTTGGAAAACAATCACCGAATAGGAATAAATAATCTTAAGTTGATTAAAAATGTATCTAATAATAGATTATTGGATGCATTTGAGAGTATAGAAATAGTTAAATGTGGTAAGAAAGCACTAAATAAAGACAGAGGGCCTATTCCCTATAGTCCCCTCTATTGTTTACTTGACAACGGTGCAGTCGGGTGCAATCAAGTGTGACCACATTTACCTATAAATAGTCTCGGTTAGGATAAGTTACTTTAGTTTATATCATCTGCTGATGATGCTAACTTGGATAGCGAAACGCGCGTCCAGAACGTAACAAGTTGTGGTGTAGTGTGGTTAGAACTTTTGTATTTTGATCTATCTTCCACCACAGGTTCCAGTGTTAGGTCCTACATAAGGCTAAAGTGGAGTTTGAACGGAAATATTTTATTTTCTTTCTAAATAAGCACGATTTCTAAGGGACATCACCTGAGTTTCTCTAACAGATTGAAGAACTAAAACTGTGGCTGCATCGTTATGGTTATATTTCTTCTTTTTTTAAGGTTCAAATCAGGACCAGTTCTTTTTTGTTACTTTATTGGTACTCATTCAAATTTCTCGCTAAATTGTTCCATGATGTAAGGGTATGATACTTGACCATCCCGATAACACTTTATTGTAAAAATCCTCTGCTCAGTAGGTAGATAACATTTTGATAAGAACTATTTCACATTAAATGATAATTTTATCTTAGCTATACATAATTAAAAAAGGGTTAAATTGAACAAACAATAAAACATAAAAATTGCATTAGTACAATTTACAATATTAAATAAGCGATTTGTTTCGTCTACGGTATGGTCAATAATGTTTCTTGAACAAGTACATGCGACAGTTCTAGATACTCCGTTAGAACTTTGTCTGGAAGGGTTTCTTGAAGCCCCAATTTGGAATGTATTCACATCACCATGTCGTTCGATCTAGGTCAGTTAGTGAAGGAACCAACTCAATATTCTTCACGCAGTGCCAAACTCCTCGATGTCTTGTTCTGCTCAAATAACATACCTAAAATTATTTCCCAAGTATCCGCTTCTAATGAAATATCTGATCATCATCTTGTACTCTGTTTAATTCCAAGTTTAAAATTAAAAACTTTTTTCCCGTTTATTACGCCGATGATATTGATTTAAAGATTTCTCGACTCAACTCAATTATACTGAGCCTTTTTGATTATTATGCTCCTATAAAAACCGTTCGTATTTCAAAGAATTCGGCACCTTGGCTAACCAATGCTTTGAAGTTGCTCATGCGCAGACGCGATAAAGCCTTACTTAAATTTAAACAGCACAAGAGACCTGAGGACTGGAATTTCTATAAAGCTTTGAGAAATTAAATCAACCACGCAGTTAAGAGAGAAAAAAGGGTCTATTTTGAATATAAGATTTGTTCTGAAGATGGCAAGGTGTGCTGGAGGGAGGTAAAGAAACTGAACATAATTACTACAAAACCCAATAATGAACTACCTGAGCATCTGTCTGATCCACAGAAGATAAATAATTATTTTTAGAGTGCCCTTTCCAACCTGAATCCGGATGCAAAGACAATGGATTATCTGGCAAAAAGCAAGTTAATAGAAAATCAATTTTCATTTGAACCGACAGGTCAACTAGAAATGTATCGCACTCTCCTCCCAATAAAGTCCAACTCCGTTGGACCAGATGGTATAAGCACGCATAAGATCCTTTACTGGTGTCCTCATATCCTTCCAGTGATTGAACACATTTAATTTTTGCACAGCTCGTAATACGTTTCCGGCACTTTGGAAGTCAACACGCGTTTTTCCTCTAGCTAAAAAAGCCGATCCTAAGGACTTTCAAGACCTGAGACCCATTAGTTTATTATGCGTGCTCTCTAAAGTACCATAAAAAAATTGGGACCGTCAAATCAGGACATTCGTGGAGGAAAACTCCATACTCCCTGAGTTTCAATCAGGATTTCGCAATAATCACAGCTCTATTTCGGCATTAACTAAGGTCAAAGATGACATCCAGATTGAATCAGATAGTGGCAGACTGACATTATTAGTCCTGCTTGATTATTCGAAAGCATTTGATCGCATAAATCAAAGCTTGATGCTGCCTCTTTTAAACTATTTGGGTTTCTCGAGGGGTTCATCAGATCTTTTACATTCATACTTCAACAGATCTCAATCGGTTAAGCTGTGTGGAAATGTATCTGAACCCTCCTACATAACTTGTGGGATACCTCATGGTTCCATACTTGGCCCTTTGCTCTTCCCTCTGTATACTTCTCAGTTCCCTAAAGTTTTGGGATTTTGTAGATATCATATGTATGGCCATGACACGCAGGTCTATTTTTCATTTTCTGAAGACACCTTGACTGAAGCATGCAACAAAATTAATCAGGATCTGTCATCTCTTTGTTACATCTCTCGAAAATACTGCTTGACTTTGAATGCGTCTAAGTCGTGCATGATGCTGTTTGGAGGGTCTGCTGCCCGCTTAAGATGCCAACCCAGCATCGACGTTTCGATGAATGGAGTACATCTTTCTTTGAAGGAGAGTTCAAAAAACCTGGGTTTGGTTTTGGACTGCAGAATGAGTTTGACCAACTGACTATTCCAACACATAGAACCGCTCAATTCTATGGATCATTTAGCTATAATAATGCTAAAGAATATAACGAAGTTCCCGCGAATATCAAAAACCTTTCGCTAATTGTTCTTAAGAATCGCCTCAAGGACTGGTTAAACAATCGTTTGTTTGTAGATTTTTATTATGGTTTTCTCGCTGTTTGCTGGTATCTGCTATTGTATTTTTTCTCCTGCTATTTACATTAGGTTTACACGTAGTTTTATATGTTATATTTAGGTAAAGAGCTTCTAGGGTGTTGTTTAGTACATTTCATTTTGCGCATTTGCTTTCCACATATATCAGGTAGTCTTCGTGATTAACCTTTGGGAACAACAGGACATCGAATGGATCTTTACATCGTAGATTTGGGTTGAGTGCTGCTCTCCGTGAAAGCGATGAATGCAAACTGTCCCTTTGTTATAGATAGTGGTAACATTTTATATTTTAATATAATATCATTGTAATTATTATATGCTGCTCTGTAATAATAAAGCAATAAACAAATAAATAATTTACCCGCAAGAAATAGCAATACGCTTAAGTCAAACTTTGGTTTGGATTTGCAGTTCTTCTTCTATTTAAACTTTTGGTAACTTCAAATTTGTTTACTATATATGCTTCATTTTGGGATGGTTTTACCGGGAAATTGCCTATTTTGAGTATGGGTAGAGTTTGTATTATTGGCATAATATAAGCGTAATATATTTAATTTGTCTCCAATGGAACAGGCCATGTTGTTGGGTAAAACTAAAACAGACAAGTTTAATGATAGTAACAATTTGACAAAGTCAGTACCAACTAAAACACCTTGCTAAGTGTTTATTGCAGTTTAGACCTTAGACACGATTAAATAAATTAACTAGGATAAGGGGGAATTTTAAAGTCGAAATATCTGAAAAACTTCCTTCACTTACAGATATACAATTACTTATTACTACTTTTCGTATATATACTTTTTTAAATCGGGCGTTAAAAAACATTTCCGAAGACGTAACTGATATATCTTAAGGAAGAAAACAAACAGAGAGGCCGGAAAACGCCAAGTGAAGGCAACATAAAAGTTAATTGCCTCATCTAAAACTCAAGTAATTACTTTTATCTTTTTTTCTTTTAATTTATTACTGTTGCAAAGTATTATTTCACAATAATTAATAACTAATATGGTTTTTATAAATAATATGTAAAAACAAAACAGTTAAAATGTATTAGAACGATTTTAAAAAACACTTTCATATATTCAAACTATTATCATTAAACTTAAAATTAGGCGTTTTTATATCAAACTCTTTATTGGATATCTTTCTCTCATTAACCTAGGACTTTTCCTTCAAAAGCAGGACAAACCCGTATTCTGTACAGTTATTTTAGCCTCTTAATGTAATAATTATTTTTATTGGTATTTGTAATGCGTTGCAATAAAATAACATTTGAAATATCAGTGCAATAAATCCTTATGTTCACTTGTCTTTAATACTACCACACAGTTAAGCAGCGATTAAGGCTGTGTCTTCCAGCAGGGTCAATTCGCTGCTTACAGTTGAAGGCAGGAGAGCTCTAGAGAAACTGTTTGGACGTCTGGCCATCAAGGCATTGGGGGTAACGAGGGGGTGGATCAGCTGGCTCGGGAAGGTAGCAACACTGCTCTCATTGGGCCTAAACCTGCTCTTGAAATTGCTGTTTCAACTGTCAAGACTAGGATTAAGAATCGCACTGTTGAAGAATTCCCTGCTTTTGAACTTTGTTTTCTACCCGTGTTGTTTCCAATAAGAGACTATAGCATGTGACCATTGGATTCTATGTTTTTTAGCTCAAGAATGTCTGGCGATCCTAATGTTTCACCTTTTCTGTAAATTTTTGTTGTTTTTTAATTATTCTTATATTAAGAAATATCTTAGATTCCCCAATATAACATTCACAATATTCACTAAGGACTTAGCACTTGAGAGATACAATAATTTCTATCATTTGTATGTCAACCTTGGATCCAGTAAGTTTCTTGTGTGTGTCAAATATCCCCGACTGAAAAGCTGTTTTGGTATTATACGTTCTTGCAATTTTTAGTTCGTAATTGAAGGGAAGGGAATAATTAACGGGGATAATTAGATCCCCCAGTTAAAGTTCATCCGATAAGTAGTTTCCTAATAACGATTTTTTTATATCTTGTGACGCCGCCATTTTGATCCGCCATATTAGATTTTTGACCAAAATCACTAGTTTTTAAGTTATGTTGCATACAGCCAGAACGACAGACAGAATGGGAGAATATGTTTTTCGGGGACCAAGGGGCCGTAATACGCAAAGATCTGCAAAAATCTTAAAGTGTGATTTTCATAAATACAACTGCCCTCTTACGAGGAAAGTAAACAATTTTAAAACTAAATTTGGTAATTTTCTTTATTTTCAAACAAAAAGAGTAGGTACAACATATCTATTTCGTTTACTGTCTCATATGAAGGAGACAGATCATAATTTAATTCCCGTGATTGGAGTGAAACAAAACACCGGGAAGTAGACTGAAATTAAACTGAAAAAGTCATATATTGATCTGAAATCTTGATGGCAATGGAACATAATTGATTAAATTTTCTATATCTAATGTGCCATCCATTTAACTGTAAAATAATATTGCCACACAAAATTAGATCAATTTTGTTATTGCCGGTTTAACATCCGATGCGTCTAATCTTTTCAAAATCAAATGTTTTCAGAGAACCGACTAATTTTTCAAATGTGTGTGTCTGAAATTAAGTTAACCAGTGTCAAGCAAAAGGGTATTGCAGCGTCAGACGATGCACAGTGGACAAAATGACGATATAAAGAAATGAAAAATTAAATTATCGGATCTTCTGGGTTTCTGCATTCGTTTATACGAAAAAAATTGTACCTATATTTTTTTAAAATAAGCAAAATTTGAGGTATTACATGCTTGAGAGATAAAAAAAAGTACGTCTAATTATAACGATTGTAACAAAATGTTTGAACTATATATCGTATCAAAGACAGATTCATTTTACTCCAAACAGACGATCCATCCAATCAGGGGCGTGCAGTCCATGGAAGCAAGAGAAGCAGTGCTTCCCCCAAAAAAAAATTACAAAACATTTTCTAAAATGTAATTTTTGAAATAGGAAACCATTAATTTAGTTTATATTAAAAATGCTAAAATATTATCTTAATTATCAAGCCCATAATAAATGCGGCCTTAACTCCGACCCAGCCGCAATAGAACATCGAATAGAACCTATGCGGGCCGCTAGCTTCTCTGCGGCCAAGTCCTGTATGCTTGATTTCCTGTGAATCGAGCCAGAGGTTATTGAACTTTCCACCGGCTGTTTGCAATTTTCGCATTTCAGTCGCGTGCTTTAAGTGGGAGCGGAAGCTATCGTTGGAGTAAGTTCTTTGTTTGAACGGCTATCCGTGTGTGGTGTGATACGTACGACGCCGACGTGTCGTGCTTGGTGCGATATGGAAGACAATAATACGGACGTGGATATGCAAATACCGTCAACTTCGGCTGTCGGTAATAACGTTGAAAATGTTGGAGAATTTAGTAAGAAGAGTGTGTGTGAATGTGTGGTGTATGTCTTAATAATAAAGGGATTTTCAACATTAAACTTCGCTGATAAGCTTAAAATAATCTCCAAAGGATTTGCCCTTCCTATGAAAAATTTAACCACAAAAATGAAAAACTGTATTAGACATTTTTATCCGAAAAAACAATGCGAACAATTTAAATGGCTAACAGGGTGTAAAAATATAAGTAAATTATTTTGTTGGCCAAGTTTACTTTTTGAAAATGAAAAAGGTTTCTTTCTAAAGTTTTAAGAATGTTTCCGAAAATCGTACAGCAGATGCATTATATACCGTAGTTTATAACGTTACTAAAGAAATTAATGGAGAGAAAAAATTAGTTGCTCAAAGTTATGATGGAGCTGCGGTGATGGCAGGACAATTAGGGGGACTGCAAGCTAAAGTTCGAGAAACTTTCCGAAGTGCTGTGTTTGTCCATTGTTTTGCTCATAAATTAAATTTAGTTTTATCCCAGTCCATCAATCACATTAAAGAGTGTAAAGTATTTTTCGTTACCGTAAGTGGCATGGCTGCTTTTTTTTCCAAATCAACAAAACGTACACAAGCTTTGGACTTCATTGTCCACAAACGATTGCCCAAAGTAGCTTCTACTAGGTGAAACTATAATGGAAGACTTGTGTTAACAGAAAATCGTGATTCACTGAACTATTTGAGAATATAATAGAAAATAATGAAACGTAGGACTCAGAAGCAATAAATAGTTCGAGGGGGTTTTTGGACTGTTTGAAACGAGATTTTAATTTTAATTATTTGTTGAACATATTTTCAGAAATATTTCCATTCTCGGACAATGTTTTTAATATATTACAAACTAAAACAAATGATATTGCTTTTTGCCTAAAAAAAGTGGATGATTTTAAGTCCATGTTAAGCCAAAAAAGAGATGACTTTGATCTATTTTGGGAGAAATCGATGCCGTTAAATGTAGAGCCACAAGCAAAGCGTCTTGGAACAGACAAGGTGGGAAATGTTCAAACATCATACAGACACCTCTTTTATGAAATAATCGATCAAATTCAGCAACAAATAAACTCTAGATTTAACGGTTTAAATCATTTTAAATTCCTCGAGCTCTATAATTTTGATGTGTTTAAAGGAAAAACTTTTCCAGAAGATGCGTTTAAAGCTCTTCTTCTTCATTATGGCCAGTTCTTCGACCGAGTGTTACTGCGATCTGAACTAAAAGTGAATTACGAAACTAATGACATTAGCGTAAAAATAACGCTAAGGAACTAATGCAATTTTTAAAAGACAAGGAGCTGGAATATGC
This sequence comes from Kuschelorhynchus macadamiae, assembly GCA_030620095.1. Classification (NCBI taxonomy): domain Eukaryota; kingdom Metazoa; phylum Arthropoda; class Insecta; order Coleoptera; family Curculionidae; genus Kuschelorhynchus; species Kuschelorhynchus macadamiae. The sequence continues at coordinate 2,194,276 of JAUTXW010001077.1, forward strand.
CTACACTGAAGTGTCGAAATTGTGTGAATTATTATAGACAATACCTGCCACAAGTGCATCAGTAGAATGCAATTTTTCAACACTTTAACGTATAAAAAATTTCGTGAGAAATTCAACGGGGCAGGAGAGACTTTCGCATACATCGCTGTTGTCAATTGAAAATAAACTTCTCCAAAATATGTCGGAGCATCGACGTTTTTATGATGACGTGATTGACTAATTTGCAAAAAATGATCGAAGAATCGAATTACATTACAAATGGGTAAGTTTCTAAAAATTGCTTCCCTTTCTTAAAATTTCACCGCACGCCCATTCGTCCAATATAAAATAAAAAAACACCTAAAGGTATACCAACTTTATATTGTATTGCATATAAACTGCTGGAACTTTGAAGTACATCAAGGAAATTTTAACTGGCAATTCAAAATGAAATATTGAGTATAACAGTATCCATAGTATGCAGCCTCAGGGCACCATAGCAGCCGTCTTATACAGGGGGTTAGATAAGACTCTGTAATTTTTTAAAAAGTTTCTTCGACCAGAATTCTAACTATAGAAGATTTCTCTTTCTCTTTGTACAACCAAAATAGTCTAGTGTTAAGTAGGAAAAGACAATTTCTTGGGATTTTGAAATTTTTCCTTCTTTTCCGACCTACCAGGTTTTTTCGAACAGTTGATTTTTTTAAAGTAATCTGCTGAGCAAAGCCCACTTGTGGTAATCAAAGGTATATCTATCAGATTATGAACAAGGTTGGCACCCTTAAATCTTCCAACATGAATCTTGTATACAGAGTTCACCAAAAACTAAGAGGTGGACGTTAAATAGTGATTTGATGGGTTTGGTTTTTTTCTATCAATATTGTCGTCGATGTTGCTTCTAATTCCAGTTTTAGTAATATTGGACATTTTTATCGAAACAGATTTTTTACATTTGAAATTTGCTCTAGTTCTTTCAGATATTGCCTTTAATTTAAAACAGATTTTTTAATAAAAAATGAAAAATCGCCTCATCAATTTATCATTGATATAATGCTCTTTTTCCCAACAAACTACAGTTTCACATGTTATTTTTGTTTGTACAGACTTATTTAAACTGTTTACTCATCTTTTCAAATTAATTGTCCATATGTCCCAATAATACCGTAGGTAACAAAGGTCTGGAATACTACCTACCTTATGGAGCAGAAATTCAACATTGTTTTTGGCGCACTCTGTAGACAATATCCATGGTAGAATACTTAAGGGTGCCAACCCTGTTCATAATCTGATAGACTAAACTGAATCTATTTGCCATAAGTGGGCTTTGTTCAGCAGACCATTTTTAAAAAAATCAATTTTTCTAAAATAGAAAAAGAAAACTTCCACAGTAAGAGTTCTGGGCGAATAAACTTTTCAAAATATGGCAGGGTCTTATACAGGGTGAGTCAACCAAGTGGCACCTCCCATTTATTTCTTAAACTATTAAAATTAGCTGAAAAATTAAATACAAAAGTGTTTCGAATTTCAACAATATATATTTTTTACGGTAACTGTTATTATACAGGGTCGGTCAAAAATGCTGGGCGTGGTCTAAATGCAATTTTTTAAATAAGAACTTACATTTTTTTATTCATTTTCGGATTCTTCTTAAGATTCTAGAAAAAAAAATTATATTGAAGTGATATATCTAAATTTAACGGTTTATGAGATATTAATGTTTAAAAATTGTAAAAAAGACCTGTGAATCTTCACAATGTTATTTATTTATAACATGAATTATTTCGAAGTAATACGTAGTAAGTATACGAGGTAATTCAAGAATACTAAAAATATAAAAAAACACCACTTAAAACTTACAACTTAAACTTAAAACAGATTATACCGTTAAATTCACTGCAAATGTTCAAATGTATGCCCATTTTGTCGAATGCATATTTCCAACCTTCTCTCAATATTTTCAAGGACGCTTTGAAGAGTTTGTGGCGTAATTTCAACAAATGCATTCCTTATTCGATCCTTCATATCTTCTTGGTCAATCGGAGGAACTTTGTAGACCTTCTCCTTGACATATCCCCATAGGAAAAAATCGCACGGTGTGAGATCCGGCGATCTTGCTGGCCACTGAATTTGACCTCCTCTTCCTATCCACCTATTGGGATATAACTGTTCCAAATACTGACGAACATTGAGTAAAAAATGAGGCGGAGCACCATCTTGCTGATATCACATGTTTTGACGTTTTCGGATAGGAACAACTTCTAAAAGAATTGGAAGATGATTTACTAAAATATTTAGGTACATTTCTCCATTTAAAACACCGTCAAAAAATGAAGTCCAATAGTTCTCATCCAATAGGGATTTGTGGTACTATAATAGTACATATTATGCCTATTAACTACACCATTGCTCTTAAACGAAGCCTCGTCGTTGAACAAAACATTTTTTTTTAAAATAACGCATCTTCATTAATATGCATCTGAAGGATCCTACAAAAGTGTACCCTATTTTCGAAATCATCATCATAAAGTTCTTGCGTCAAAGATAAATGGTAGGGATGGTATTTGTGTTTTCGAGATGTTCTGGAAACGCTACTTTGACTTATATCTAATTCACTGGCCAAAGTTCGTGTACTTACTTGAGGATTTTCTTCCAAACTTAACAAAACCTTTAATTCATTGTCTTCGTTTATTATGAATTCTTTTTTACTATTTTTAGGATAAGCAACACTTCCTGTTTGTCTAAACCGATGTAGAGTTTTTTTAGAACTTCACGGCTTGGCTGTCTTCGACCTGGAAATTTTTCTTGGTATAGACGTTTAGCAGTTTTTATCTTACGCTGACATTCACCAATTAGTAAAATCATGTCACTTAATTCGTTGATGAGGAACTTTTGATTAAACGCCATAAAAATGTATACTTTAACATGTAAAATTTTTAATACTGACAAAACCTCAAATGACATTAGCATCAACTGGTGTTTTTCCTACAAAAGTACAAGTAACGTCGCTCAAGAAACTAAACAATAAAATAACAAATCTTATGTTATGCCGCAGGTATAATTTACAATTTTTAAACATTAATATCTCATAAACCGTTAAATTTAGCTATATCACTTCAATATAATTTTTTTTCTAGAAATTTATGAAGAATCCGAAAATGAATAAAAAAATGTAAGTTCTTATTTAAAAAATTGCATTTAGACCACGCCCAGCATTTTTGACCTACCCTGTATAATAACAGTTACCGTAAAAATATATATTGTTGAAATTTGAAACACTTTTGTATTTAATTTTTTCAGCTAATCCTAATAGTTTAAGAAATAAATGGGGGGTGCCACTTGGTTGACTCACCCTGTACAGTACGGTCGCGATGAAGTCCTGATGCTGTCTCTATCGGGCTGCATACTCTAGGGATTGGTTAAACAAAGGCCGAAAATCGTAACTCAAAATCGTCATCCGTATTGCAAATATTTCATTTTCAATTTCCAGTAAAAATTTCCTTGGTGCACTTCCAAGTTCCAGAAGTTTAGTTGGGATTCATCGAGAGTTAATTTATTTTTACCTGTTGGACTGACTATTCGCAGTATAATTGGTCCTAAGTATTATGTAGTTTTTTTAAATGTTACATCTCGAATGAGCAAACGTTAAGAGTAAGGGAGGGTGGTCCACGATGAGACACTCTTTGGATTTTTGTAATTAAAGTGCGTCGTGGAAATAATAAATATGCTTTGGTTGATTAAATAGCATTTTTTTGAAAAATTTGTCAATTTAACATCTTATTATTAGTTAAAAAAATCGGAAATTTCTCATTGTGGAACGGAATATGTTCCTCAATGAGACCACTGAATTCCACAATAAGGCAGTTTGTTTTTCTAAATTTATTCTTGTACAAACATAAAAACATCAAAAAAACCCTTTTATCAAGTTGAATGTCGGTCTGTCCGTCTGTTCGCGGCATAGCGAAAAAACTACTTACCCGATTGACTGAATTTTGGTCAAAAATAAACGGTCTTATGGGGATGATCTGGCAACATTTTGGTAAAAATCTAATATTGCGAAACAAAATGGTACGCTAGTAGAATGTTAAAAAAATTATTATTAAAAAACAACTTATCCAATTTATCTCAAATGTTGCACAAACATCAGGTATTATGTTGGAATCAAATGGTAAAGTTTTGGTATGAATCTAAGATGGCGGAACAAAATGGCGGCAAAATAAAATATTTGAGCCTAAAAAAAACTGTCTAATGGATTGATTTAAAATTGTGTGCCATAACAAATTGTAGTATAGGAATCAACTAGTAAAACTGTGCAATTAATTCAAGATGGCGGAACAAATTCATTTTCATATCGGTAGCAAAGTTTAGGGAGACAGGATCAGTGGCAAACCGAAAACCAATCGCTACAAATTGAATGATAGTGAGAAACGAAGCAGTGGACCTTGCTGCTTTGGGCCATGACAATGTGGCCCGACATCGACGATGGCTTTGACAGACGATTGGAATTTTGCGAGATTATGAGTGAGTGAATAATAAATAATCCCAATTAAGTATCGAACATTTGTTTTTCCGATGAGTGTTCGTTTTTTCTAAATAGGACTCTTAATCGTCACATTTGTCGATATTGGTTTCACAAAATCCACATCTATTCCATGAGGTTCAGACTCAACATCCTGAGAAATTAAACGTCTGAATTGGAATTTAGGGCGATTTTTTAATTGGTCGTTTTTTCTCTCCCAGGAAATCTAAATGGAGAAATGCATCTGCAATAATTATTAGAAGACGCTGCACAGTGGTTCAGGGTATATGGTAATACGGAAATAATTTAATAATTTCCAAATGATAAATGATATTTGAATGATATTTGGTGCACATAATAAGAGGTGTAAGTACTTTATTTTGGATGTATTGAAAAACTTTTAATTTGTTTGTAACTGTCAAATTTTGATAGATGAACTATTTTGCTTTATATGGTAGGCTGAATATGAGATTATATCTGAAAAGATCAAAATGGTATTTGAAATATATGTATAGTTTTACAGCTGATCAGTATTTATTAAGCCCTGTTAAAAATAAAGAGTATAAATACCACTGGAAAATCAACATTGAAATGAACTAAAGCCGCCATGAACATAACATTAAATTTATTGATAATCGCTTTCGTAAAAAACAACAGTAGCATATAGGAACATCTAATTTGCCATTTACCTAAAGAAGCTATAGATACAAAACTAAAAAGTAACAAAAAAAATGATATTGCCTATGTATGTTAGAACAAATTAAATATAATTTTTTAAGAGAACATCATCAACAATAAATTAGGATCTTATAATCTAATGCATAATAACATCACTGTAAAACAATTTTTTAGACTATTAAAACGAAACAAAATAATACTTTTGTTTAAAAATAATTGAAAAGTAACTTATTACCAAATTTAAAAAAAATTAAATGAATATAAAGTAATTAAATATTTCCATAAAATAAAGATTTCACCTCATCCCACAGTTCATGGTTTAGTTTCTTATTAGTTTCTTCTTTTGTTATAGGTTCTGCCCTTAGTCCTGACAAATACGGATCAGAAGAAGCTAAGAGAAAGTTCATGACATCTGTATTTGTTTGGACACGTGAACATTTTCTAGAATGATTTTGGCGATAAGCGCGATAATCTTTATTTCGCGCTTCTTGTGCTTCCTCTGTTAGCATCCCTATGGGGAGAACTGCAGCTGCTATAATTTCTTCTCCGTGTGTTAATATTTTATGGACCGTGACTGGCATGTAATACCACCCATACAGTTCCACATACAAATTCGCTGTCTCCTGGCAATATTTACCAAATTTGTCTGGATCAATATGCACACCAGAGTTAATGGCTTGCAAAATCACTGTAAATCGACGAATCAAATGTTCATTTACTCCTGTTATATCTGCAGTAAGACTAGGATCACTAAAAAACCTTTTTGACGTATTTCCGTCGTTAGTCGTACCCATGCCCTGTTTCACTACATCGATTTTTAAACCGATCCTTCGCCAAAATTCATCTTGAATCCCCTTTTTTGTTTCTTCTCTTTGTTTTTTCGTATCCGCGTTTGTTGAAATGATTTATTATAGGCTATATGAAGAAGACACTCCATAAACTTTATTCGAGCATGTAAAGGTGACATTCCCCAGTTTAAAACCTGAATATTTTTAGGTTTAGTTTTTAGTAACAATAATTTGTTCATTTCAGATGGCTTCGCTTGGCATATATTACAAACCATAGATGAAGTGTTACTTACTGTGTTTGAAATTTTGCCATCAATCATGGTAAACAAAAGTTCGTGGTGTATTTTGTATGATTTTTCTTTTATGTGAGTTAGAGTATCTGTTAGAGTTTCTATTTCCGTGTTCATTCTTGATATTTCCCTTGTAGTACTTTCAGGCGTTTCCTTTATAAATTCAAACCGAATAGGCCGACAATATCTTGTTGAAGAAGGTCTTGGATTTTTCCAATAAACTAATGACCTGTCTCCTTTCTCATGTAAGCAAAGAGGAACCAAAGATGTTAAAAACATGCTAGCGTCGGAAGCATTTTCTTCCTCAAATGTTTGCTTATACTCACTGTGACCAGATGAACCATCACATCCCCACTTTGATATTAAAGTTAATTCTGATCCCATTGCACATACATCTTCCTCACTTTTACTTTGCATAATTCTAGTGGCTGTATGATTTAAAAGTGTTTGTAATTTAACTGTTGCGCAGCTTTGAGTTATCTCGACTTCAGAAGGGTAACATTCTTTTTTCGCTTCTAATACCTTATGATATGATGGGAAAATATCAAAGCCTATTTCTAATGTTGCTTTGATAAAGAAGCATCTAGCAGCAAGCTAAGTGCTTTCTCGGGTGTAAAGCTTGGAGATTTTGAAGTTCCTGTAGCTTCGTTAGCTGCTGCCACAATTAACTCCTTAGAACAGTTTTCAAGCAACTTTTTAACTTTATAATGTTTAGTACGCTGGCAGCATTCGTCAAATGGTTTTTCTTTGCGCCCAACAGGACGTGATGAAGGTCCGGGTTCATCAACATCCATAGGAATTAACGATGAATCCACATTAACTGAGAAAGACCCTCTTAGCCACTCTTCATTCTGCTTTAATAATCTGTCTTTATTGCGTGAGGCTGCTTGCCATCTTCGTGAAAAATTAGGTAAAAAATTTCGAATTAATTTATTTTTTAATTCTTCTAAAAGCTGGTCAGACATCTCGTGATAATTGCGTGTAATATTTTCAAAGCATTTAACTCCATCCCGGTCACTTGAAAGTACAACTTCCACTAATTCCAAGTAGGGTATTAATATACTCTCCATCACACCAAATAAAAATTATTTTTAAAACACCGACTCTACTTTGTCAAGAGGTACACTAAACTAATTTACCATTAATACTTTCTGTAAACCGATAAATCTGTACCTATACAAATAAACACAAAAACATTTTTTGTGGTAACAGTCGCAGATAAGAGCAGCAAAATATTATTTAGGAATTTAGTTTAAGAGATAAGGTACACGTATACGTATTTTTTGGCCTGACGCATGTTGACGCAAAGACGAAATATCTTAATATTATTTTTTTTATATATATTTCATTAAGCCGCAGTAGTTTCTACAAGTATACTAATGGGGTATAAATATTCTAAATAAACCTTGAGATATAATTCATACAAATTTTTAATCGAATGGCTACTATTTTTTTAATTAAAACAAAATTTCGAAACACTACATTTCGTTCCTTTCAACATATGGTCGCTTAGTTGACAACAACTAAAAGCAAATTTTGAAAAATTCTTTTACATTTTTTTACTAGGGATATTCAGGTATCTATTAGCGATAAAAATGTTAATTTCTTTCACACTTCCTACAGAGTATTTTTTCCACTCCTTGAACCACTGTGCGCTGTCTCTTCTGCATTGACAGAAACGCTTGAAAATAATAACAATTACAATGTCAGTGAGTTGAGATTTTAGCAATATGATGCACCTCCTCATTATACCTTTGCTGTTCGTGAACACTTAAATCGGACGTATCCTGGTAGATGGATCGGCCGAAGAGGAGCAATAGAGTGGCCTGCAAGATCACCTGACTTAATCCCATTAGATTTTTTCTATGGAGTCTCTTAAAAATTAAGATTAATAAAACCCAGCCACAGTCATTAAATGATTTAGGTCAACGGATCATTGATGAATGTCGAGCCATTACACCAGAAATACTTCATAATGTCCGGGACCGTTTTGAACAGAATCTCTATTATCGTATGGATCAAGAAGGCCAATGCTTTCAGAACTTATTATAACGAACTATGAATAACCAAAATTTACATCTTGGTCTGCTCTTTCTTTGTAAACCTAAACCATATCGTGAAGCTAAGCTCTAAAAGAATTAGAGTTTTTCCAACAATATCATTGTAAAATGTAAATTAACGTAAAGACCGATACAAATTTATAGTTTTATCAGTTTTGACTTATTAACTACCAACTTAATTTTTTAAAATTACTTGAAAAGAGAATTTAATGACCTTGGAAATGAGACATCACTTGCTCTTTAATCCCATTCAATATTTTAAGGGTTGCGGGACGTTAAAGTGACAGACTTAAAAATAAGCGGAAAAAACTTTTTCTCGATACAAAAATTAATATTTTTTCACCGAGCAATGATGTTTTTCTTTTTATTGCTACCTTTATTTTTAAAAAAATCGGCTGCATCAAATTTGAAAAAATAATATGCTTTGAAAAGAGAATTTGATTGCTTTTAAAATAAGCAATCACTCAACCCACCTATTCCCATTTAAGATTTTGGGGTTGGAGATCACCCCGCGAGGGGGTGGAAGTGAAATAACAATAATTAATTCAAACACAATGCAAAACACTCTTATGTTATGTATAAAACGTTATATAATTATAATAGGCTATATGCTTCTACTTTATAAAGAAACAATTCGAATTTGAATTGAAATTAGCCTGGCAATCAAAATAATTTGCAGGTAGCAAAGTACTGATTGTTTTTAACAAAACATACCGACGACTTGATTTTTGTGTGTGTTTTTTGGTACATCTTGACATACCAACGAACCCCACCATTCGCTGGGTCCTGCTAGAATTCTGATACCACAGAATTTGGTAGGACTCATTTGTCTCTAGTTAAAGATTTCCATATTTGTTTTTCCAATTTTCTAATTTTATCAATACAGTCCACTTCTCTCTAAAACACCAGTTTTTTTCTCTTGTACCTATTACATTACGTGTAGTTATGCTATACTTAAAAATAAAAAATAAGGATGATGAAGAGGTTAAAATAAAAAAAGTTTAACAAATAAAACGGTTTTAAGAAAGCACCGAGAAATAAGAAACAAGATTTTAATCTTAAAAAAAAATGATTTATTGAAATCGGAAAATCCGCTTGACTTTATGAAACTAATATTAAATGTATATATTTGCTAAATACGAGTGTCCTATAACCAAATAGTTTATTTAGAGCGACTTCAATGAATCAAATTTTTAACAAAGTTTAAAAAAACTTTGTTTTCTTTTCGGAGCTTTTTTTGAAGTCGGTTTTGTTGTTAATGTTATTTTGTTTTGTTTTATTGTTTATTTTCCTTTTACTGCGTTACTGGATCTAGACAATGTTAAGAAAAAGTCTAAATATAATAGCTTAGTTATTTATTTGCAAGTTTTTTTAAATATTTTTATGCATATGTTCGTCGGTGCTATACTTCTCCTTTACATAATGTTGCTTAGATATAATTAGCTTATTATTATATTGATCTAATGAAGCAAAAGAATTGAAAAGTAGATAATTGGTTCGTTGATTTTAATAATTGCTTGTCATTAAAGTAACGTAAGAGTAAGCAGCACTGATAACCTGAAACAGAAATATTTATTTAGGTTATTATACGTCTAAATATTGAGATACACAAACATTCATCTTGGGAGGGAGGGGTGAACTGAGATAAACCACCCTTAACTGCTATTTTCTTTTATAATAAACAATAACTATTCAAAAGTGCAAGTTTACAGTGTACTTAATAACTTTAAAAAGCTGTGTTTAACTGAGGCTTAGAGGTATATATCATCTTATGCCCTCCCTTATTATATAATAAGTACACCACTGTATCTAAAAAATAATATTGGCAGCTTTGTTAGACTAGCTACTGCTTTGATTAACTAATAGTTCTCTATAAAAAGAAAGTATACTATTTATTATATTGTAATAAGAGACAAATTAACTTAATCAACCAACACTCACCAAGAACGTTTGTATTGAGTATGTACAGTTAATGACAAAATGGATGAAAATCAGTGTATTGTAGCCTTGTTATAGTCAAAAGCAGTGTTATCGTGCGATTATCAAAGACAAACTTTTTAAGTTTGTTTTTCTTTTATTACGTGTAATCATATCCTCCGCATAAAATCTGGAAGATGAATTAGATAGACCTATGATATTTTCATATGACAAAAGAGGATAAACATATAAATACCAGCAGTTGCAAAAATCTTTGAGCGATGTCACTTCAAAGTCAGATTGACAAGTCAATGACAAAATGAGTAATAGAAAACAATTCGGGTTTTTTGCATCCACAAGCGAAAAAATATTAAATCTAATAAAATATTACGAAAATGAAAATTCACTGTAGCAAAAGCTCTGGGAATCGATATAAGGACTGTGCACAAAATTGTGCATGAATAAAAAATTTACTACCGAAGAAGATTAAGAAATGTACACAAAAAAAACCAAAGACAGAAGACTTAAGTGACAATGTAAAAATGGATGTTCGTAATGCAATTTACGATTTATACACATCAAAAACGAATATAACCCTTCAATTTTGAAATGAAGCTATAAAAAATTGAGGCATATTGGAAATTGGACTAAAATCGTTGTCAAAATTAATAAAAATGTTGGATTTTCCATATAAAGAGGACTGTAATCGAAGATTATGCGAGTTGCCACATATAGCAAGTCAGCGTATCCAGTTTTTAAAGAAATACACGGAAAATGTTAATTCAAAATCTACAAAAATGGTATTTTTAGACGAGACTTGGATATTTTCTAATGGAAGTGGTTCGAAATCTTGGCAGAACGAGTCTAAAAAGTGTCAAAAGAAAAAAGGGATGTGGGACGGGAAAACGGTTCATCATTTTGCATGCAGGTTCTTCAACAGATTTCTCCCAGGTGCAAGTTTACTGTTTTCTTCAACATCAACAACAAAGTATAGACTACGATGATAATATGAACTGTGAACTGTTTGAAAAGTGGTTAAAAGAACAACTGATTCCAAATTTAGATGCTCCATCTTTAATCATTCTGGACAATGCAACTTATCATTCAAGAATCTTAAATAAACAACCTACTTCATCCTGGAAGAAAAGTGTTATTTATCACTGGCTAATAAAACAAAAACAAAATCCTTTACCCAATATGCTGAAACTAGAACTTCTTTTAATGGCCAAATCTATTAAAAAACCAACAATATATGCCGTAGATGAAATATTACGGGAAAATGGACATGAGGTTTTACGACTGCCGCCATACTATTGCCAGTTTAACGCAATAGAATTAATATGGGCTAGGGCAAAATCATACTACGAAAAACACGTGAACGATGGTCTTACATCAGATGAGGTGCAAATTGTTTGGCAAGATTCATTAAATTATATTACGCCGGAGTACTGTAAGAAATCTGAGGAACATTGATTATGAAATTATGAAATTAATATGGGGTTGGTGGAATCGAGAACGAGTTCTAGATGTCGAAATAGCACCAATGATCATTCCGTCATTTGAGGACGACTCAGAATATGAGGACTTTTTAAGTGATGATGATATTTTTTAGTCTATAATATTAAAAAGTTTCTGAAGGATTATATTAATCTTTGACTTGTATAAATCATAAATTGCATTATGAGTATCCATTTTTGCATTGTAACTGAAGTCTTTTGCCTTTGGATTTTTTCGTAAACGTTTCTTAATCTTCTTCGGAAGTAAATTATGTTTTTTTTCATGCACAAGTTTCTGTACATTCCTTATACCGATTCTCAGAGCTTTTGCCACTGGCTCTTGGATATTAGCCAGTGAATTTTAATTTAAACATTTTTTATTAGATTTGACATCATTTTTTTGCTTACTTTTTTAGTACATTTGTAATTTTGTAGGCAATAAATAAATAATTATAGAATACTTGTTCCAATTTTAAAGCGTGTTTAAAATAAGTAAATTTTTTTATTAATTATAAGACAAAATTTGATATATAAAAATCGGTAAAATCCCTGCAGACAGACGGAATTGAGGAAACATGTCTTCCGGCATCTAGGGACCCTTAAACGTAAAGATCTGAAAAAATCTCACGTGTGAAGTAATAACTAATTATCTTGTGTTTTTAACAAAAGTATATAATATTTTTGCAAAATAATTTTTTTTTATTATCACAATACAAAAAAAACAAGTTTTCTTTGCACAGGGGTAGCCCGCATTTAAATAAATGACACTGTATAAGTGGTAAGATTTTTGGGTCAAGCGGAGCTCATAATTTTTGGTGATTGATAAAAAAATCTCACTTTCATTAAGTGGCTGTATAAACAGAACATATCCCGATTGTTCTACTGGTTCGAACCGCCTTCCGACTTTATTAAGGCGCTTGCCATTTTGTGTATTTTTGTTTTTGCCAACCAAAAAATGTTAACCAAATACATATTTAGCGAATTTTCTTATTTAGTCCCTCGGCATTTAATATATAAAATAATAATATCTCGTAATATCATAAAAAAAACTATTTTCTTTCTCCCTGTATATTTGTAAATAGCCCATCGAGATTTAATAGCTCGATAAAAGAATCACACAACATTTTGGTATTCACTGTGTTTTTTGATTTGATTCATAATGTTGGTGACCTTTGGACCCGCCCGATAAGACCGCATTCGACTATATTCGATTTATCGCTTGCTTTTGACATTATCGATACTGACTTTGTATCTTCTAAATTTGATTCACTTCGTAGTCGAGGTTCTGTAACGAGTCTAATAATATCATTTGAGTAATCGTCAGTCTGCAGGTGTTGCACAACAAGGATACAAAAATGGATTATAGAAGATCGTAAAATACAGTACAGTAAAAGAGACACCTATAGTGTTTACCTTAAACTTATTCATAGTGAATTTTATTTAGATTGAGTAACATTGAGTAAAAGTGTTTTGATAAAGAAACTAGGTGCCAAGTGGAGTATATTATCAATAAGAAATATGCATGTCAACAACGGAAATTAAATACACTAATTTATAGCAAAACTCCAAAAAACAGTAACAACAGAAATAATAAGTTTTTAGAACATTTATTTTTTAAGCCATTTTGTAATATTACAGACACTTAATTTTCAAATTCAGATATTAAATTATTAGAAAAAGGTTGTAATTATAATCTTCAGGTTAGAGATAGTATTAAAAGTAGGGAATATTTGATAGATGTTGAATGTGAACTAGCTCTTAACAATGTAGCAAATGTCATGGAAAAGCACATAATAGCAAAATCATTTATTTCAGAACCTTTAGATTTGTCTGCTGGCCAATTTTTAAATAATTTCATTATGGTTAAAAATATTAGGGAAAAAATTGTACAAAATAATATTATATTCACTAGGGCGGATAAAGCAAAAAGGTTATTGCGTTGAAAACAGAAGACTACATTCAAAAGACTATAGATTTTCTAAATCCTGAGAACCTTAATAAAATGGATAAAGATCCGTCAGATATTTCAAAAAATGTTTAAAATTGCAATCAAAGAAAGTAATTTATTTAATGACAAAATAAAATACAGTTTAACGATAATGATCCCACAAGCACCGAATCTATATTCTTTTATTAACTTACATAAAGACAAAATGCCCATTTGGCCAGTAGTGTCGTATGTAACAGCTCCAGCACACCGGGCATTTAACAAATTAATAGAAATTATTAGTAAATTTTGTAACTTCAAGCCTAAATATAGTATAAAAAACAGCCTTGAATTAATTAATAATATTAAAGATATAACAATTCCAAATAACGCCATTTTAATTTCTTTGGATGCACAAAACCTATTTCCCAGTATCCCCCCTCTTGAAGCTATAAACTTAGTGGATAATTTGCTTTTAAAAAACAAAGTCAACCCTATTGTTAAGAGTGACATATTAGATTTGTTGGCAGTGTGCCTTGATCAAAATTATTTTGAAATTAATGGCTCGACCTATTTAAGTTAAGGTTTAATAATGGGTAACCCGTTAAGTCCTATTTTTTGATAACTTAGAACAAATAATAGATAATCACCCTGTACGAGACAAGTTTATTTATTGGTAAAGATACGTTGATGATATTTTGGCTTGTTTCACAGGCATAGAGAGACAACTTAATCTCTTTCTAAATTCTGTTAATAAATTACATACAAATATAAGATTTACTTTAGAATTACATAAAAATATAAGATTTACTTTAGAACTAATCCGGTTTGATATTATAGTAGACCCCAGGCCTGAGGTTAAATATCGTGACGCAAGAAGCACAGATTGGAATGGCTATAAACCGTCTCTACAATCAAATCTCTTTCACGCGTCTACGTCAATCAATAATCGTGAACAACTAGAGTTTGTGACGGACCAAATCACAACCGCCATAATCTCATCATATCACGAAAACTGTCCACTGAAGGTTAAAAAAGACAATAGAAATACACCTTGGTGGAATAATAACCTGAATAAATTAAGGAAAGCAGTTCGTAGACTGTTCAATCGACCTAAAATATCAGGTGAATGTTACAAATATAGAACTGCTTTAAAGCAATCAAGAAAGCCAAAACAGAGTCATGGAAAAGGTTCTGTGAGTGTATATCAGATATACCCACCAGTGCCAGAGTCCACAAGATTATGTCCAGGGACCCTGTTCAGGAACTGGGATCGCTAAAACGGCCAGATGGAACCTCTACAGGCTCTAGGGACGAAAGTTTGAAGCTTTTAGTACTCAATCACTTCCCAGGTAGCCTGATAATGGATAGTCGGTCAACTTTCCATTTCATAGGTCGACACAAAACGACCTCACAGAGATGATTGGCTGACTGCCAACAAAATAATTACAGTAAGGGCGGTCTGAAGGGCCGTAAATTCCTTTCGGCCCTTCAAATCGCCTAGGGAGGATGGAGTCTTTCCAGCTCTGATACAAAACGGGTTGGACGCACTCCTTGCTTTCATAACAAGACTATTCAGAGCAAGTCTGGCATGGAACTATATACCGGCAATTAAGGTAATATATACCTAAGTGGGTCGAAATGATCCTCTACCAAGTTCGCTTAGACCAATAAGTCTAACCTTCTTTCTGTTGAAAAGCCTGAAGAGAATCCTCGATGAGCACATCAGCTGAGTGAGCATCAGTATGCTTACCAAATCAACAGAACTGGCTCCCAACAATCTTGTTGAGAGTATAAAAAACTCTCTAGAAAACAAGGAGATTGCAGTTGCTGCATTCTTAGATATCGAGGGAGCATTTAACAATGCCCTTTCTGGATCACTCTATGATGCAAGTACTGAAAGAGGGGTAGAACCCCTTATATGTGGCTGGATACAGGCAATGCTTCAAAAACAGGAAAATAACAACATCTCTACAGAACGAGACAGTGAGCTTTAGAGCTGCTAGAGGGTGTCCACAGGGAGGAGTGTTATCACCTTTGCTGTGGTCACTACTGGTGGACAATCTGCTGGCTGTGGGAGGTTGATCTGTAGGCATATGCCGATGATCTAGTCATCATAGTAAAAGGAAGTTAGGCTGAAAAGGAAATCTCAGCAACCCTTCAGGAAGTACTGAACACCACACTAACATGGTGTGAGAGAGAAGAGATGTCTATCAACCCTAAATAATGGTACTAGTCCCCTTCACAAAGAAAAGAAATCTGGAGAGACTTCGACCACCTTCCTTAAGGGGACAGGTGATACCATTTTCAGCTGAAGTGAAATAGTTGAGAATTATCCTGGATAAATCGCTGAACTGGGATGCTCATCTGAATAAAATAGTTCAGAAAGCAAAACTATCCCTCTGGACCTGCCGTAAAATCTGCGCGAATTTATGGGGTATGAGACCAAAACAGCTATATTGGCTGTACATAACGGTCATAAGAGCAAAGATAGCCTATGGATCTGTAGCCTGGTGGAGCAAGGGACAACAAAGTGTTGCCCAAGCCAAACTGAGTGAACTGCAGAGACAGGCTTGCCTGTCAATTACTTGTGGAAGGGGAAGCAATGAGGACAACATACAGACTCCATCATGTTACCAACAGCAGGGTGGATAGCACGAGTCACATGGAATCAACCACTACATGTTGGGAATGCCATCGGACCTGCTACCAAAAACTGTTAGTGCACAGCAGCCCTACTCCGTGATCTTCCCAGGGAGAGAGTAGTGAGATCAGAATAAATCTGATCTACTTAAAGGAGAGCTGTGCCTCTTCACGGGCGGCTCCAAAACCAATAAAGGAGTAAGAGCGAAGGTTGATCTGTCAGTAAGCCTGGGAAATAACACCTCAATATTCCAAGCAGAAGTCCATGCTATCGAATTGTGTATTAGAATGTTGCAGAATCAACAAACAACACATAAAACGATAAAAATATTCTCGGATAGTCAAGTGGCCCTTAAAGCACTTGAAGCGAGTCATTGTACATCCAAAACAGTCTGGAACTGCCAAAAGGCACTTGCTGACCTGGGGAGCGACAATAAAATCGCCCTTATCTGGATACCAGGACATGCAGGTTTGGAGGGAAATGAGTCTGCGGACCTTCTAGCAAAGAAAGGAGCAGTGACGAGATTCGTGTATCTCGGAGTATCTCAAGAAACGGTCAAGCGCGCAATTTTGGACCTGGTTGAGGAAAAACTAATCTCTATTGGCTTGGACTGCCAGGCCTGTCCCATGCAAAGTCATTTATCCCCCTTCCTATGAAGAAGCAGTAGGCCTATACACTGGCCATTGTGGTCTAAGACATCACATGCACAGGATGGGGCTTAA
This sequence comes from Kuschelorhynchus macadamiae, assembly GCA_030620095.1. Taxonomy (NCBI): domain Eukaryota; kingdom Metazoa; phylum Arthropoda; class Insecta; order Coleoptera; family Curculionidae; genus Kuschelorhynchus; species Kuschelorhynchus macadamiae. Next base: position 2,211,293 of record JAUTXW010001077.1, read on the forward strand.
AAACGAGTGCCGCCTATGTATGGAGGATGATGAGACAGCCCGACATGTGCTATGTGAATGCCCGGCAGTTGCCAGGATCAGGTTCTCTATTTTCGGTAGAGATATCCTGCTGCCCGAGGACTTAAAGAATACCTCCCCAAAGGCAATAATAAGACTCATTGAGGAGTTGCTCAGGGAAGTGTTAACATAGGTGTGAGCCACAATAGACCACAGAGTCGCAGTGGAGGGTCGGTTTGATCCACTCACTTTTAACCTAACCTAACCTAAGAATTAGAACAAAACAAGTCCATAAATTTTTTAGATTTAAAAATCAGGAACATTAATAATAAAGACGATTTGTGTGATGGCAGCTTTTCATAGTTTTGTACATCGTTTAATTAGTGTACCTCTGTCAACAGAAAATTTTAACAACTTAATATTATAAAACTGATTGCAGTTAATTGGTTATGATGCAACCATAACAGACAAAATCGTAAATAAAAAACAATATAAGAAGGCACTCAATTTCTCACTCACTAAAATAAAGAAATACCTTGAAAAAATAAATCATAAAGTAGCTTTTTGTACCAATAATACTTTATGTAGATATATTAAGAACAAGTCTAATACAAATAAGGACGAAAAATCAGGGGATATGAATTAAAATGTGGTTCTTGCGAAAAAGTATATATTGGTCAAACGGGTAGATCTTTTTATAAGCGTATCAATGAACACAAAACATCATATATTAAACAAAAAACTGATTCTAATTATGCAAAACATTTACTAGAAACAAATCATAATTTTAATAATTAATTTAAAACGTTGCATTCAGCCAATAAAAGTAAAATTACTTGATGGAAAGTCTAGAACGATCAAATGGACCTAAAGGGTTCCCCATTGTTAAATCTTTATAGCTAAAATCTCCTAGGGTTAGGTAGGTAGACTCTTTTATTGTTGTTAAAAAATCTAGTTTTAGTATCAGTCTTAAGTTGGTTTTTGAAAAAGTCACAGTGTGTCGAAACAGCTGTCAAACGAAAATAAATTGGTTAATTAATAAATTATACCAGTGATAATGAATTTTCATCAAGTAACTGCTAACTCGATAAATTATTTAATCATCAAAGCTTTGTAAAAGCCGAAAAGCATAAATCCGATATTTTTGTATGTAATCCGCGGAACTACTTAAGGGAGTGTACACGTTTGTATTAGATACAGGATATTACAGAATGTTGTGAGGAAACTAGGCCCCTATTAGTCTAAAATTCCAACCCGTAAGCATGTATCTTACTTTTGACACACTTCTAAACCAATTAAGAGAGTTAGACTGAACGTTCCTTACTTACCGAGATAACGGTCTCTGCAGTTAACGGTTGGAATGGACCAATGGTTAGAGCTAAAGGCCTTTGTGATCTTAGCAAAATCAGGTACACGACTCTCTGTATTTCAGTATTGTGTTCATACCATGGAAAATCATATATTGCCTCTGATATAGCAATACTCTAAAAATGTTTAAATCATTTGTATGAGTATATAGAATACCACACTTCTTGTAGACCGACATTAGCTTTATTATTAATAGAATAAATTTAATATTATTATAATTATTTAAAATTAATATTCACTAAAAAATTTCATAATATTTATAATAGTCCAAAAGTTTTATGGCACCGAAAAATTTTTGCACACTACTCTACTTTAGGTTCTGATCGTTCCAATTACTTCTTGACCGTATCCTTTCACCAGTCTATCCAAATGTGCTATCTTAATTTTGCGTTTAATACTCCCTTGATGCAAGAAGCCAATATTCATCTTGATGAAGTTTAAAACGAGAAGAATTAGCCCTCTTCTCATATCTGGTCTTCATCCAATCAATGGATGGTTCATGAATTTAATAAATATGTTTTATTCGCATAATCTGTAATTTCCCTTCATCTATTCATCCAAATATTAAATCATTTGGCAGTCGTAGTTTTGTTCCAAATCGATTTTGGTCGGACTTTTATAGCATTCTAAAACGTTGTGCATGCTAGTCGCGCTGACTTTGGCAACTTGCTTTTTTACTACTATAACTACTTCTTATATTATAACGTATATTTAAGAATGCAGATATATTATTCTGGTTTTCCGGATACCCACTTCACAAATCACTGATTCAAAATTAAGTATTTTATCTGATTGAAGCTCTCCATGCCTAATGGAAACTTTTACAGACTAGGTTGTTTACTAAGGTAATCAACGACAATTATTATGATATATTTTTTGTCCCATTAGACCCTGGATCGGTCCAGCAAGGTCTATTTCTATTCTTACGAATAGTACACGGACGTAAAATGATTTCATTGGCTCACGAAATCTTTGCGTGTGATCATTTCTTTCAGAACATCTGGCACCTTGGGCATAAACCCCTACTTTATTCATGTACCAGTAGAATATTTCTTCATTTAAGGTTTAATTTGCTCCAAAATATGCAGAAAACTTTTTCGCCATGATTCTCTGTCTATCCAAATTTATTATGAAAAATGTCACACCTAAATTCCTAACCAATCAAAAGCTTTTATTTTGAATCATTTCCATGGCAACCCAAAATATTTTCGGAAATATTCACCCTCCAGAGTATCCTGGCAACACCGACTCTACTAGAAAGCCTGGAAGCGGGCATCGTGGAGTCATCATAAGTAGTTTTTCCCGCAATCAACAGCTGGAGTTGTGACGTCATGGCGGCCATATTTTCAGGCACTGTCATGTCAATGTTCACTTTTGGAAGTTTGTTTATATTGATTAATCGTAAAATAATTTCCTGGTTTTTCAAGTGAATGTTTAGTTTTTGTTACATGTAAGTATACTTACAATGTGTATAGTGGCGATTTCTAGTAAATAAAGCTTGATTTTTTACTTAAATAACCATATAGATATGTATGTTTTGCCTATGATTATTTTTTTACCTTTTGGGTTATTATTATTATTATTCAAGCTTTTGCAGAGTAGAAGAAAACGCGGTAGATTCAAACAGTGTGAAAGACCTGGTTTTGATCGGGAGCTTCCTATAATCAAAGAGAATGCTCTTCCAAGCATAAGAGAGATCGTGTTTAGAAGGTTGATGTAAGCGCTCTTTATACATTTTAGGCACATTCATATTGCAAAAAATATTTAATGTGTTAAAACAGTATTTAATTTTAAAGCCATTGTTACTGATTTTAACGTATTTTGTCAATAATATATTTTTGAATTTGTTACTTGCAGATTAAACTTGATGAATGACATTGAGGAATCTATGTGCAAATGCTTTAAGAGGTCAATTGTTGTGTCATCATATGGCTCCATTGCTAATATTTGCATACCACAATATATCCGTAACAGATGGGGTAAAAACCGTAGATGATTGTTTGGTAGAAAGTGGTACACGGAAGAAAAAATGTCTGAAATATGCTAGAAAACAGTAGGCCACTTGCTAGGAATTTTGGTTCTGTCCTTGATGATAAATAAAGGATTCCCACCTTATGGGTATATTAATTGGTAAGTTTTATTGAGCTTTAAAAAGGGTATTGTGTTTCAGTTACTAATTCCGTTCTATATATGTATAAATCTAAATTATAAGTTAAAAAGTTATTTACCACAAACATCATGAAACAGATTAATTTTGTATATTTTGCAGCCCTCTCAAATCAAAATACTTTTGACCACTGAACATCCCAGCGTAATAATTTTTAGCTTCTTGGGAGTTGGATATGTTTTATAGGTGGTTGTGGTAATCACCAATTCTACACGTCATTTAAATAAATTGCTTATCAGTAATGTCACTGATATTATACTGAATCCGGTTACCAAGGGCGTCCATAAGGAGGGAGGGCATTGCCCTCTCCCTGTATTTTGGAAAATGTCTTCTAATCGCTGAACCACCTGCGTACGCCCTTCGCAGTTAAATTGAACTAGGTCATATGGAATAACATTTTTGTAAACTTACTATTAAAAGCTGGATCGCAATTAACCATTTAAGCAGTCGAGCTAAGAATTGTGTGCTTTATTAACTGAAAAATATTAAAAGGATGATTTACTCAAAATTTAAACTGGTTTTATTGTATAAAAATGTATGAATATGGATTTATTGGAGGGAGTACTGATGGTCTAGGGGAGAAGATTATATATATATATATATATATATATATATATATATATATATATATATATATATATATATACAGTCACAGTCCTTACAACAAATTATATTTAATAAAATGTTTAAATAAACTTTTATCTTGTCTTTAATTATAAAAAAGTACTTTTAGTCAGTTATTTAAAAATAATATAGGCAACAAAAAGTAATTTTATAAATCAGCATTGGGAAAATTTAGTTATATATACAGAATAACTCTATAGACAACACTTGTGATATAAACCACTTTCTATTGCAAACAGTGCTTTTTTGTCAGTTTCATATGAAGCTGCATGTCAAAAAATTTTGTCTAACAAATTTACTTCAATTCCAATTGGTAGGAAAACATAACGCAACAAAACCTGCCTCTGTAAAATTAGTTGAAGTTGAAAAGAGAAACAATCAGCGTTTTTAACGAATTTTTTAGTTTTTGTAAAACCTTTTTTCTTTCCTGACGGAAGAAAGATTTTCTTAATCTGAAATAATATTCTATTATTTATTATGACAAACCAGCATACCAAATATCTTTAACAAAATGAAACAATATCTACATTTTTATCACAGTTTTATTCACAGACTAATTAACAGATACACAAATATGTACATACATACATATGTACAACTTAAACTAAGGAAAAGAGACTAATATAATATTAAAAAGCTAATAAGATTTTATCAAAATAGAAGAATAATAATTATATAAAATATACAAGGTTACATAAATTTAGATTGATTCTATATTTTGAAATGTTCTGATCATTAAAGCTCAGATTGTGGAAGTGGAATTTGTCTCAATAGGAATGCAGATGTATAAACGTATATATAATCAAGTTAAACATCAAACCTTTTATAATGACCTTTCACATGAAAACTTGCAAAATTTGTAAGAGGCTGATCTAGTTGAGTGGAAATATACATTTTTTCATGAGACTTTTCATTACTTTTACGACCTGTGCTTTCCACTAAAATTAAATAATAACTGGGGCCACATACATTTAATATGAATGGTTGGGATACTGATACTGAAGAGGTAAGGGCAGTAAAGCAAACAATTATGTTAAGATATGAATGCTTTTGTCGGCAGTTGGAGTAAAACCTTCTCTTTTGATTACATGAAGCCACTTATTTCGACTTTCTTCGTCCTTTGGAAACCCAAAAAATGAACCTTAGGTCCTTTCGGATAGTTTCCTTTGCACTTAGGTACACAACAAATAATGGACATTATTCTAAATTCACATATTTCTTTGCAAATTCACTTTTTATTAAAATTCAAGTGTTAACCTCTATACCACAAACTTTTATTTTGACGAAAGTTTTATAGCACCAGTCTCAAAACTAATAACACTAACACAAATGTGTACAGAAATAGTTTAAAATCACTAATGTTCTAATTTATTTGTAAAAACGAATGCAAAAAAACACGCCGTAAAGGAATTTACAGATAACAGTTAACTACAAAAATTTACTACTAATGATGACTCAACGCGAGCTGTCAACGGCCGTTTCCAGGCTTTCAAGTAGAGACGGGGTATATTTGGTTATTGATTACCTAAATAAGAATTAAAACTAAAAGAACATATTTTATTTAATTCTTACTTATTGTATCGTTAACCACAACACGAAAATGTTTTTGTTGAATGTTTACTAAGAACTTTTCTTTTCGCAAAGGCGAATATGACTATAAAAAACCCTTATTAATTAAATACCTATGCTTTAGTACATAAATATAATATTTTGAAACAATTTTATTGAACCTAAATTTAAAAATCCGTGAACTTGGTTGAGACATGATTTAAATTCTTCTGTAGTGTTCCGAGCAGATTTTCCTCCGGATTATGTAGATTGCACTTCAGGCCTCATTCATCAATAATTTACAACAAGTATTTTAGATCTTGATGATTTATTTTGAGATCGGAAGGCTCTTTGCAACGTTTACACAATTTATAGTTTTCAACTTTCTCCATTATCTTATAGGTTTTTGAAACTTGACTAATATCGACAACAAAATCAAAAACACCCCATTTAAAGGATACCAAAACTTACCTCAATACGGATATCGTTAGCATGCCAAGCTAAAATAAACAACTGTCCCACTAAGACGTTAAGGTAGCTGAATGACAAACCAACGTCAGTTATGGTTTTTGCCTAAGAAAGTAATTAAATCTTATATTAATATGATGTAACAGGCCATACATTGCAAAAAGTATTATATAAGTGCTATTATTCAGTATAAATTGAGCTTGTCTACAAAAATGTTGTAAAATGTGAAATTGTGTAATTTTGTCTTTAAATTGTTATTAGTTTAGGCAATAGTGAGTTTTACCAAAGACATATTGTACACCGAATAGACAATATTTAAAATTTAAAATAAAATATCCCTTGAATGAATTTCAAATTTTTATTGTATTCCATACAGCGGGAATCCATCAAGATATTTATGTATAGTTTGTACCTGATGAACTGTCTTCAAAATATAATCGATCTTTGGTTTTATAAAATACAAATTACTACTTCAAAAATAGACGGTCCATCAGGCACTTTCATAAATCCACCACATCAATCGCTCGTGTCATCATTTATTCGTAATAATAGAGCCATATAGGTCTATTTCGATCGATTAAACTAAAATCCACCATTGAAACTGAGGCAGTTCGAAAAATAGCTTTTATTTGATAACATAATTATCAGAAATCTAGACGGTACTTTACCGACACAGTGCCAACTGCTTCTGGCCGGATACTAAATTATTTATCGTCCCATGAAGCCATCCATAAAATTCCTACTATTAAAAATCTTCTTTATCGTGTATGTAACCTCAGCAATTCCCAGTTTACTACCGAAGGCACAAATAAAGTAAAGGCTTGGCACTGAAAAGTAATAATGGTGGCATTTCACTAATTAACAGAATTTTAAATCAATATAAGATCTAAACGGACATATAGTTACAAGGGATGCCAGAAACTTAAAATTTTCCTATATCCGCATTTTTTCTGAAAAAAATCCCAAAAATTTAGCTTTCGATAATATTAAGTAAGTAAATTGCTTATTTAATCCCTTAAAAGAAAGAAAACTTAAATAATAAATCTCTAACCTTATATACAGGGTCCTGCAGCTCACCTCCCGTCTTTTATTATACCTTAACCATTTATTTTAGAAAAAATATTTAAAAGCCACTATATGCTGTTGATTAGAGAGCACATTTTAAAAATATTCTTGATTATACAGGGTGTTACAAAAAATAGTGGCGCATAAGAGTTGTATTTTTTTAAATGGAACGCCCTATATTTTTTTACATTTTTGAAACACTCTTTAACTAGTCTACAGACTCCTAGAATAGTATCTCTCTTTTTTTAATAGTTTCGGAGAAAAAAGGTAAAATCGAAGAAAAAAAATATTATAGTCTACATTTAAAATATTTATAAAAATTAGATAAAACATCTTAAAAGCTAAGGTAACCTAACCTACTGCAAAAGCTTTATAGTTATTCTGCTATGAGTATTATAAGTCTTACTTATACAGGGTGACCCAAATTCCATGTCAAACGTTGCAAAATAAAAAATAATTTTTCTCCATTTTTTCAAATGGAACACCCTATATATTTTTTTCTGTCCGGTACAGAATTAACAGATCAACATTTTTCATTATTACACTTATCTCAAAATTCCTGACAGTTTTTGAAATATTCTTAAAAAACTAATGTTGTACTTTGTTTTTCAGTACGATAATTGAATAAACTCAATAGTAATGTGGAAAAATGGAACACCCTATATATATTTTTTTTCTGTTCGATACAGAATTAACAGATCAACATTTTTTATTATTACACTTATCTCAAAATTCCTGAAGGTTTTTGAAATATTCTTAAAAAACTAATGTTGTACTTTGTTTTTCAGTACGGTAATTCAATAACCTCACTAGTAATGTTCATAAGTAAGCACCTTCGCGATTTTGAATAATAAATAGGTCAGCGTAGTTATAGCTATGGGAAAAAACCTAAAATCCCAACATTTTTTGTAATTACGTTTACCGCATAAAATTTGAATTACTGCCAAGAGTTAAGCCGTAAAGACGTTTTACATGCTGCAGGTCTTCCTACAAGTTGCAAGAGACTTGCACAAAGGCATACGCTGACACTTGCAATTGAAATACAACTGCCGCTTTACAGTCTGCAAGACAAGTTGCGCGCAATATCTTGCAGGTGCAACCCCTTGCTGCAAGAAACTTGCAGCATGTAAAACGGCCTTAACCTTTATTTAATATTATTGACAAGTGTTGCCCAAATTATTAACTAGAATTTAAGTAGGCCATGAAAAACAAATTGTCTAGAAACTGTCAAACAACTAAAACATATCGGCAATTTACTTATTCGTTTTTTAAGTTTTACAAATTGAAATAATTATCGGATTTTTCATATAGTGGTCTTTACCTTCTACGTAGTTCATTTTTCGTTTGTTTGCGTCACTGTTTAGAAGTTTTATTTGAACGTTCTATCGTCATGGAGTACACCCGCGAAGAACTAGTTGATATGGTTTTTGTGTTAGGAGAATCGCATAGAAATGCCTTTTTGGCCAGTAGGATTTATGCGCAAAATTATCCAGAACGAAGGCACCCAGACAGAAGGAGCATGACGAACTTATTAAAGAGATTTATGGCAACGGGAAATGTAAATTATACAAGACCAGTTAGAAATAGGCCCGTTCGAACGGAAGAAAATGAATTAGCTGTGCTATTAGCTGTCACGGAAAATCCTTCTGTTAGCCAAAAAGCAGTCGGGGATGCCGTAGGAGTAAGCGAAAGAACTGTTCAGCGAATTTTAAAGAGCCATAAATTTCATGCATATCATATTCAGTTGCATCAAGAACTCCTTCCAGCAGATTTTGAGAAACGTGTTGACTTTTGTAATTGGGCACAAGCTAAAATTAGGTTAAGCTTTGATTTTTTTGATAAAGTTTTATTCTCTGATGAGGCCACATTTCATAAGAATGGATTTGTAAATCGTCATAACTACCATTACTACGCCGACCATAATCCAAGAATTTTTAGGCAGCTTGATCTACAACACACATGGTCAGTTAATGTGTGGGGGGGAATTATTGGTGAACATGTTATTGGTCCCCATTTTTTTAATGGACATTTAACTGGAGCCATGTATCTCGACTTCCTAGAGAATCACTTGCCAAATTTGTGCGAAAATTTGCCGGTTAATCTGAGAAATACAATGTGGTTGCAACAAGATGGTGCTCCAGCACATTTTTCGTTGCCAGTTAGGGATCATTTAAATAATAATTTTCCAGATCGATGGATTGGAAGACAGGGAGCAAGTGCGTGGCCGCCCCGGTCGCCTGATCTAACGAAATTAGATTTTTTTCTATGGGGCTACGTTAAAGAAATTGTTTACAACAAACCTCCAACAACTCCCGAAAATATGCAGCAACGGATTAGAACCGCATTTCAAAGTATTACGCCCGAAGTATTAAGAATAGTAGGAAGATCTTTTCATACCCGTCTTCGTTTATGCCTCGAAGAGAATGGAAGACATATCGAACATATGTTCTAAGTAAAAATTAATTTTAGCAATAATTAGATATTTGTTAATAATGTTAAATAAAGATGTTACACCTTAAGTCGAGCCTTAACTCTTGGCAGTAATTTAAATTTTATGCAGCAAACGTAATTAGAAAAAATGTTAGGATTTTAGGTTTTTCCCCATAGCTAGAACTACGCTGACCTATCTAATATTTAAAATCGCGAAGGTATGAACATTACTAGTGAGGTTATTCAATTATCGTATTGAAAAACAAAGTACAACATTAGTTTTTTAAGAATATTTCAAAAACCTTCAGGAATTTTGAGATAAGTAACAATAATAAATGTTGATCTGTTAATTCTGTATCGGACAGAAAAAAAATATATATAGGGTGTTCCATTTTTCCACATTACTAGTGAGTTTATTCAATTATCGTACTGAAAAACAAAGTACAACATTAGTTTTTTAAGAATATTTCAAAAACCTTCAGGAATTTTGAGATAAGTGTAATAATAAAAAATGTTGATCTGTTAATTCTGTACCTGACAGAAAAAAAATATATAGGGTGGTCCATTTGAAAAAATGGAGAAAAATAATTTTTTATTTTGCAACGTTTGACATGGAATTTGGGTCACCCTGTATAAGTAAGACTTATAATACTCGTAGCAGAATAACTATAAACCTTTTGCAGTAAGCTACTAGGTTACTTTAGCTTTTAAGATGTTTTATCTAATTTTTATAAATATTTTAAATGTAGACTATAATATTTTTTTTCTTCGATTTTACCTTTTTTCTCCGAAACTATTAAAAAAAGAGAGATAATATTCTAGGAGTCTGTAGACTAGGCAAAGAGTGTTCCAAAAATGTAAAAAAATATAGGGTGTTCCATTTTAAAAAATTCAACTTTTATGCGCCACTATTTTTTGTAACACCCTGTATAATCAAGAATATTTTTAAAATGTGCTCTCTAATCAACAGCATATAGTGGCTTTTAAATATTTTTTCTAAAATAAATGGTTTAGGTATAATAAAAGACGGGAGGTGAGCTGCAGGACCCTGTATATATATATATATATATATATATATATATATATATATATATATATATATATATATATGTGTCATGTTTATATATATATATATATATATATATATATATATATATATGTGTCATGTTTAACCTGGAATAAATGCTACGTGGAAATAATCAACATCAATATGCCTTTAGGGAAAAAATTGAAAAAAAATAAACTGAAGAAACAGCTATAACAAAGCATCATTTCCTAATCCTTCGAAATTTTGATTTTCAAATGGTTTCTCTAGTACATAGAGAAAAATTATATTTAGAGAAACATTTGTGTTAACCATAAAACAGAAAACCAAGGCTTAAAATTTCAATATACCAATTTAAAAAATCGGTAAACTTCTTTTACCCGGAGCTTCTATCCTTACGAATATTTTGTTTTGTTAGGAATAGTAATAGTGCTTTTTTGCAGTATACTGTCGGAAATAAGTTTATAAATTAAGAATAGATTACATGTTTCGCCCT